>JAZKJV010001071.1:236243-778575 GCA_037367405.1 Ottelia alismoides | reverse complement strand
TCCAATCTTAGTTGTGAAATGAGTTGTGGCCGACCCACTTGTTTGATAATCGTGCTGAAAATCACTTACCAAGTCTCGGAAACCAACCTCTAGGAGCCACGCACGCTCAAATTTGAAGAAAGTCATCGACCTCAACTCCTCCCTGGAAGACCAAAGCAGCGGAGTGTGATATGAATGCAAGCGTAGTAGGGTCCATGACCGGGCCAAGGAAAGAGTTGCATCAACTTCGTAGACACCAGAAATCGGTCAATGTGAGATCTCAATCCGGGGTTCCTCCAAGTGTATACGCATCCTTCCACATCAAGCCAAACTCATGAATAAAATCTAAAAGGGCCTCAGAGCCCGCATCGACATCCCCCCTGCATGTGCGGTTTATCTTCCTGGTAGAGGGTAACATTGAAATCTCCACCTAAAATTCATGCAGCACTTGGGTACGTGGTTCTAACAAGCCACAAGTCCTCTAGCAACTCCAACAGGTTGGCCTCATTAGGCGTACCGTAGATATTTGTGATCGCCATTTTGGAACCATCAAACCTTCTTTGGAGCAATATCGATAGCGAATGTGTACCTCTCGTCTCCTCTCCTTCCAATGTGAACTTGTCACTGTTCCAACCTGATACAATGCCTCTCGATGCCCTACTCGAAGGCAATGCCCGAAAATTAACAAAATCTTATGCCACCAATCCAATAGAGTACCAAATTCCATTCATATCTTAGGGAATCTTGGTTTCTTGAAGCATTATGATATCAGCCTTTGCTTCGTGCTCAAATCTCGCGCGACCAACCTCTTCTCTGGCCTTCCCAAGCCTCTCATGTTCCATGTCATAATATTCATTAAGAGATGGTATTAATGCCTCGTGGTGGAATTGCCCCAGACAGTCCACTAGATTCTTGTCAATCTCCTTTACCTCCGCCTCGACTTTGTCTCCTTTGAGACGATCTTGATGTTGTTCAGATAAGTTAACCAACCCCGAAGGCACAAAACCAACCCTCCCAAACTCGAAAACCACTGTAGGTGCCTCTGAACTACCTCCCTTCTCATTAACAGTATGTATAATATTAGACTTAGCCACCTCCGTTGCTCTCTCGAGTGCAATCTAGAATATCTCTTGCCAAAATGCCATTTAGGCGACAGTTGAGTAGACAGAGGCCCCCGAGGTCACCGTTCTGGAAACACCATCTCGCCCTCGTGCAAGGAATCTGGTCTCCACTGGGGGGGTAGTGCCATCCTTCTGATCCCCAACCTTGTGCCGCTTCCAAAGACCTTAACTTGAGAGTCGATTGAAGCCACGACCGCCTCAACAAGATGGGATGAGTAGAGAATAGGCTCGGGTAAAGACCTAGGTCCCGAATCATCTAACCACGATCTGTTCAGAAGGAGGTTAGGATCAAAAGAGTGCCTACGAGAGGAGACTGACCATATCAAACTCGGATTAAAACCTAGAGTCGGGTCCGAGAAGTTGGAGTTTCTTATCAGGCCCGGCGCAACAGGCTGATCCATGAGATCTGACTTTTGGAACAGCCTAAACGGGTCCTCCAAACAATGTGGTACCTTATCTTTTAGTTTGTGACAATGTCATCTTAGCAGAAACTAACAACCACCGTCATCTTTTCAATTTCATGAACGAAAATGCCCCGCTTTTAGTTGGGGGACAAATCCCAACTTTTTGGGTCACTTACATGCATCTCCTCACACAAGTGACATGATCATTGAAAGGTCCACAAGAAAAGCAAGAGCTCAACTTTTTTGACAAAATCCAAAGTCATGCGTGGTTACAATCGCCTTAAAAGTCACAATGAGCCTCATCCTGCGTTAATAGTAGCAGTGAAAAACCTTATCCAAATCCTTCTTTGAGTATAGAAAGACCCCATTGTGCTCTTGTCGAGATCTCTTTCGGTGCTAGAAAAATCTCAAAGACTTAAATCGACTAGGTTATTGTAAATGAACTCTAGCTCTAATTCTGAGGTTTTCTACTAGTGATGTTTCGTTTGCACCTGGAAATGCTATTCCCCTGACTGAGACTAGTGATGAGGGGTAATGTAATCTCTGAGAGTTTCGGTTTGTAGATAACATTGTTAAGCTAGCATGAAAAAGATAGGAGCATGAGCACCTTACAGGCTATGGTCAGCAAAAGACCTCCCATCTGATAACGACCTACAACTATGTATCACACTCCAGAAGAAAACCCCCCCTCCTTCCCCTGCAATGGAACACTGGTGCCACTACATGGAGTAGCTACGAAACTACTATCGTAAGAGAAGATGCATACGTCTATATTCCTTCACTCTACGATGACGTTGTTGAGGAGGGTAAATAAAACAGGCTTTGCCTTGAAGTTGAGACTACATACGAGCATCACCGATCAAGGGATATTGCCTCTGCAACTGTGATGCCAAACCCGCACTAATAGTTGGATTAACTGCAAGGGCGAGGCACATTGCATAGGGCCATATGAGCATGGGTATCCTGCTCAAGGAGTCTCTCGAGGAGTGGTCAGAGGATAAAGAGGAGCATGATCCGATGATGGCAGCCATTGATTCGACAGCGTCGATGCATGCAGATCTAACAGAGGAGTCAGGCTTGTAGAGACAGTAGAGAGCAGGCATGGAAGGAGAGGGGCAAGGAACTGGGAAGGGTAGGAATAGACGAAGAGGCTGAGGAGGCGGGCGGAGTCGCAAGGAATGGGGGTGTGGTCAGAGGGGAGGATGTCGAAGATGGTGAGAGGAAGGGGAGGAGAAAGACGGGAGGAACAGAATTGGAACGTGGAGTAAAGCTTGGAGGTGGCCATAGCCTCCGTGTCGCAGAGGTTGTCAGTGTGATAGCTTTGTGAGGCAAAGGTTGATGGTGCATGGACATATTGGCAAGGAGGGAGGAAAGAGATGCATGTAGAAAAAAGAGGAGAAAGAAGGGGAAATTTTGGGTTTGTTGTTCCTATGTGGTAGGGCATTTTTGTCCATGGAACTAAAAAGATGATGGTCTCAATTAGTCTTTGTTATCTTAAGACGACATTGTTACAAATTAGAAGATAAGGTACTGCATTGTTGCTTTTTAAAGTTTGGGTTGAGATTGACTTTTGTGTAACTTACACTATATTCTATATCAATATGTTCGCATTTGAAAATGATAAAATAAATAATGTGGAAGCAAAATCGATAATCAAGAACAGAAAAATATGAAGTAGAACGCTCGTCGGATTTTCTCTACCCCCCACCCCACCCCAGAAATACCCCCTTTTTCTTCTCGTTTGTGTTTTTCATTGTGGGTGCCTACAATTTCGATTTCTCATTGTTCCAGTAAGACCTCGTACACCCTCTCTGCAAGAAGAGTCGAAGAGAAAAGACTCGCGCATACATTAAGACCTAGAAGGAGTTTTAAAGTAAAAGAGGAATCCATAGGAAAAAGGATACCTCTGAAGTGAAAACCTGAAAGCAATAGTAAAGTTAAACCATAAGATGTTCATATGTAGTTGTGATAAATTTTTTAAAGTCCAATATTTCTTTTACATATCAGACCATGCTTCATAAAGGAATCTGTGTATATATAAACCATTGTAAACATGTCATGCCATGATAAGAATCCTCCTTAAAACGGCTTCAGTAGTAAATAGCATGAAGTAGATCCAACTGAACTTAACGTTGTATTCAAAACAAGCTTAAGGTGCAATAAACTTTAAAGCTTCACATCACAAAAGATCATGATTAAGTTGCAATGAAATTTTTGAACTAGTACTTAACAATTGCATACCTAATCATCATCTTCTTCGTCACCTTTCTTAAGGCGGGTTGTTCCACCCTCTCTGCTGATGGGCATCTTCATTCTCCCAAATGGAGTGTCCACGTCGATCAATCCTTTGATGGTGTATCCTGTACCTCTTCCTCTAATCATATCCCAGACGGCTGAGCCAAAGTCCTTAGGACGAAAAGTTATGGGTATTTTCACATAGCTAATCCCATTTTTATCAATTTTCGTAGATTCAGTGAGGTCTGCAGTTGATATGCTCACATCAGATAGCCAGAATTCATACTCCAGATCATTGAGTCCCAAATCAAAGTCATTCTTGTTCTCCAATTTCAGAAGCAATGTTGCTACTGTTTCCTCGAAGGAAAATTTCTCAAAGTGAATTTTCTCAACATCCACATCAGGTTTGTATGGAATTGGAATTTCACCATTTTTCTCAAGGGGAATTGTAATCCTTCCAAAAATGGGCACATCCACAATTAGATCTACCTTGACTTTGTAAGGAATGATGCTTCCAGGCTTGATATCACTATAAGTACTTTTAATGTCATCGTATATTAACAATACTGGTATTTTCACGGTTTCTGAACCATGAGCGTGAATAGTCCCTGCATCTGGGATTAGGCCCGATATCAGGTTCCTCCCATCACTTTCTATCAAGTAATTAATATCTATCAAGGGGATGGGAATAGGATTTGGATTTGTCACCAGAACATCAACCACAAGCTCTATCTGTTTCATACTGATTTGGGGTATATGTATGCCAGTAACATCCGCAGTCGGTTTCCCAAAGCCTATGGCACCTTCAATTTTCTCCCCAATATCATGAATGAAATCCTTAACCTTGCCTAAGAATCCACCTTTCTCTTCATCTTTTTCTTCCTTCTTCTCCCTGTCAACTATCTCTGGTTGATCAGAGGATGCCATGCCTACAAAGTATCAACAAACAAGTCAAGACTACTGTTGTGCACAAGTTTCTGACAGGTCAAGCTAATAAAAAATATGCAAGATATATATTAGAATCAACTAAAGGGTATGCACCAAAGCAAGTTAATTTCTATTTTAACATGTTGAGTTGTTCTTTAAATGGGTAAATGGATCTTGGGATGAGGGATCATTTACCCTTCTTATATATTGTACTCATCGCCCCCTCATTGAAAAATAAGATAGTGAAGAGAGCCCTAATCTCGTGTGAGGGAGATTAGGGATTGTGTGTGCCCCCGTGGTTTTTCCCTCGTTATAGGGTTTTCCACGTAAATCATCGTCTCTTTCTTTGTGATGATCATGCTTGTTTTCTACATGGTATCAGAGCGATTGATCTTGGCATGAATCTCGATTTGATTCTTCGAAGGTGCGAAGTTCCTCGTCTAGATCGAAGACTCGAGGTCTGTTCACTGGCTCGCGTTCACGAGCAGATCTAGGGTCGCTGCTCCTCGGCCTCTCTGATCCAAGGTGCAGATCTAGGGCCGCTGCCCCTTGATCTGGTTGCAGCCTCCCTCGAACGGTGCCCTTGCTCGTAGCCAGCCGAAGTGCGCCACCCGCCTGCAACCATCCTCTCGCAGCCAGCCTGCTCCTCGTTGTGGTCCTCTTGCTCGCACGGTCAATTTGATTGATTTTCCTGGATTTGCTGGATATTTTTGCCTGGTCAATTTGATTTCGAAACTCAAGGTCAATTTGACTCTTGCCTGGAGATTGATTTGCACGGAGATTGATGTGCCAGTGAGGTAAATTGTGAACTTAGAATAATCACAAGGTGCAAACTGCAGACATGGATTCACTGTTGACATCGGGGGGACTTCCCGTCTGTTTCTTTGAGTTTTGCTGATATTTTGAGACACGTTGAGATTCGTAGAAGAGGAAGTTTCCCTTTATATTCCAGCACGTCAAAATTATCTCTGATAGTTATATGCTTCAGATTGTAATAGATTTACTCTCTTCAGAATTAATGGAGATCTGAAAAACCATATGCCTGGAGATCTGAATAATCCACTGGAAGTCAGCTCTTGAGATTGATTTCGAGCAGCATGAACTTCTGAATCCAGTAGTCCTCCTTATTTATTTGGATGCTATTGGTGAATTGAAATATTGATGACAAGATTTATAGCCGGAAATCATGGCTCTAAATATTTTACTGAGACCAACTTTGCTCTTAATACGAGGCGAACTGGTAAGAATAATCCATACATTACTGAGTGGATCATTGATAGTGGGGCTTCGGACCATATGACAGGTGATCCGCGAATGTTTCATTATTACAAATTATCCTCGGGAAGAGAGAAAGTTATTGTCGCAGATGGATCTCCTGCTACAGTCGCTGGGAAAGGGACCATATCTGTTGTGGATCGCTTCCTTCTTCATGATGATCTTCATGTGACTGATTTTCCAATAAATCTTTTATCTGTTAGCAAGATCACGAAAGAATTGAACTGTAAGTTAATTTTTGACCAAAGATCGTGCATTTTAGAAGACCTGGAGACAGGAAAGAAGATTGGAATTGGTCGAGTTGAAGATGGATTATATCGTCTTCCTGCTCGGGTTGGTCAAGCTCTTACTTCTGCAATGAAGGTTCGACTTGAGAAGGATTGTTCGATGACAGTGAAATGATGGCATGAGCGTCTTGGTCATATCAATTTCTCTTCTTCGCAAGAGTTGATGCCGGATATTTTTTCAAGATTATCTGAAGGAGATTTACAATGTGATGTCTGCCAATTTGCAAAGCAAACTCGGAGCACTTATCCCATCTCTACTGGTAAATCTACTCATACCTTTGAGGTTGTTCATTCTGATGTGTGGGGACCTTCAAATATAAGGAGTGTTGGTGGTCATCTCTACTATATTACTTTTGTTGATGATTTCTCTCGAAGTACCTTCGTATACCTTTTGAAAAGTAGGAGTGAAGTTTCTAAAGCAGTCAAAAGTTTCACAAATATGGTTGTCACTCAGTATGGAGCTAGAATTAAGAAGCTGAGGACGGATAATGCCAAGGACCTTAGAAGGATCTCTGTCTACTTTTCTTGATGAGAGGGGCATCATTCATGAAACCTCGTGTAGTTATATACCACAACAGAACGGAGTAGCTGAAAGAAAAAATCATCACTTGTTGAATGTAACTAGAGCACTCTTACTTCAGCGAAATGTACCAAAGATGTTTTGGGGAGAGGTTGTCTTAACTGCAGCTTATGTGATAAACAGGACACCTTCTAGCGTGATCGCAAAGAGAACTCCCTACTCTATTATTAATCCCAATAACTCTCCTTTCAGTTTGGACCCTCGGGTCTTTGGATGTGTCTGCTTTCTTCATAACTCTGGACCAGGTGTGCGAAAGTTAGATCATCGAGCTACGAATGCATCTTTCTTGGCTATTCTGGAACACAAAAAGGATACAAATGTTATGATCCCGTGACACGTCGTCTTCATGTGAGTAAAGATGTCACTTTCTTTGAAGATGAGTCATACTTTCCTAGTAATTTTTCTCAACGGGAGTATGTCAATATAGATCTTGAGAAAAATGAGAAGGGGATTTACTTTCTTGACGATATACATGAGAATATACATGTAACGAATGGCAATGAGCAAGATACAAAAGAAGATGACGAGTATAGAGGTCGATCTGGTCAAACTTATAGCAGACGAAAGGAAGTGGATAAGGTGGTGGAGACTGAAGAAGAGATCATAGAAAGCCATGATTTCCCCATGGTAGATACCGAAGAAGAAATTATACAAAGCCATGATCTCAATATCTCCTCAAATGATTTGGGACACGAAGACTCTATAAGCATTCCTCTCACTCCCGATATTCCTGTTGATAATTCTGAGCCTTTAATGGATGATCGTTCGATTGCTGTGAGAAAAGCTATTCGAACCGTTCGAGCCTCTTCTCGTTATCATGTGGAAGACTTTGTTGCATACACCAAGAAGAGTCCAAGATACAGATGCTTTATTACCTCTCTAGATGCTCATCATGTCCCTAAAAATATTAATGAGGCCAGAAATGATCAGAAATGGATCAATGCAATGAGGGAAGAAATGGAAGCATTGGTGAAGAATGATACTTGGGATATTGTTGTTGATGCCCCTAAGGGTGCTCACCTTGTTGGGTCTAAATGGGTATATACAATCAAATATGATGCTGATGGTAATGTTGACCGATTCAAGGCTCGTCTTGTGGCTAAAGGATACAGTCAGAAATATGGGATTGACTACCTTGAGACCTTTGCTCTTGTGGCTAAGATGAATACAGTTAGGGTTGTGATTTGCCTAGCAGCTCATTTTTCATGGAAAATGCACCAATTAGATGTGAAAAATGCTTTCTTGAACGGTGATCTTAAAGAAGAAGTATATTTGAAAATGTCGCCTGGGTTCGAGAATGATGGTAAGTGTTGCAAACTAAAGAGAGCTTTATATGGACTAAAACAATCTCCAAGAGCTTGGTTCGAACGTCTACGCGTGGTCATGCTTAGGAATGGATATACCCAAGTGAATGGAGACCACACTCTTTTTATAAGAAGGGAGGATGACAAAAGGTGTATTCTTTTAGTATATGTGGATGACATGATTCTTACAGGTGATGATGAGGTAGAACTTCTTAAGATAAAGAAAACACTTGCAACTGAATTTGAACTGAAAGACTTGGGGATGCTAAAGTATTTCTTAGGTATTGAGATGGCTCGATCTCCAGGGGGTATGTGTCTAAATCAAAGAAAATATGCTCTTGATTTGCTAAAGGATTGTGGCATGTTGGGATGTAAACCTACTACTATTCCTATTGAGGCAAATCATAAACATGGTAAAGAAGATGGTGAGCTCCTTGATGATGCAGGAAAAGAAAGATATCAAAGATTGGTGGGAAAGTTGATTTATCTTACTCTCACAAGACCAGATATTACCTACGCGGTAAATGTAGTGAGTCAATTCATGCATGCACCCACCACCTCTCATGCTAATGTAGTTAATAGAATTCTAAGCTACATAAAAGGATCACCGGGAAAAGGGCTTATATTTAAGAAAAATCCCGAAGTTACAATTGAAGGATACACTGATGCTGACTGAGCTGGTTCCGTGGATGACAGACGATCCACTTCAGGCTATGCGATATATTTGTGTGGAAATTTGGTTATTTGGAGAAGTAAAAAGCAGAATGTGGTTTCAAGATCAAGTGTTGAAGCTGAATATCATGCTCTTGCAAATGGTGTTACTGAAATTCTATGGCTAAAAATTCTGTTAAATGACTTGGGCATCAAAGTGAGTATGCCGATGAAGATGTTTTGTGACAACAAAGCTGCAATAAACTTGGCCAACAATCCTGTAATGCATGATAGAACGAAGCATGTGGAGATAGATAAACATTTCATCCGTGAGAAGATTGATGCTGGACTGTTGTGCCTTCCGTACTTGAAGTCTACTGATCAGGTTGCTGATCTTTTCACAAAGGGGCTGCCTACTGTGCAATTTGAGATGAATGTTGGCAAGTTGGGCATGGCAAACATGTATGCCCAACTTGAGGGGGGGTGTTGAGTTGTTCTTTAAATGGGTAAATGGATCTTGGGATGAGGGACCATTTACCCTTCTTATATATTGTACTCATCCCCCCCTCATTGAAAAGTAAGATAGTGAAGAGAGCCCTAATCTCGTGTGAGGGAGATTAGGGATTGTGTGTGCCCCCGTGATTTTTCCTATAACGTCCCTCGTTATAGGGTTTTCCACATAAATCATCGTCTCTTTCTTTGTGATGATCATGCTTGTTTTCTACATAACCAAAACTCTTCAGAGACCGGTAGGTGAATTTAAAACACGGTAAAGTTAAAAACTTGAGAGACCGCAGCCCCAGCACACCCCATCATAGATCCGAAACTGATTTTTGCCGCTATAGTGTATTAAGAAATAATTACACCTCTAGAAAATTGAAGCTTGGTCTCAACGCAGAAATAAGCTCAATCCTAAGGCACAAAAACATGGAATTAATGTCAATCGTAAAGCTCGATAAGACCAAAAACTCATAATGCTGGAAGTCCAGGGTAAATGTATGAACATAATAATCTATGCAAGTGTAATTAGATACAAACAGATAAAAGAACTTTTCTCAAATTTCGGTTTCAGATGTCACAGGTCATTGATGGCATGCCTCCTTATCATGACATGGGGCGTAGATAGATTCCTCATTTCCTGATGCATATTGTCTCACGCACAGATGGAGCAAACAAAATATTTTTCAGTTCGCAAGTTTTAAGCATTGCGGCAGATTGCGTCATGGACAGATGGGAGCAATGAGGGTGCAAGTGTAGGCAGATGCCTCCAATCAATATTAGGTTACCATTCGGATCAAGACACTGTCAATCGAGTCCTCGTATTATGTCTCTTCTGATAGATGAAGCTACAAATTCCCAACTCACAAACAGCTTCTTGATATGAAAAACTGGCAGGTAATTTAAAAAATATTAAACCTAATTAAAATGCGATACTAAACATTTAAAAAAAAGGTACTTTTACGCTATATGGTCCTTTACAGGATCAACTTCATGGTACTAAACACAGTGCTCCCACAGTTTATCCTTCCTAACCCCTCCACCCCTGCTCAGGCCTCTATCCGCATTTCCATCAACCGATCTCGAGGAAGCTCACACTAGTGTTTCTATATTCATAGCAAATCGATCAACACGACAAAAAAAAGTGCTAGATGAAGCATCACATCAAAGCTTATACTAAACCAAAATACAAAACAAATGAGACAGCCGGCGGGATCGAAGCTCCAAACAAGTCAACGCATGACGCAATCTCAACAAATCGAACACTAATCTCTCAAGATCGAAAGTCACAAACACATATCGTCATCGATCTAACACCGATCCAGTCCGATCAATTCCGAACGAGCCCCAGAAGCTCGATCTCACTCCGATTCCAGCAGAAGAAGTAAAAAACCGAGCAGATCCGAATTAAAGAGCAGATGATGAACAGGAAGCGATCGGAAGCAGTTCTGAGAGATGGGGTTTGTGATCTTCACCTGAGAGAGATCGCGGACAGAGAGGGACGCCGCGGTCTGGGGATTCGGACAGAGCCAAGTCGCCGCTACCGACACGCGGAAAAGGTGAGGAGGTGTTTATATAGACCCGCGGGAGAAGTGGAGTTGAAGTGGCCGGAGATGCCCCTTCTTCGTAGACCCGAGGGATTAGATAATTGGGGTTTTACGGAGAGGCCCATTCTTTGTACCCGAATTATAATCATGTTAATTATTTTAAAAAAAATGGATACATATGCATAAATCTTGGGCTCGTTTGGAACGCGGGTTCGAACCCGGGTTTGCAGCATACCCCGGTGTTCGACCCACGTTTGGAACGATGGGCGACCCGGGTATTCTCGTGCGCGAGAAGGTTTCAAAAAGAAGGTCCACTCTTGCATTGATTACGGCTCTGCCATTTCTGACAAAGGCAGCCGTGAATAAAGAAATGTTTCCTTTTTGAAGTGCAGGGTGTCGTCTTCCTCCCCCATCGCGATTCCAACAAGAGAAAGCCCTGTTCCTCAGCTCGAGCCCTCAACTACAGGAAGCCACCATGTGCTGCTCTCCTCATCAATCGCAGAGGCAGAGCTTGACAACACGCTGCACAGGCGGTCTCGCGGCATTCATATCATCTCCAGTGCGGCCCCATCAACACACAACAGTGGCGGAAGGGATGGAGGAGCAGGCACCGTCGTGTGAGTCGACGGCACCGGCCCGCTCCCCCATGCCCTTGCGTGGAGGCAGGCGTGTTCAGGCGGTAGACGACGACAGCTACCCATTTAAATTGGTGGTCACCGTTCTTCTCGCCTTACATGCCCTAGCTTTAGCTAGGGTTCCCGTCGGAGAGGCCGAGTTCGCGGAGCTTCGTCGGGGCTTGCAGTTGGTGCTAGCAAGGTACTACCGAAGTCTCTCGTCGATGCAATTGTCCTTGATTTGGCCCATGGTTGTTGATTTGGCCCATTGTCCTGAAACAAGATGTTGTGCGTAAAGTAACCCAACACTGGGGTATATGGATTAACCAAACTCTGGGGTTGTTCGTGTCATGGATTGCAATATATTAGCTTCCTTTTTTGCTGGTAATTAATCATTTCAAGCCTCTTTTCCTTGCGATTGACTGTGCTTGAAGAACGTTGGGTTATGTGGGTTTGATGCCTGGGCATAACGCATTGATGAATTTGAGAATCACATATCGGGGTTTACTAACTTCATGACTCGTTTGCTTGTTCTACATAACTAACTGCCGAATATGAAATCGGTGGTAACTGACAAGGGTTAAAATAGGCACAGATGAATCATGCCTAATAAAGGGAACTAATGCCTGAAATAAGCAAGGGATCGTGAATTGAAGGTTCTTTGAAACCAAGGAATATGTAACCATGTTCTTGAGGAAGTAACTGACCAAGGAATAAGTGACAAGGAGCAAGAAACTCTGCTCTTCAGGCCTATGCAACTCTGTTCTTTGCACATATCTGATCGATGGGGGTCATCTATGCAACTCTGTTCTTTGCACATATCTGATCGAGGGGTTTCAAAATTTTAATGTAATGTTCTAGCGAAAGAGGAAGTTAGGACACTCCAGTTAAAATATTCAATGATGTTTTAACCAAGGTTCCAACAATTTATGTGTGATGATAATTTCTCTGTGATGATATTTTTCCTGTAGGCAGTGGAAGGTGGGGTTTTTGTTTGCAGGATGTTTGATTGCTCTAACTTATTTGCCAGAAGTCTTAGCCAGAACAACTTGATTGCAGTATGATATTTGTTGCTGAAACTTATTTGCCATAAGTCTTTTCTTATACTATTTTGATTTAATATACATCCCTCCACAAACTACTGACTTTATTTCTTATCTAAACTTAGTACACATTGTGGACGATCTTATGATAAGTACTCACCACTACAGATATTGTAAGTAAAGTTAAAATGAAGACAACACTTCCCAGCAGACACATACGAGCTGTTAAGGGCTAAGATGGGGTTCATCCCTCCTTACTAGTTGCTTGGTTGGAGGAATTGAAAAATGATAAGTAATATAATCCGATCCATCGATCAGGTAATGAGTTATCTTGGGTTAAAGACTCTTGGCCAGCAACAGAATATGACAATGAATGTAGTCTACCGAGAACATGATTCTTGACTAAGGCCAAACATAGGTAAGTATTGCAACCCAACTATTGCCACTTTGATTGCGTGGGGGTAGTTTGGAAATATACTCCAAGTTTATTCGAAACTTCACAAGTTTACTTTTTCATTGTTTGAATAACCCTGGTTTAATCCTCGTAAATAATTTGAGAAGTACGTGCGTTATTTAATCACAGCTTTGCAATGTCTCATTTAAGACAACTTGGTTTAATCATCACATTAAATATATATTTATGTATGCGTTTGAGGGTGCATAGAAAGAGAGGGATGGATGGACAATCACATGCACCCCCAGTAGGGTCACCTCAGATTGCCCAATGGAATTCCGCTCTGGATAGGATTTTTGTTGATGCCATGTTAGAGCACGAGTCCTCTTGGGCCGGGAGCACGTTTACCCTCCCTGGTTGGCACGCTATTGTTCGGAGATTCAACGAACAAAGCGGATTGTGTTACACGAAGGTGCAAATCCAACATCGCTGGAAGAACATGAAGAAGGATTACGCTTCTTATCTATATCTTCGCAACAAGTCCGGTTGGGGATGGGATACAATTTATAACAGGCCTATTCCACCTTCAGATGATGCATGGTGCGAGGTAGTTAATTTTTTTCTTCACATATACTCATCATAACATGAAATATTTATATTTACATTCGGCATATACAGCTTGCAGATCGATATCGCAAGTATCGGAACAAGCCTTTCCTGTACTTCGGCGACATACAGAGGTTTCTCTCGAAGGACATCGCCACTGGAGTGCATGCGAACTCGTCAAGACCGGCAAGAGACAAGCAACCAATGGGGGCCTCCAGTTCTCGGCCTTCATCAAGGCAACGTGAGCTGAACTTCGACGAAGAACTGGATGAGTGTATGCCATACGTCCCCTTAGACGACGAGGTTAGCGAAGATGTGACTCCTACACCCTCGTCTAGGAAGAGATCATCTGGGAATCGAACAGGAAGTTCGAAGAAGTGCAAGAGCGTTGGGGCAATGTCGGAGGCAGGGCAACAGTTGATTGACAAGTTCTTGTCGACCCTCCCCAAGAAATTCACCGAGGAGAGGCCTGATCCTGATGACCTAGCAAGGGAAGCATGTAAGGAAGTCAGCAACTTCAGACCTGACCTTCGCATGGAAGAGTTCCAAATTGTGGCAGAGACGCTAGCGACACCCACTGGAAGACATGTGTACTACCACATGAAAGGGGACCCCGAGAAGTTGAACGAATGGATTGAGAAAACCATTCGTTGTTGACAAACATCAGCATCGCCTTATCTTACCTTTGCTCTCCTATGGTCTTTTTATTCTTATGCAGACTTTACTTAGTACGTTATGGAAACTCATGGGACCTTTGTAGGACTACGTCTAAGAAGACATTGTTTACGCATATGCTAATGTTGTTTTATGCAGATAATATGCCAGCTGCGTAGTTATTACTTATGCAGGTTACAGGTCACCTCCTAGGGGAGTTTTTGGCGACTATATTTTATTCAAGTAAACGTCCTCCTCGATGTTTAAGCGTAGGCTAATGCTCTTTTCTGCAGGTAATCATTCCATTTTTTTGCAAGGAATGCAGTTGAACGTGCAGGTTCATATTACCTTGTCGTTGTTGATAATGGCAGGGAATCAGCTTAGTTTATTGACGCAGGGGTCGTGCATTACTAATGTAATCATTGATTATATTGGCAGGGATTGAGTTAAGCTTACAGACACAGGTGTTGGCAGGGACAGAGTTAAGGAATAATTGTTTCTTGCAGGGAATATAGCACATGATACCACATCTATCTCACGTGTGGTTGTTTATAAGTAGTAGTATATGTAGGAGTCCTTTTCTGTGCAGGGAATGATGCAGGGAATGTGTTTTCTCCCATTTGTATTCATTGGATTTCGATATTATTGACACACAGTTACATCGACGTCGCAATGTTCTTTCGTTACAGCGTCTTTGCATTCTTCTTTCGCCAATGGAAGAAGTCCTTCGTATACTCCTCTCGCTAATTATTTTGACACACAGTTACATCGACGTTGCATTCTTCCTTCGTTATGATACATATCCGTTGGTGGACAGAGATTGCGGTCAACGATGGTGTTGCGTAGGTACAATCCGTTCGATGACTTAATGGAGCAAGCTGTAATAGCGTGCATTGGGGTAGCGGCGGTGGTTGCAGTGGAGCAGATGGAGAGTGAGTCCTCCGCCAGACGAGTGCCTAGACCACTCCATACATGGCCTCTCAGCGGACGAGCCTGGGTGGAGGAGATGCTTGCGGGCCATGACGACAGAGCTTTTCAAAACTTCCGAATGCGACCGCCTATGCTTAGATGGTTCGTTCGTGTGCTAAGTGAGCATGGATTAACCCATACGAGATACATGGACGTCATGGAGCAAGTGTGTATTTTCCTATACGCGTTCACGAATGCGCATTCAAATAGAATCATCCAGGAAGCATTCCAACATAGCGCAGAGACCATATCCCGCCACATCAAAAGGGTTCTCGCGAAAATCATCTCACTTGAACAAGAGTATATTAGACTTGCCCCACCAGTCACACCTGATGTAATCACTTCAAACCCACGATACTATCCGTACTTCAAAGTAAGCCCAACTTCAAACTAAGCCAAACTTTACTCCAATATCCTTCGTTTACTTTCTAATTTTCAATTGTTTCCTCAGGAAGTGATAGGAGCTATCGATGGGACATACATCCCAGCTCATGTTAAGCCTGAGGAGGAAGGAGCTTATCGCTGCAGGAAGCTTTTCCCAGCCCAAAATGTTATGGCAGCGGTTGACTTTAATCAATGTTTCACATTTGTCGTTACTGGCTGGGAAGGTTCTTGCGCGGATATGACAGTGCTTCGACATTCTGTTGAGAGTGGGTCACTGGTCGTCCCAGAGGGATGCAAGTATCTGGTTGACTGTGGGTACTCGAACACTGACACATTCATCGCCCCATACAGAGGCGCCCTTTATCATCTCCCAGCTTGGCGGGCACGTGGGTGTCAATACGAAAATCACAAGGACCTTTTTAATCACCGGCATGCATGTCTGCGCAATGTGGTGGAGCGCACTTTCGGTGTGTGGAAGAATAGGTTCCACTGCTTGCGTGATATGCCATCGTACTCGTTCGACATACAACGGGATGTGGTACGGGCAACTTGCATTATTCACAACTTCATTCGAGTAAACGGAGGTGATTCGCTATCTGACAACGAGGAGGAGGACAACCTGCCCGAGGAGGTTGACGAGGACGAAAATCGGAGTGTCGCCATACTTCGTGCTGATATCCGTCGGGGGGAGGTCCTGCGAGACAGAATCGCCCATGCAATGTGGAATAACAGACGAAGGAGGCAATCATAGCTTCCCGATTCTTGTACTAGGGACTGCAATCTTTTTCCATTATAGTATTCTATCAGTACCGAAGTTATTGTTGCATTTTCATGTAATCTCATGTATTGTTAATTTCGTAGGTAATTTACAATGCAGCCAAATGACCGGTGTCACTGTGGGACCCCAATGATTCTGAGCTACGAAGATGGGCAAGAAAACCCGCTTCGACGGCTATTCTATGTTTGTGCTTCAGGAAGATGTGACCTTCGCGTGCCTCATACACGTGCTCCAAGAACAAAAGAGAATATGGCAGACGAGTTTTTCTTCTTTGCATATCGTTTATGGGATATGGAAAGGGAAAATCGAGAACTCGTAAGGAAGCTGGAAATCACGCACAAGGATTTAAACGACAAGGAAATCGAGTTGGCTACTCTGTACACCGATTTAGAAGATGCTGGAGGCACGAGAGCTTCACTGCGGGATATGGTGGACACGCTGACTCTGCAACTGCGAGGTGCAGGACTGGAGGTCGTCGACGATGCAGTGATTGACAAGCATGTTCTGTGACTCCGTCTTTACATCATTATTGTTCTACTCTAGCAATACCAGTCATGTTACCGTGGGTAATGAAGTAGCGTATGGTACAGTCTGTAACGCATTATTGTAGTTCTTTATATGCATTTTTTATGCATGTTGGCATTCGTCTGATGCCCTCTCTCTTGTACGGATCAAATTTCCACGACATTCGCTACGTCCAACATTTTATTTAATAGCTTTGCCGCAACATTTCTATTTCCGTGTACCGGTGTCTCACAAATTAGGCGTATATTGCGGGGGAAGATTGGAGAATTGAGGCGGCTTAACGGGTCAATTGGGCTGGAACAAAAACAACAACCCTCCATGGGGTTTTAAAATTTAATGACAAGAATAAATTCCATTTCAAACCGGGTACTAATGATATATGCCCAACGTATTTTATTATTATCATTCTAATGACAAAGAGGACATTCCCACATCACATCATAATTTACCACATCCACCCCAATCCATCCCACCCTCTATCCAAACACCTACTATTACAATAGGGTTATCCACCTCCAACCCCATCTCAAACTTGGGATACCCCAACCCACCCCAACCCCCAATCCAAACGAGCCCTAAAAGTGAATAACCGTGTCATCAAATTACATATACATGTCCAAAATTTATTCTCATTATGAATTCGAATATTTAGAAAAATAGAAGGAATATTCTAAAAATGTAATTTACATTTTACCTTGAGAATTAAAAGAAGCATTGATATATCAATATGTTTATAATAAAGAAAAACAAACATCAATATCTATGTTCACCTACTTCAAATTTTGTATTCTTATTCGACAAATTATACAATATAATTATTACTCGAGAGCAAAATATGAACGAATATGGATTATATCATGTTAGTTTCAATGAAGTTGTGAGCTCATGTGCTAAAACACTTGTTAAGTTTAACAATTCACCATTGCCATATCTACTAGCATAAAAATATTTCAATTACATAAATTGGCCTTTGAACTACCTTATATCGATATAACGTGCGTTTGAAATAACCTTGATGATCTATGTAATAGTGCAATGACACGTGTGGCAGTATTGTTACGTTGGATTACGAACAACAGATGTTTTTTTTCTACAAGTATGTGTAACTAATAAACAGTTGTAAATTTGCTCTCCCCTTTAAACCTTCAATAAACGCATTAATTGTGATCCTTTTAAGATGCTTAGTGCACTGAAAATATGAAAGTTTTATGTGAGTCAAAGTATATAAAATTTTGAGGGCTAAAGATAGATATTCTATTTAGTAATGTTTAAGAAAATCATTTCTTCAGTACCCCACCTAAATCTGACTTTACTAAAAAAATTGTATTCTAATTTTTTAAAATGCTTACAACAGAACAAAATGAACATTGTGAAATAATATCTTCTGATTCCTTTCTAAATTCTTAGAATAATCTCTAGAGACCCCGAGATATTCTTATATCTTTATTAATTCTCTTGATTCAATTCCATTTTCATGAATTTTTTTAATTTTAACATCTCTATACCTATAAATAGAAAGGCAGGACAATAATGTGAATTATCAAAGTCATTGTTTTCCTCTACAAACCTAACTGAATAAAATTTAACGATTTTTCACCACATAATCTGTTGTCAAATATCTAAAACTGAAAACTATTTCGTGCACTGTATTCAGATGTAATCAATGAATCTTCGCGACTATGAATAGAAAATAGATACTAACATGGCAACCTATTTGTATCGAAATTGCATATACGAGTACCAAAAACATATGAACTCTTTCCAACTCAAAAGCATATGTGTTTAATTATGCCAATCAACTTACAGATACTAATGACGCTAAGCATTCAAACGATAAAATTAGCACAAAGATAAACACAAACTAGCATTCTGAAGATCGATTGATCTGCACGCGACAATCATCAGCTCATTCAATGCTCATCATGCCAATTTAGTGATCCTGGCTTGAAAGATACCCCTCAAATCAACTCATAAATCACAAAATTTGCATTTACATCTTTAACGCGACTCAAGACCTCTGATTTCACACCATGATCATTATCCAAGAGGAAAACACAAGAAGAAACCGGTCAATTCAACTTCCTTTTCCATCCAAAAGTAATGGTTTTCGTCCCAAAGTCCTCTTACCATTGTTGTTATGAAAAAGATGTACATGAATTTCCTTCTTAGATGATTTACAATAAAAAAAAGGGATTTTATCACTTGTGCCCCTCCGAGATCTCGCAATTTCAGTTATACCCCTATCTTTTTGGTAATATCAGTTGTGCCCCTCAAAAGTTTCTCCGTCATCAGTTGTGCCCTTCCGTCAGGTTGACCGTCAATGAATTGACTTAACCATGGTTTTTTCAAACCTTGCTGCATTTAAGAGGGGTATTATTGTCCAGAGGCCTCTTCTTCCTCCTCCAACCTCCTCCTCCTCCCTCTCCGGCCCGAGCTCCGCCCCGAGCTCCCCTCCCCTCCCCGACGCTGCCCCAAGCTCCCCTCCCCTCCCCGACGCCGCCCCGAGCTCCCCTCCCCTCCCCGACGCCGCCCCGAGCTCCCCTCCCCTCCCCGGCGTCGCCCCGAGCTTACCTCCCCTCCCTGACGCCGCCCCGAGCTCCCCTCCCCTCCCCGGCGCCGCCCCGAGCTTCCCTCCCCTCCCCGGCGCCGCCCCAAGCTCCCCTCCCCTCCTCGGCGCCGCCCCCTGCTCTCCCTCCCCCTCCCCGCGTCAACCAGACAGAGCAGCCCTCCCTCCCCCCCACTCCCCTCGGTTCCCTGCCCCCCCCTCGCAACCCACCTCCCTCCCCCGCCCCGACGCAGCACCCCCCCTCTCGCGGCGGCAACTCACCTCCCCGCCGCGACCCACCTCCCTCCCCCGCCCCGACGCAGCACCTCCCGCGGCGCCAACTCACCTCCCTGTCGTGACGCAGCCCTCCCTCCCCCCCAACTCCCCTCGGTTCCCTGCCGCGACGCAGCCCTCCACCCCCTCGCAACCCACCTCCCTCCCTGCCCCGACGTAGAGCCCCCGTGCGCCTGAAGCTCCCTCCTCCCAAGCCCAGACCCCCCTACCCCAGGAACCCCCCGCCCGCGCCTCGTGCACCTGCAAGAAGTCCAAACGTCCCCCTGCGTGGAGAGACGCGCCGCACGCGGAGTTGGTGCGCCGCGGGAGGTCAGCGGAGGGAGGTCGGGGCTGCGCCCGATCGCGCGGGGTTGCTGAGAGATGGCGGCGCGAGGCAGCGCCTGGAGATGGAGGCGGAGAGCTCGAGGCGGAGCTGGGCGGCGCGGGGCAGGGGCGGGGGCGGCGGCAGCGAGGGAGGAGGAGGAGGTGGAGGAGGAGGAAGAGGATGTGGAGGAGGAGGAAGAAGAAGAAGATGAGGAGGGTGTAAAATGACCTCCTAACCTTTTTTTAAAGTAATTCCGCCTATATCCTCAAAGTTAACGGCCGTTTGCACTGTGGATGGACGGTCACTAACCCGAGGGGCACAAGTGATAAATTATCAAGTTTTGAGGGGCACAACTGGTATTACCAAAAAGATAGGGGTATAACTGAAATTACGAGATCTCGGAGGGGCACAAGTGATAAAATCCCATAAAAAAAAGGATGAAACCAATAAGATTGAAAGTGTGGTTTTATATGAAGGGCACAATATGATCTATTGTGCAGTGATATTGAGATTTCTGCTAATACATTTGAAATCACACTCATGATTATGTTCACTTTTTTTAAGAAGTAATTACGTTCATTTTGAAAACCACATACACTAGTACCTCTTACGATTCACTTGTTACGGATGGAGGGTGTAGGAGTCTCTGTTTCTGACGAAATTGGAATGACATGTTAGAGGGATATAGTGATGAATATAAAATTTTTAGTTTTTTCAGAAAAATAAAAAATGAGGGAAAATTGTGGTGGGAGCAGCCCCGTTGGCTGCTCCCCGGGAACCTCATGTGTGTGTGCGCGCGCGCGCGCGCGCGTGTGTGTGTGTGTGTGTGTGTGCATGTGTGTTAAATGGGGCTGTCCCCTGGGGGGAGCTAACTTGGCTCCCCCCGCGTTATTTCGCGCAGTTTTTTATTATTTTTTTCAAAATTTCTTCCGTGAATATTCATCACTATATCCCTATATCATGCTATTAAAATTTCGTGCAAAACAGAGACTCGTACGGCCTCCATCCAGACAATCATTTTTTAACAGTAACAGAATTGCTAAAAGCGACCCTTCTGGATGGAGGCCGTAGGAGTCTCTGTTTCACGCAAAATTTGAATGACATAATATAGGGATATATTAATGAAAATCAACGGAAGAAAATTCGAAAAAAAAATAAAAAAGGGGGCAAAATGACGCGGGGGGAGCTAAGTTAGCTCCCCCCATTAGGGCAGCCCCATTTTACCCATATATATGGGGTTGATGGAGCTGCCCCGCCTCATTTTTGGCCAATTTTTTTTATTTTTTTTGAAAAATATCGTCATGTATATTCACCTCTATATCCCTCCTATATGTCATTCGAATTTTGTCAGAAACAGAGACTCCTACGGCCTCCATCTAGACATGGTCGATTTAAAAAATCCTGCGACCGTTAAAAAAATGACGTCTGGATGGAGGCCGTAGGAGTCTTTATTTCTGATGAAACTCGAATGACATATAGGAGGGATATAGGGATCAATATATATATATATATATGTTGATATTTTTCCAAAAAAATAATAAAATTACGAAAAATGTGGTGGGGGTAGCTGTAACACCCCCAACTCCCGAGATACGGTAATACCGTGCGATAGCGGTATCGCATGATCGTGTGGTTCGGTGGCCACACTATGAAGTTCTGGAGGACTTCACCTTAGCTTACGGACGGCTAAGAATGGGGTTTACCGCATGACCGCGGGTTCCCCTTGGCACAACACAAGTGTTCAGCGGCACTTGATGAGCTTGAGCTGCAACATCCTACGTAGGAGCGTGGGGCCCACTGATGACGTGGCGTGATGACATGGCGTGCTGAGGAGGCATACGACATGGCATGCTGACGGAGCGGGCGACGTGGCGTCGGTTGCAGAAGACGAAGGGATTGCACGGAAGATGAAGAGCCAAGCGCACGAAGAATCATCTAAGAAGACAAAGGGTCTCCATAGAAGACTAAGAGTCCTTGCATTCATTGTACATGTAATAATGGTGTCCTTTCGTATACCCCCAGGATGTCTATATAAGGAGGGGAAGAGATCATTTGTAGATAACACACTCAGAGTGAGAGTCTCTTGCAATAACAAAGAGGGTTTAGTGCCAAAGCTCTTGTGTCCTTGTGCTTGTGTGCTTGTGTACGAGCATTCTAGCGGCGTGGTTACTTAGCGTGCTGGTGTACGTCTACACGCAAAGGGGAAGGCTGGTTAGCTTGGGGAAGCTAACGCCGCACAGGTTAGTCTCAAAAATTAGTGTTTGAGATTTACCCCTGTGACAACTGGTATCAGAGCGAGGAATGGCGCCCAACACCGGAGATCGTCTTATTTCCTTGGAGGGAATCATGATGGAGATCCAGTCTCAGCTGGGTACTCATACCCAACGCTTAGCTCGTCTGGAGGATGATGCAGGCGTGGTGTCAGATGTCGTTGGCGATAGCCAGGGCTCGGTGGACGTGATGAAGGCACTTGGGGAGAAGCTAGAGGAGCTCGAGTCCCTGGTGCAAGATCTGCATGGGGAACTCTCCATCGTCAAGAGGGTGATTGCGAACGGGGGCGGATCCAGCGAGTCTCGAAGGCCAAAGGTCCCAGAGCCCAAGTCCTGTTCAGGTACGCGGAGTGCCAAAGACTTGGAAAACTTCTTGTGGGACATGGAGGTGTACTTCAAAGCTGTCAAGACTCCTGAGGCGGAGAAGGTATCCTTGGCGGCGATATACTTATCCGACCACGAAAAGCTATGGAGGAGCCGTGCATCCGAAGGACGACCCGACATCTCGTCTTGGGATGAGTTGGTGAAGGAGCTGAAGGAGCAGTTCCTACCCACCAACACTGCTTGGGTAGCGAGGGAGGTGCTCCGAAGGCTGAAGCAGACGGGAACCGTACGGGAGTACGTGAAGCAGTTTTCATCGCTGTTGCTGGGTATCAAAGGTATGTCTGAAGAAGACAAATTTTTCAATTTCATGGTGGGCCTTCAGAACTGGGCTCAGGCGGAGCTCAGGAGGCAAGGGGTGAAGGACCTCCAGACGGCCATCGCTGCTGCGGACGCATTGGTCGACTACAAAGTCCAACCCACCACCGAGAAGAAGGAAACTGAGAAGACCAAGAGCAAACCCAAGGAGAAAAGCAAGGGAAAGCCGTTCAAGAAGTTTGGCAAGGCCGAAACTTCAAGGGAGGGTGCAGAATCCTCCAAGAAGGCCGAGCAACCCAAAGGGAAGGGCTGTTTTATCTGCGACGGGCCACATCGGGCGCGGGAGTGTCCGAAGAGAGAGAAGCTGAACTCCATGACTATGGAGGAGAACTCATACGAAGAGGCGCGCATGACGAACCTCAAGTTGCTGCGCAACGTTCGCTTGTGTCCGCTGAAGTCGGGCAAAGAGGCGAAAGTGGAGGTGGAGCGCGAGGATCCAGAGTTGGTGTACCTCGATGTCGTGGTACACAAGAAGACCCTTTCGGCCATGATTGACACTAGAGCGACACACAACTTCATCTCCAGCAAAGAGTTCGGGAGCTTGGGAGTTCCCTTGGAGAAGAGCCAGTGTCGCGTGAAGCTTGCCAACTCCGAGTCTCTGCAGATCGAAGGTATGGCAAACTGCACTGTCCAGCTTGGTGAATGGCAGGGAAAGGTACGCTTCCTCGTGGTACCTGTTGACGACTTCCAAGTCATTTTGGGAGTCGAGTTCTTGAAGAAGGCGAAGGCGTCTGTCACGCCTTATCTGGGAGGCGTCTTCTTCGTGGCTGCAGATAGCCCCTGCTTCATCAGGGCTATCAAGAAGAAAGGGCAGACTGGAGCCATGTATGCAATGCAAGTCTGCAACGGGCTGAAGAAAGGGGAGACGACGTATCTTGCTACGGTACGTGTCGAAGAAAATGGCGAGGAGACACAGCCATGCCCCAAGGCAGTAAAGAAGATGTTGGACGAGTTCAAGGACGTGATGCCGAAGGAGCTGCCCAAGGAGCTTCCACCGAAGCGAGATGTGGATCACACCATCGAGTTACTGCCAGGTACGGTGCCCCCTGCACTTCCACCTTACAAAATGCCCCCTGCACATCTGTAGGAGTTGCAGAGACAACTCAAGGAGCTGGTGGACGCTGGTCTGAAGCGTCCAAGCAAAGCACCATATGGAGCATCGGTGCTGTTCCAGAAGAAGAAGGATGGGAGCATGCGGATGTGCGTGGACTATCACGCACTGAACAAGGTGACGGTGAAAAACAAGTACCCCGTCCCCAACGTTGAAGACCTGTTCGATCGCTTGGGCCAAGCCAAGTACTTCTCGAAGATGGATCTCAGGTCAGGATATTACCAGGTCCGCATCAAGGAGGGAGACGAGCCAAAGACGACGTGTGTTACGCGTTATGGGTCTTTCGAGTTCCTTGTAATGCCGTTTGGGTTGACTAATACCCCGGCTACTTTCTGTACTCTCATGAATGATGTCTTCCGTGAGTGTATCGACTCGTTTGTTGTAGTGTACTTGGACGACATAGTAGTGTACAGCAGGACCCTGGAGGAACATGTCAAGCATCTGCGGATGGTGCTTGAGAAGCTGAGGCAGAACCGGCTATACTTGAAGCTGGAGAAGTGCGCCTTTGGTCAGGAGACCATCTCCTTCCTCGGGCATATCGTGGGCGGAGGCACGATACGCATGGAACCAAGGAAGACGCAGGCGATTGAAGAGTGGGCAATCCCCACAAAGGCGACAGAGCTACGATCCTTCCTCGGATTGGTGAACTACTACAGGAAGTTCATCAAAGGATACTCCAAGAAGGCGACGCCCCTGACAGACCTGCTACGGAAGGATCAGCCTTGGAGATGGACGTGTGAATGCCAGGAGGCATTCCATAAGCTGAAGAGGGCAGTGGTGGAAGAACCCATTCTACGACTTCCAGACTTCGAGAAGCCGTTTGAAGTCCACACCGACGCGTCTGATTATGCACTTGGTGGTGTATTGGTGTAAGATGGGCACCCCGTGGCTTATGAGAGCCGCAAACTGAATCCAGCGGAGAGGAGGTACTCCGTGCACGAGAAGGAGATGACAACAGTGGTCCATTGTCTGAGGACATGGCGCCACTATCTTCTCGGATCAAGGTTCGTGGTACAGACGGACAACGTGGCAACGAGCTGCTTTGCCACACAGAAGAAGCTGACTCCCAAGCAGGCACGATGGCAAGACTTTCTTGCCGAATTCGACTTCGAGCTTCTCTACAGGCCTGGACGGACCAACCAGGTAGCAGACGCTCTATCGAGGAAGAGCGAACCAGAAGAGCCGAAGGTTGCGGTGATTGCATTGATCACCCGCGTGTCTGGAGACATGCTGGAGCGCATTCGGGAGCAAACACAGGAGGATCTGGTCACTTCACGCTTGGTGCAACGCGTGAACGATGGCGAAGTCCGGAGATTCTGGATAGAGGAAGGCGTCCTCTATGCAAAGGGCAGGAGGCCCTATGTCCCCTCGAGCGGCGGCTTGAGGAAAATGCTGCTGAAGGAAGCACACGACGCACAGTGGGCTGGTCATCCAGGAGTGGAGCGCACACTGGCACTCCTCTCCTCAAGCTATTTCTGGCCGAAGATGGAGGAAGACGTAGAAGTCTACGTGCGCACTTGTCTTGTATGCCAGCAAGACAAGACTGAGAGGAAGAAGACGGCAGGACTACTGGAGCCCCTGCCTATCCCTTCACGTCCGTGGGAGAGCGTCTCCATGGACTTCATCACTGGGTTCCCAAAGGTGGACGGGAATAATGCGGTGATGGTGGTAGTTGATCGCTTCTCCAAATACGCGATCTTCGTACCAGCACCCCAGGAGTGCACAGCGGAGACCACAACGAAGTTGTTCTTGCAGAACGTGGTGAAGCACTAGGGGATACCATTGGACATCGTGAGCGACCGCGATGCCCGGTTCACAGGTCGGTTCTGGACGACCTTATTTGAGATGCTGGGATCTGATCTCAAATTCTCTACCAGCAATCACCCGCAGACGGATGGTCAGACGGAGCGGATCAATGCCTTGCTGGAAGAGTACCTGAGGCATTATGTGACGGCCAATCAGCACAATTGGGTTAGTTTACTGGATACTGCCCAATTCTGCTACAACCTACAGCAGACCTCCACCACAGGCCAGAGTCCATTCGAGATCGTGATGGGTAGGCAACCCGTGACACCGCACGAAGTGGCTAAGCAGAATAGCCAAGGACGGTGCCCTGCTGCACATCGCTTTGCTTTGGAGAGACAGGATCGGTGGGAGGAAGCGAAGGATGCGTTGGCTCACGCTCAACGCAGGATGAAGAAGGCGGCTGACAAGAGCCGTAGGCCGGTCGAGTTCCAGGTTGGGGAGAAGGTGCTGCTGAAGCTTACGCCCCAGATTTGGAAGAAAATCCTGAGGAAGACAGCGCACAAAGGGTTGATTCCTCGTTACGATGGACCCTTTGAGATAGTTCGACGCGTGGGACCGCTCGCCTATCAACTACGTCTTCTAGAGAGACTGAAACTGCATCCCGTGTTCCATGTCAGCTTTCTGAAGGAGTACCATGAGGACAGAGAAGATAACACCAGGAGGGCATCGAAACGTGCCCCTCCTAACGTCCGGGTTCAGCACACGAGGGTTGCTGAGAAAATTCTTGACAGGCGCGTGGAGGGCCAGAGCAAGAAGAACCGGAGGATCTTCTTCCTTGTCAAATGGAAGGGACTCCCAGAGGAGGAGGCAAGCTGGGAACGTGATACAACCCTGTGGCAGTTCGAGGACCTCATTGAGGATTTCCTGAAGACGCAGGATCAGTCGCGGACGCCTGATGGATCAGGTGGGGGAGGCATGTAACACCCCCAACTCCCGAGATACGGTAATACCGTGCGATAGCGGTATCGCACGACCGTGTGGTTCGGTGGCCACACTATGAAGTTCTGGAGGTCTTCACCTTAGCTTACGGACGGCTAAGAATGGGGTTTACCGCATGACCGCGGGTTCCCCTTGGCACAACACAAGTGTTCGGCGGCACTTGATGAGCTTGAGCTGCAACATCCCACGTAGGAGCATGGGGCCCACTGATGACGTGGCGTGCTGACATGGCGTGCTGAGGAGGCAGACGACATGGCATGCTGACGGAGCGGGCGACGTGGCGTCGGTTGCAGAAGACGAAGGGATTGCACGGAAGATGAAGAGCCAAGCGCACGAAGAGTCATCTAAGAAGACAAAGGGTCTCCATAGAAGACTAAGAGTCCTTGCATTCATTGTACATGTAATAATGGTGTCCCTTCGTATACCCCCAGGATGTCTATATAAGGAGGGGAAGAGATCATTTGTAGATAACACACTCAGAGTGAGTCTCTTGCAATAACAAAGAGGGTTTAGTACCAAAGCTCTTGTGTCCTTGTGTTTGTGTGCTTGTGTACGAGCATTCTAACGGCGTGGTTACTTAGCGTGCTGGTGTATGTCTACACGCAAAGGGGAAGGCTGGTTAGCTTGGGGAAGCTAACGCCGCACAGGTTAGTCTCAAAAATTAGTGTTTGAGTTTTACCCCTGTGACAGTAGCCATGTTGGCTGCCCCTAAGGGGCAGCCCCATTTTTCCCTATATATATATAGAGAGAGAGAGAGGAAAGGGATCCTACATCATGATGCAGGTAACTTACCTACATCATGCGTCTTTTTTCGTAATTTTTTTATTTTTCTGAAAAATGCTTCCGTGGATTTTCATAGCTATATCCCTCTAATATGTCATTCAAATTTTGTCAAAAATAGAGACTCTTATGTCCTCCATCCAGAACATGAAAAATACAGCAAATTTGTGACCGTTAAAAAGTGAATGTCTGGATGAAGGCTGTAGGAGTCTCTGTTTCTGACGAAATTTGAATGACGTATTAGAGAGATATAGTTATGAAAATCCACAGAAGCATTTAAAAAAAAATAAAAAAATTAGGAAAAAGTCGCATGATGTAGGTAAGTTACCTACATCATGAAGTATGATCTCTTTTCTCATATATGTGTGTGTATGTATATGTAGGGTGCACTTGAATTGAGGTGGCATCTTTCCTTGATTATGGAAAGGTGTCATCTTAGGCCATTGGATGATGAATGTACGTGTGAGATTGAAACCACTAGGTAATTTTCGTGCCAACTAACATTCCTAAATTGGGGCAGATTAAATTATTGCTAATTTGGTCAAATACATGTCATCGAACATTCTATATTTAGGTAGATGTTGATGAGAGTATGTTGAATTTTCCAGAAAATATGATGGAATAAACACTCACATTTTGAAATACTTGTTATTAATTTACAAACATTTGAGATATTTTACAATTCCATGTTATAAATTGCAAAAGTATAATCGCTGATGTTAGCTAAAACAACCCAAGTTTAACGAAAATTTCTGTATTTTTGTGTAGTTTTGTTTCCTAAAATATTGGTTGCTTTGATCATGTGTTAATTAAATGATATACACGTGGATAACATTCCTAAATTCATGGGATTTTCGTTACAACCATATTTCCTAATATATTAGATGGGTAAAATTGCAAATACATTAAATATGTTACACGTTTCCATCCAACATTCTGTGGAAGCAATGTTTGTAAACCGTAACACTTTTTGGTAAATTTCGTAGTCTCTTTTGTAAACTGTATTTGATTTATTTTGAAAAAAATCGTAGCCTCTTTTGAAAACATTCTATAAGAGAAATGTTTGTAAACTGTGAGATTTTTGTAAATTTTACCGTCTCTTTTGTAAAATACATGTGACTTTTGTAAATTAGATTATTTATTATTAAATTATAAATTATTGTATATGTCCCTCCAACATGTTTCACAATATTCACTGGTCCATCAAATTTTGTCATCCATTGTAAAGTTTGTGTAGAGTTTGTAAAATCCATGCTCCCATTATAACAATTATATGTTGATCTGCAAAATAAAAAGACAATCAATAATTTATCATTTATTCTTTAAAAAGAATAAAATGTAAAAAATATACAGAATTATAAATCAATTAATCAAAATGTAAATTATACTATCAACCGTGTAAATTAATAGGTCAAAACGTCAAATATAATCATCATATGTTGGTATTTATTCCATCCAATTGAATCTGTAAACTTCATCCATTTAGTATTTAATCAACAATCATGAGATTTCGTCCACTTTGATTTTTGTAAAATATATCATCTTTTTGGGTGAAAATATAACAAGATGCACAACCTTATATAATAAAAAACCATTATTGATATTGACAACCTGGGACAAATTCAATTTACAAACAAATATTTACATTCTTAATCAAATAAATATTTTTATTTACATCATATTTCAATCTTCTCCGGTCTTCAATCTGTAAACAAAATTTAAAAGAAAAAAATGAAAAGTACATTGAAAAAGAATGAGAAATCAAACTTTGAAAAAAAGGAAGAAAATTGATTTTTTTCTCACGATAATAGTAATGAGAACTCATCAAATCCATCCAAACCCATCAAAAGAACAAAAAGATTGCATACTTCAAGTTGTATCATGCATACCTGAGGCGTACCACTTGCAATAGAACACAGATCGATGGGATCTTACTTCTAACAAGAACGATCAATGGGTTGAACGCAGAAATCATTTCACAAATCCGATCACTTATGGCAGCGACGAGGGAGAAATGAAGGCCTTGACGGATGTGTGTGATTGGAGGATTAGAATATTAATTTTGGTAATTCATTATACATAATAACTATCTAACGAGAATTTCGGAATTGAAAGGGAAGTGAGAGATTCATTACTAAAAATAGAAAATCCAGACGTTCGGATCAAGTGGTTTTCGAAACAAACGGGTGGTTTTGACGAGAAGCATTGATCATTATCTGACGGCTCCTAAGAGGTGTCGCGCTGTAAATGCGGAAAGGTGGCACCTCAATTCAAATTTTCCCTATATATATCGGTAGAATATTATTGTTGAAAGGAAGCTTAGATGCATTATTGATGTCGTGCTCTAGCTATTCTCATTTACCCTAAATTTTTTTGAGGGGATGATCTGCGGTTTATATAATCAACCTGGCCCCCTTGTTTAAGGGTGGTATTCTTTACAAATGTGTACATTTTGACTTCTAAGGTTGATAACTTTCCTCTACCATTGCATAATTTTAAATACATTTTTTGGTAGAAAATAAGAATGCGGAAGCGAGTATCAGAGAAAAAGATTAAACATTCAGAAACATCGGGATTTTACGTGGAATCCTACTCCCTAAGGAGCGGGATGAAACCACGGGAGAATGCCTTCAAGGGCTAATGTGTCTATTGACTTTCTTATTGGATACAGGAGCCCTAGGGCTTCTTATATAGCCTACACATACTCTCCAAGTCCCACCACTGGTAGATGTGGACTAAACAATAGATGTGGTAAATGGATCTTGGAAGGATCCATTTACCCATCTACTTTTTGGTGTAACTAACAAGCCTCGTCAAGATTTGTTAACATGTTATCTTTAGTTAATCCCGAATCCAAAAATGGTATCAGTGATTTGATATGGGATTCAAAAGATATTATGGGTTGACAAGCATCTTCATGATGTCATGATTGCATACAACCCTACTTTGCAAATTTACCATCGCAAACACAAGGAACCTCCTTCCATTCATTTGCGTATGTTTCCTAGGGATGAACACCTTGATTATTAGGATGCTTCTTAGGGTTTTTGTCAACCTCCACCACTGCTTCAGATGCTCCATTGTCTATAAGTGTGCATGTTGTTGATGTACAACCACTTACTTTATGCAAGTATGTAAGCTCTTGCACTGTTCATCCCATGTCACTATGTTGATGGCTCGAATCATAACTTGCATAATTTCTTATTGGCATTAATGAATATTATTGTTTTAAAACATTATGGGAAGCTTTGTATAATCCAAGATGAAAGGCTATAATGGATGACGAAACGAGGAACTTATTTCTAGAGGGATATGGGATCTTGCTCCTCACCTTGGTGGCACTATTATAGTACGTCGAAAAGTTTACACCATGAAATACCATCCTGAAAATTCTGTTGCGCGCATGAAGGCATGCTTGGCCGATGAAGATTTTACTTATACAGGGTGGACCATTTTGAGATGGTATCTCTGATTGGGTGGTTTAGCTCTATGAAAGTTATTCTTCCAGTTTAACATTAAAAATGCATTGCTTTAAAATAATCTTGTAAAGAACATCCATCTAAGACAACCTAGTGGATATGACGTTGAGGAGTACATGTTCAAAGTAAAGAAAGCTATTTATGGGTTGAAACAAAGTCCCAGATCCTGTTCTAATAGATTTAGTATTGAGATTGGTAAGATAAGTTTCTCAATATCTACTACATAGCACTCTCTTTGTAATGAAGATAAAGAAGGGGAGTGTGGTTTTGGATATAAATGTGGATGATATGATTCTAACTAGGTATGACAACTTAAGTATTCAAGATGCTAAGGATTTTTGCCACAAAAAACTGTCTAACAAAAGATCTTGGTCAACTGCGTTATTTTCTTGAAATTGAAGTTGCTGAAAATTCTAAGGGTGTGGTTCTTTCTTAGAAGAATATGCTGTAATAATCCATGAAATAAGAAGGATGTCAACATAAATTTCACATAAAATAGTAATAGAATGAGATAAGCATGGGAAAGAGGCTGTGGATAGAAATATAAATTTTCCATAAAATAAAAATAAAAGAGGATAAGAATGGAAGAAGCTCGTGCATGGCAAATCAAATGGAAGATTGTGTGGCATGGCAGGTGATGCCAAGGGATACAAACGCAAAATCTCCACAAGATATGAGGAAAAATCGGTAAATGTTACTTCATGTGAAAGGCTTGTACGTGATGGACAAGCAAGCTTCATGTGGAAGGCTAGTGCTCTCTCCCATCTCCATGACATGAAGACAAAAAGGACATGTATCCATTGGGCTCGTTTGGAAAGTGGGTTACCCCTAGAGTAACCTGGTTTATCCTCCTTTTATCTAGGTCATGCCTAGGTTGGATTTCCATCACATATCAATGTGGCATCACATCGCATTCCTTATTCCAACCCTCTACAAACCCTCATAACCATCCAAACACTTACTATTCAACCCACCCCAACCCAACCCACCTCAACCCTCTTTCCAAACGAGCCCATAGAATGTGCTATAAATAAGGTGAGGGGTTGACTTGTGAAAAACATACCAACGTACAAACAAGAGAAAAGAAAGAGAAAATGTGAGAGGTACAAACAAGAGAAAGGGAGAGAGAGTGTCAGAGGTAGAGAGAGACGAGTGAAAGAAAGAGAGAGTTAAAAGGACTGATCTAAGCTATGTATGGTTCCCTCCCTTTTTGAATTCCTCTATTTTTCTTATTTCCCATTTCTGTTATGCAATTACTTTATTTTTCTCCATGCCAAATATTTTATTATGCCATAATGATTGTGCTTAGATAATTTATAATTTCAGTTATATGTAATTTTGTTAAACATCGACCTTGAGGGGTATCTTTGAGTTATGATTAACGTCATATCAGTTTAATAACTATAGGATACGTACCATAATATTTATAGCTTACCGTGTATATATGTGTACCCATAAGTGAATCTGCTGAAAAATGAGTTCAAGAATATTTCTGTACAATATTAAAATAAACATAGATTTGTATGATATGAGATTGTATAATAATTAATATAAGGGGAGATATGTCATTTTCACTTATACCTATTAGTTATGATACAAATTCCTTAGATCAGTTGTTATTAATTAATTTTTGAATAAATAATGGCACTACAACGTCACATGGAGATAAGTACCGCGCTAAGGCGGGAGCCACCTCTAGAGTTCATTTGTCGGGTCCTAAAGGACATATCTGGCCTAAAGGGCAACACCTTCCGAGGGTGTCGAGTTCAAGGGAACCTCGTGGAAAAAGTCCACTATTGACTCAACAGTTGTTGTACTTCTGTTCTGATCTGTAAGTACTCTACAATGACCACTTGTGCCCGTGGTAAGTAAAATACACCCTATACGAATGTAAGGGTAATATGGATCAAATAATGGTAATAAGAAGGTATACATTTTAAAGCAACATATCACTCTGATATGTTTAGGAATATAATTCAGTTCTGAAAAGATTATCTGTTCATTACTTTTTATGATTATTCTCCTGTTAAAAATACTAATGAAACTTTGACAAGTCATACTGTTATTGTTAGTTTCTCTTAGAAATATTTTCTCAATCTGTTTCATGTTGATGTCATACTAAGCTATTTTGCTTATGAGCATTTTTGTTCCGCTTCTGCGGTTTTGCCCTGCCGTAGATACATTTGAAGGATAAGGTGCTGAAGACAGAGTAAGTAGGAGAACGCTGGACTAGGAGTATTATCAATAGTGGTAGTTTAAGTTTGTTGTCTATTCCTTTCTACCAGTTAAATGTACTACCGTGTTGCCATCCGTGACTATGATAGATGAAATGGAAGTTATATCTTTTCTGACTTTAGTTTTGACTGTGAACTGTATTATTGATATTCGTAAGTAACACCCCAGACCCGACGTGGCAATATTATTAAATGTTTCTGCTGGCCGCCTGGATCCGAGGTCGTTACATATGCCCTTAGATATTTGGAAGGCAACATATATGATGGGATCCAAAACATTCTTCTATCCATATTGATTCTTTTGTCAGGTCAGGGTGATTGGTGATTCACTGATTAAGGATAAAATGTGGTAGAGGAATCTTATTAGGAGAATCCATACTTGACTATTTCCAGATTTGACATTAGTTTTGTTGTAAGGTGGATGAGTCATTATATGGAGAAACCTTTCTTTAGTCACCGGCGGAATATATGCCTTATTCTCAAGTAATTGAGAGGCTCTCCAAAAAAAAGTATTCTACTTCAAAGATAACAGACACTTGCTCTATTGACTTGCTATAGACTATACTAGCTATGTTAAGGATAGGTGATCCATCATAGGCTATGCTTTGTTATTGGGTTTGGGTGCAAACTTGGTGACTTGATGTACCAAGAAGTAGACAGTTGTGGCCTACTCTAGTGCATGTGCCAAATATCAATCAACGGCTCAAATTACATGCGAGGTGTCATACATTGTTTCATTAACTGATCTTGGTGTTCAGACCACTTGACTTGTCCCATGTAATTTGACAACAAGTCACCCATATATATTTCTTCTATTCCATGAGACGACTATATCGATCGAAGTCGATGTCATGCCTTTGCAATTTTGTCACTGCTGTAAAGATTACTACTCCATACATCTCCTTAAAGCTTCAGTTTGCAGAAATTTCATCCAACTTGGGAAAAAGTGTTCCTTTTTATTTTGTTGCAACTAACATATTTTTCTATTTTCCTTTTTATTAAGATGCTTCCCCTTATCTCCTTGAAGCTTCAGCTTGCAGACATCTCATCAGAGAACTTGAGTGTCATGGTTTTCTTTGTAATAAGTTGGGCATGACTGATCTTTATGCTCCAGCTCGAGGAGAAGTGTTGCTTGTTATTTTATTGCAACATATTTTTCATATTTTCCTTTTTATTAAGATTGTTTCTTGTAATTTACCAATATTTCTCTCTATAAAAGAGGTTAGGGTTCCATAAGTTGAAAAGAATTGAGTTCTCTCATTGAGATAATGCTATAGGGATGAAAACAGATCAGATACAGATCAGATTTGCCTATTTTCATATCCATATTCGACTCATCTCTATCGAATACGAATACAGATATGGATATGATTCGGATATACATTAAGAAAAGCATATCCGTAAAAATACGGATACGAATTAATATCAGATATTTATCGAATCCGAATATGGATCAAATAAAGAGCGGACTCGAATACGGATCGAATAAAGCGCCAATCCAAATATGATTTGAATAAAGAGTGAATCCAAATATGGATCCAATAAACATGGAATCCGAATACGGATCGAATAAAGATCACATACAAATACAAATTGATTTTTTTATCAAAATTCATAATGAATTTAAAAATGACAAAAAATATAAATAAGTTGCATCATGATAAAAGAGAACGTCCAGACAACATGCGTTCTTGATCGGAAAAAAAGGATAGAGTTTTATAATTTTATTCGTATCCATCCCCAAACAAATATTATTTTATTAATATCATTAATATATTTGTATTATATAATATATAATACTAGTAAAATAACATGAGGTGTGACTTATATTATATTAACTAATATATATAATAATATTAAATGTTGAATTCGGATATCCGAATCCGGATTCGAATATTCAAGCCATTACCATATCCGTACATCCGTATTCGAAAAATTTTTACAACTCATATCCATATCCGATCCATATTCGATTAATATTCGTATACGGATATCCATATCCGGTAATTTTTCAAATACGGTAAGCAGGTATTTGGATATATCTATATCCGTTTTCATCCCTATAAATGTTATGGGCATGTTTGGTAACAAGATTGGATTGGGCTAGTGTAACCTCCTATGGATAGTAGCTCTTTGAATGATTAGAAGGGTTGAAATGGTAAATGTGATGACGTCACATTATTTGTGTTATATTAATTATTTTATGATTATAATATGTTTTTTATGTTAACATTTTTTTAACATGATCAAAATTTTATAATAAAATATATGAGATACATGCAACTAATTCCAGCCCCATGAATGCATTGGTAGAACTGGGGGATATCTAGTTTACTCTGAGGTAACATGGCAATCAAACAAGCCATAAGTGACAAGAGCGAACCATCGTATTGATTCAAAACCATGATTTTTTTTAGTAAATACATTAAATGGTAAACGTAATTTCAAAACATTTTTAGGGGTTACAGAGCTACTAGAAAAGCATGTAGAGAGATGGAAAAACTAACTGTTGGTCCAGTATCACGAAACCATGCATCGTTCATGCTCATTTCCACTACTCTTATGCTAGAGAGCCTAGAATTGTTCTTTAGCATGTTGAGTCTGTTGCAGCCCTTACAGAATTACGAGGGAAAGGATCCTCTGCTGTAGAGGGGATTGCAGCAGAGGTGCTGTAATCCCCTTTATTTTTTTGTGATTTAGAATCCAAAATCCAACCTTATAGATTTAATCTTAGATTAATGCTTTACATATCCTTCAAATTTCTCTTAATTCCGATATTATTTGCTATTTTATCTTAATGGTTGAAGATTCAGATCTTTTTTAAATGGGGCTTTAGTTGCTTAGATCTTGACCGAATATTTGACCATTAAGATAAAATAGCAAATAATCTCATAATTAAACGAAATTTGGAAGATATGTAGAGCATTAATCTAAAATTAAATCTATAAGGTTGGATTTTGGATTCTAAATCACAAAAAAATTAAAGGGGATTACAGCACCTCTGCTGCAATCCCCTCTACAGCAGAGGACTCTCACATACTGACAGCAGCAATAGAAACATTGTGTAATGTCAACCTGTGAAGAAGTGGCACAAACAGTAACAGGCTCAAATTCTGAGATACCTGAAGCCACCTGAGCATATACATGTTGAGCAGGAACTGCATCATTCTGCCAATTATCCAAACGCTCCTAAATTTATTCGTACGAATATTGTACAAGATCCCCCTCAAGAAATCATTGGTAAGGAAGATGCTAAGAAAGTAACCATATGTGCATCTAGTTTCTTTTCGACAACCAAGAATATAAAGTGCAATTCGTACTTTGGCAGAATGTTTGGATACAGCGCAATATTTCCTTGTTCCAGGACTTCGGGTGCGGGTCATTTGGAAGGAGGATAACTGGAAACGTGATCTGATAAGGGGCTTTTCTAAAGTTTCTAATGATACTAGTAAGATATGCGGGGGTACTTTTGATGAAAAGGGAGACCCACAACTACAATCTAATGAGCCTTAACTCCATGCAATTGGTAACAAAAGCATATGCCCATTTGTGGAAGAAAAGGTGCAGGCCTCAGTTCAACATTGCATATTTTTTATTACTATGGATTTATTAGCTTGATTCCGAAATAATATATATGATATAACTCGATTCAAAAATAATATATATGATATTATTTGAAATTTTCTGCAATATAAATTAGTTGCTAATTGTGAAGATTTCGATAACCATCAAGGAAGATGAAAGATATGTTTTACATAAAATTTGAACCATACATAACATAGAAACTAAAAGAACACTTATGGGTGCTCCCTTACATTCTACATTAGCGAGTCTACAACAACATCGAGTCATTCTCACAAATAACTTGAGGATTTTATCGCTGTCACCTCATATCATATGTTGAATCTATAACAATAATGTTAACACCGTGGAATTATATTTGATTCTTGAAATTGACAACAAATATTGTATTCGTTGCTATACCAAAAGCAACGATTTCAATAGTATTCCTTGACCTTTTTAGGTCATATTTGAATGCGCAATAGCATCCATTGATCATGTGATAAAATGACTTCATACATAAATTGTTCTAAGTGACCGCATCATGATTACACATCCAATAAAGCATCCACTTGTTATCTGACGACAAAGATTTCAGAAGGAAAAGAGATAAGAAGAGATAAGACATTGTTTCTGTTTGATTGGAATGAGAGGATAGGGAGAGATAAGTGCTAGTTATTTGTTATTTTTAGTTTTGTAGGAGAAGAAGGATAAGGAGGGATAAAGGGGATTATGTTAGATAAGGTTATTAGATAAGTTGTAAAGCCTTCAACTTGGCCTCTCTCGAGTCATATATCATAAGATCTGACTCGTCAAGAGGAAATCAACAAAATTTATTTCATGTAAATCAACTTCGTTTGAATTGTTATGATTTTCAGAAAAAAAGAAGTAATAAGGTTTAAGATGCCATTAGCCCTTAATGACAGTCATTAAGATTAAGTAATCATGATTAAAGAAATTAATGACAGATCGAGAAGAAGTTCAAGCAAGAAAGGAGGCAGGAGAGTGATACTAGAAAAGCCTTCCAGACCTATATCCCAGGATCACTAATGATCATTAACGAACATTGATCAGAGCTCAGTAAAAGTTAGCGCGACTCGTGAAAGTAGTGAAAGTTAATTACGATTAGCGTTAATTAAGTGTCATTAATGAATCTAGAAGTTTCTGAAAAGTTCTAACTTATGCCTCAAGTTTCGGATAAGCTTTGTCCAAATCATGGATTGCTAACCTCGTTTAAGGGTTAAACCATGATTTACTAACCATGATTAGCGATTTTCTGAAGTCTATAAATAGCCCTCCCCCCTCCTCCACTCATTCATTCTCTATGATTTCCATTACAACCATTACCATGAGGGTTAGGGTCAAGAGGTAAGGAGGAGGAGAGGGAGGCAGGTAATAAGCATTAGCGAAGTGCTGCCGAGAGGACGAGTAGGAGGAAGATTGTGTGATCTTCTCCTAGTTGGCTTCGTAAGTAAGCTATAGCTTGAGCTAGGTTTTCGATTCATCTTTTTTTAAGTTAGATTTTCGATTCATCTTGCTTTCCAATTCATTTTGTGTTATGGTTCGAGGAGGAATCTGAGCATAGCCCTGCTCAGGTATGGGCGGTTAGTCCGTCGGTGAGCACACATGTTCTTCTTATGACGCACTCACCCTTGACAAGAGACTTGTCGATTCTTCAGGATTTATCGATTTTATAATTTTTTAAGGGATTTTTACCCGGCAGACCCTATAATCTTTGTCAGTGACCTCTACGACCTTTGAAACATTGTAATTCCTCTTGCAACCCCGTAAACTTGTTAACCTTTATCTTACAGCCCCTGTGATTAACCCCTCATCCATCTAACCGTTGAAACCAACCGGATTATGTTATCTTCTTTTATACTATACCTCATTTATTTATCAAATTTACTAGAAATGGCATTCCCTCCCATCCTCCACCTCCAGCTGCCCCTCCCTCCCGACGTCGCTCCCCTCCCCCGGTCCACCGCCGCCCCCGCTCGAAGCTCCCCTCCCCCGTCAGCCAACCTCCCCTGCTCGACCGTCTTGCTGCCGCTCGAAGCCCCTCCTCCGATCACCAGGCTCCTGCTCGAAGCTGCAACCGTCGCTCGAAGACCCTCCCCCGATGACCAGGCCTCCCGCTCGACCCCCTTTCCCCTCGCCGCCTCCCCTGGGTCCGCCCCTGCAAAGCCACCCCCCCCCCCCCCCCCCGCGTGTCCCCGTCCCGTCGCCTGCCCCTGCAAACCCCACCCCCCGCCGCCTCTGCAAATCCCCCCCTCCTCCCGGGTCCTCGTCTCGCCTCTCCCACCTCCGCTGCAAGCCCCCCGTCGTCCCCGTCAAGCCGCCTGCCCCTGTCAAACCCCACCCTCTGCCGCATCTGCAAAGCCCCCCCCCCCCCCGGACTCCCCCGATCGGAAACCCACCCATCCCCGTTCTGCTTGCAAACCCCCCACCCCCCAGTCATGCTGCCTCCGCTGCAAGCTCCCCCCCCCCCCCCCCCCCCCCCCGACCCCCTGCAAGCCCCCCGGTAGGCCGCCTCCCCCTGCAAGATCCCTCACCGTTCCCGCTGCCTCCCCCACGCAAGACCCCCCCCGGTACCCGCTGCCTCCCCCTGCAAGTCCCTCCTGGTCTCGCTGACTCCCGATCGCAAGCTCCTGCCTCCAGCAAGCCTGCTGGCTCCCTCGATCCCGCCAATCTCCTCCAGTCGAGTTCCCATCCTCTACGGTGCAGTGGGAGGGAAGGTTTTTAGAGGAGGGAGGATTTTTTTACTTTTCTTGTGTTAATTCTAGTCGTCCGATCATGGATTGGTTAAAACTCATTTCTAACTCAAAGAAGTTAACTCTAGATGTGTCAGTTTAACGGTAGGGTTCGTGGGGTAAGACGGAGCTACTTTATGGGGGTGAGGGAGGAGTTACGATGATTCAAAGGTCATGGAGGTAATTGACAAAGATTATAGGGTTTGTCGGGTAAAAATCCTTTTTTAATAGAAGAGTCTGTGTAATACCCTACTTAGGTGTGGGCATCTAAGCACGTCAGTGAACCTTGTGATTCGTCATACATTTCTCTTACCTAAGACATATGGTGTCTATCAATTCTTCATCGCTTACAGTTCTATTATATTCTTTCTGTTTCGCTGTTGTTTTCCTCTCGATGATTTTATAGAGGAATCTCTTTCGGTTTTTCTTTTGAAATATGTCCTGATATGTGGGTGAAACTCCATCAAAATTTTCATAGAAATATGTCCCGAAATAAGGGGAAAATCTATTGAAATTTTCTTAGAAATATTCTGAAATTATGAGAGAAAATATGTTCTTCACATTCTTCGTCCGTTCCTTATGTTCTTCATTTTTTCGTTCACTGTTCATGTTCATGTCACGTTCTTAGTTTCTTGATACGAAAGTGAAATTCGATCATTTCAGGAGCTGTAAATCACCCTTTCTGAAAACAAATCACGATAAAGCATTGCATACGTGAGAGAGAGCTCGATTAGGTAACAAAATCATGCCTCATGTTGTTGGGTTTTCAAGTTAAACTGGATAAGAATATGTGTTTATTAAGCTCGGTATTTTGAAGAACATTCACATGCTTATTTCATAATTTACTCTAAAATAATTGCTAAAATATAATTGGTGAAAAGAATCGTCCTTGCAATTGTTGTGATAATTGGGCAAAACAATATTGATACTAGCTGATAATTGATACGGCATAAATGATATCTGGTTTCAAATTTCATACTATCTTTTACGATAAGGATGAATTGAAGTGGATATTACAGGTCAGGCATGCAACATGTAGGTTTGTCAGAAGAACATATGTATTGGCAGGTCAAACCTAGGTGGTACACGATTTGTCTGGATATATTGAGCGTGTGAAATAAATTATTTGCAATGCGTGGTACTTGGCTACCATTAAGCATGTTGACTGACTGAAGATGAGGTCATACCATGTGGAGCGGGTGGTTTGATAGCGGTTGGTCCACGATAACATGTATTTGAAGCCGTTAGTTCGGGTAATTAAATGTTGGCATGTGATTTTAAGTTATCGAGTCTTCGAGGATAGTGTGCTTCATTGTTTTTCAGGTTGCGGGTTTGAAACTATGGGTAATAGATAAAAAAAAAGAAATTGTCACGGTAGTATTGGAGGATAGGTTGAGACGATGTGCGGCAACATAAGCTCACCAGATCAGCACAATCTCCAATCCTGAAATGTCCACAGCTTCGGGATCGGTGGGGTGGAGATGACAAATCTCTGATGTGGATTAGAATGGATAGGACTTAAAATAAAAATAGAATAAATGAACAACTGTATAATTTGATTTGTTTAACCTTTCAAATATCATGCTTATTCTATGTTTCATTTCTTCGTTATTGAGCACTGGCTCATCTCTTTTCTATATTTTCTGAATACCCAACATGCATTGGAGAGTTATCACATGGACAATAGTCATCTAGCCCGTCACAGAAGCGTTACTCTATATGGAAGTTGGTAATCTTTTCGTGTATTTCTTTTCCAGCTAATGTACATGTGAAAGGTTATAATGGGATAATGTACCGTGTAAACTTTATTTGTGAATGGAAAAATGTTGAGATACTTGCTTCTTAATATTTTTAATTGTAGACTATTTTTTGAATGTTAGTTGTGATTGTTGAATAAATTGTTGTTGAGTAACCAGATTAGGATATTGGGGGATCCGACGGCCCAGAGTTGAGTTCATGACATAAATGATAATTATTTATTTATTTATCAGGAGAGGCTTATGCTGGAGGAATAGTAAGGGAAAATTTATCCCTCATTTTAACTCAATGGCCAAAATGCTGACATATCCCTCCTTATTACTCAAATGAACAGCTCCTAAAGGATGAGATTGTCATTTATTCAATCCCCTCAAAGGAAATATTGTTCCATAGACCCAATTATTTTGAATGAAGCCTCGTGAATAGGTTTTCATCCAATCTTTATCCAACCCCGGAAGCTTGATCCGAGTGTCACATTCCACACAAAAAAATGTGCAACCCCGATGATAACAAGCTCTGATAATATTCGATGCTGGTTTCACATTTTCTTGAGTATTGATAATAGATTTCAATAGGGGTGTTCAAAATATGCGGGGTCAAATGGGTACCCGACCCAACCCGGTTTTTTTGGCCCTAAAATCACGGGTACCGAGAAAAATGTTAGGATCGGGTACCCATGAAAGGCTGACCCGTTCATAGTTCGTGACCCATGGAAAAACCCATTTGAAATGCCGGGTACCCGGTTGGAACTTCTTCACCCCTGTAAAGCCCCCATCTTTCTGAATCCTCAAAGTCACGATTAGTCGGCTCCCTCCATTAGAACATGCGAGTGAAGACAAAATCGGGGAGAGATGTGCTGATACTCACACGCGTGTGCGGAGATGGGGGCAACCGACCTGTCGCGGGAGAGAAAACTGCTTAGTAGCTATTGCTAGGGTCACTGCCAGCGCGTAGAGGTAGAGGGAAGGAGCGGCAGTTGCCACCGAGAGAGGGGGTCGTGCTGCCCTCACGACGGAGAAAGAGAGAGAGAGGAGAGAGGACCTGCGAGCGGCGGGGGTGAATTGGTCGGGGGGAAGCGGAGAACTGGTGGAAATGTGGAGAAAGGAAATCCGTTGGATCATCCAGATCCAACGACCCCAACTACAATTGTGTATTGAGGGTGCTGCAAACGTAGGGATTTTTGAAGAGGTGGAGAACCGTTGGATCTTGTTTGATCTAACGGTTAAAAAGATTCTAGGGGAGAAAACGGGGCTGTTGTAATAGAAGGAGGTCTGATGCAAAAGTGGGAAAGATTTATTTATCCGAAGAGAAGCCCAATTGGGATAAGAACGACGGATCCATGGGGCCAAAGTCACGTCATAAATTTTATTTAGACTTAGCATATTTTTATATTGCAATTTTTATAGAAATAAATAGGTTCTGTATATTATGCTTGATGCAGTATGACTGTTCATTTGGATAAGGATGCGATCTGTATCGTTGGATGCGTGGAGAGGGACGAATGCGTAAATAGAAGACTAAAAAAATCAATAATATGTGACTAGTACACTTGATAAGGAAGTGAATGAAAGGCACTTGTGATAAAGAATATCAAAGGTTACTTGTTCTTAATAAGTTCTACCTCTGATTATGTTTTGGATGTTAGATGTATTGACCCGCGGGTACCCGCGGGTACCCATTATCCATTTAAATAAATCGGGTACCCGTTTTAACGGGTACCCATTGAAATGGGTCGGGTCGACCCGTTGACCCAATAATACTGGGTCGGGGCGGGTCACGATTGAATGGGTCGGGTACCCACCCCATGAACACCCCTAGATTTCAAGAGTATAAAAAGTAATCGAATTTCTTCAAATTCATTATCCCCATCCATCATTTTGCTTTTCAACCGACGGACGTGATCACCCCTAGGAATTGGATTTCTATTCCTTGCAAATGCTAAGGAAATATTCTTTTTTAATATTTTTTAATTAATATATCATGGTAACAAATATATGTATACCGGCATGGATATGTTTTGTTTTTTGGGGGTATTTTTTTAGATATCGACATGGATAAGTTTTTTTGGACATTGATATATGATATCGACATGGATACAAATTTATGTATGCAAAAGGTCGGATAAGTTGCAAAGATATGCATTATATGGATTATGACATGGATATGGAATATTTTTTCACGGATATGGGTATGGATATGGATACCATTTTCCATTTTAATAGGACATGGATGCAAATATGATTACAAAAGATTCTAGTAGATATAGATACGTATATATTAAATATGGGGGCCTTTCAAATAGGACGCAGTCCTTCCTGATTTCAGAAGGCCGCCCCTTTGTTGTATAAAAACGAGCACTTTAGTAGAATACATATACAATTTGTATTATAGGTGCACGTTATAAATACAAAGCCGCATACAAAACTGTGTATTATAATATAAACATTAAAACTGCACATTATAATACAAAATTGTATATGTATTCTACTAAAGTCATTCTGTTTTATACAAAAAAGGGGCTGGCCTTCCTGAACTATGGAAGGACCGCGTCTATTTGAAAGAAATCCTATTAAATATATCTATTATATGGATAAAATATATTAAACATGATTTTTGCATATACAGATATGGATACAGACATAGATATGAGTTTTTATTTATTTTTAGCGGATATAGATATTGACACATATATGGAATTGTTTTTTTATATAGATACGTATGTAATTTTCAAATTTTTGTAGGATATGGATACTAATTATATTCTAGTGGATACATATACGGACATGGATATGTGTTTTTATTTTTTGCGGATACGGATATGGATATAAATGAGAGTTTTTCTGCAGATACGGATATGGACATGGGAATGAGTTTTTTTTGTGGATACAGATATGGATAGGGATACATTTTTAGTTTTTTTTAAATATGGATACAAGTTATATTTTAGAAGATAAGTATACTGATATGGATATGTATTTTTATTTTTCCTGATACTGGTACAATTTTTTATTTTTTTACGGATATGTATACGGATATTGTAACAAAATATTGTAGCGAATACAGATATATCAATTATATAGAAAAATATCAAAGTATTCTCCATTTCAATTTGACTATGATTTCTGATATGAAATATATCAATATATGAAAAAAATAAGTTATGATTTCTCACTTAACGAAATATATAAAAAAAAGAAAGTTAATTTCTTTTTATTCTTTTCCCCTTCCAAACACAGGAAGGAATGCATCTCATAATAAATATTTCAATTTCTAATATGAATCAAACAACTGAAAAAGTTATTCTTTTCTGTTCCATTGTTAATTTAATTACGTCTTTGATCCCATTTATTGTAATCCTTTCCAATCAAGCCAATTTAATTCTGTCTTTGATCCCATTCTATTGTAATCCTTTCCAATCAAGCAAGTGGGGACTAAATGTGAATCTTTATATTGAAATTAGTTATCAAGATAAATCTTTTTTTTAATTCCAAGGATGGTCCCACTTCGACATCCTATCTCCTTCCCACAAAATAGTATTCCACAGTGGGGAATTCTCCTTTTCTTGAGAAATGCAAAACGCCCCCTCAAAGAGAGATTTCTGATATAGGTCATCAGGGCCAAAATATTACCCGAAATGGGTATCGGAGATAAAATATGCCCATAATAGGTATTAATCGGCAAATGGTTTGCCGTGGAGAGTGCACCGACTGTTAAACTAGAAATCGATCCGAATTCAAGGGTAACGGAATACCTGATGCCATTGCTATGATGTTTGACGTAGCCGTCGATCAACCCACGAAGCGACCCCGGATCAATCTTGTTAAACTAGAAATCGATCCGAATTCAAGGGTAACGGAATACCTGATGCCATTGCTATGATGTTTGACGTAGCCGTCGATCAACCCACGAAGCGACCCCGGATCTTCCTCTCGAACGTATGCCTCTCAAGCTCTCTCTTGTCGATGGAGAACAATAGAGAAGAGAACACATGTCGATTGGGGACCCTTGACCTTATTATATTTAGCTAGACAACCAAACGGTTGCCCATTCACCTTCCTCTTTTGTCCATCATAAAGAGATATTATTCTCTAATTAATCGGCAATTAAGGTGCACTAATGGCCATTGTTAATGTCCATATCAATGGGATTTTCATATCCCAATAATCAATGGGATTTTCAAATCCAACAATCTCCCACTGGACATTGATAATGACCATGTAATGTGCATACTGTATGAGCTCAGAATTATTGCCACCAATCGAGATATAACTGAACAATCTTGTCCATTGGTTATGATAACATGAGATCAAGGAGGTATTCATCGTATTGAGCACGATTAAACCCATCAATGGTCACCAATATTAACACAACCAAATGACATAGATCAATGCCAAATAAATGAATTAATTTGGATCTATATCCAAAGTTGCATAATGAATGGTCCACTTTCTTAATGGAGACCCTTTAGTGAGAGAACGTGAAATGAACATCAAATACTTTATTCTGCGCAGAAATTTATTGAACTTCAAATGTTTCAAACTGTAAAGGGTTGAGCAAAACAATACCAAACTCCCACTAGAAGTGGATATCTTTATTTGATACAACACCCATACGAATCACATGTTCATGAAATATATTGGGTGTCACTGCTTTGGTTAGCGGATCCGCCACCATGGAATTTGTCCCAATATGCTCTATGGAAATTTGTCCACTTTGTACTCTCTCTTTCACAACCAAAAACTTTATGTCAATATGCTTTGACTTGGTTGAGCTTCTGTTGTTGTTGGAATAAAGCACTGCTGAATTATTGTCACAAAATAACTGTAATGGTTTCTGGATGCTGCATACAATACGCACCCCATTGACAAAATTCTTTAGCCATATTCCATGATTCGATGCCTCATAACATGCTATGAATTCAGCCGCCATAGTGGAGGATGCTACAATTGTTTGTTTAGCACTCCTCCATGATATGGCTCCTCCAGCCATTAGGAATACATAGCCTGAAGTGGATCTTCTACTATCTTGGCATCCAGCAAAATCAGAGTCGGAATAACCAATGATCTCCAGTTCATCCGACCTTTGATATGTAAGTCTGTAGTCTTTTGTTCTCTGAAGATATCTCATGACACGTTTGGCAGCCCTCCAATGATCCATGCCTGGATTTGCCATGTATCTGCCTAGCATGCCCACAATAAATGCCAGATCCGGACGTGTGCACACTTGTGCATACATAAGACTCCCAATTGCAGATGCATAAGGGATCTTACCCATTTCTTGAATTTCAAGGTTATTCTTAGGGCATTGATTGAGACTGAATTTGTCTCCTTTAGCAACTGGGGTATCAATTGGTTTGCAAAGCTGCATGCCAAATCTTTGAAGCACCTTATGGATGTAGTTCTCTTGTGACAATCCAAGTACACCTTGAGTTCGATCTCGGTGTATCTGGATTCCTAATACAAAAGAAGCATCTCCAAGATCTTTCATTTCAAAATTATTTGAAAGAAATTTCTTTGTTTCATGCAACAAATTCAGATCATTACTAGCAAGCAGTATGTCATCCACATACAAAACCAAGAAAATGTGTTTACTCCCACAAAACTTATGATATACACAATCATCCACTGGATTAGTCTCAAAACCAAATGAGATAATTACCTGATGGAATTTTTGATACCATTGACGGGATGCTTGCTTGAGTCCATAAATGGATTTCTTTAATTTACAAACCATATTCTTTGCATCTCCCTGAACAAAGTTTTCTGGTTGAACCATATAGATTACCTCCTCAACGTCTCCATTGAGAAAGGCGGTCTTAACATCCATCTGATGAAGCTCAAGATCAAAGTGCGCAACTAATGCCATGATAATTCTAAAGGAATCCTTACTAGAAACAGGAGAAAATGTTTCATTGTAATCAATTCCATTTCTTTGAGTAAATCCTTTAGCTACAAGACGTGCCTTAAACCTTTCAACATTACCATTTGAACCCCTTTTGGTTTTAAATATCCATTTACAACCAATGGGTTTCGCACCTTCTGGCAATGGTACAAGATCCCAAACTTGATTGTCTTGCATCGATTTGTATTCCTCATTCATGGCTTCGATCCATTTTGCAGAGTTAGAACCTTTCATGGCCTGATGGAAGTTGATTGGATCATCTTCCCTCATTCCATCTTGTTCTTGAAGAAATACTATATAGTCATCCGGAATAGCACTCCTTCGTTCTCTAATGGATCTCCTTAAATTTTGAGGTTGTTGATTTTGATCTTGTGTTGCAAAATCCTCTATGAGGGGCTGTTGAATATTGTCATTTTGAGGTTCTTGATTTGTTTCTTGCCCAATGACTGGAATGCATTCTTGTGCATATTCAATCACAACATCAGGAATCGTGATTGATTCCTCCTCAAAGACAATATCCCTAATATGCATCTTCCCCTCCAAATCAACATCCTCAAAAAAAGGTTGCGGTTCCCGTTTCAAATATTTTCTTAAGTGTGGGATCATAAAATTTGTAACCCCTTGATCGCTCCGAGTAACCAATAAAGTAGCTGCTCACCGTTTTGGAGTCCAATTTTTTCTCATTTGGCCTATAAGGCCTTGCCTCAGTTGGACATCCCCATACACGTAAATGCTTTAGACTAGGTCTTTTACCAGTCCAGAGCTCATATGGTGTTTTTGCAACTGCTTTCGTTGGTACTCTATTCAAAATGTAAGCTGCTGTTTTTAAATGCTTCTCCCTAGAGGGACTCTGGTAAGGAAGAATGACTGATCATACTCCTCACCATATCCTTAAGAGTCCTGTTACGTCTCTCAGCTACACCATTCATGCTAGGAGAACCTGGCATAGTATACTGAGGAACAATTCCACATTCTTCTAGGAATAAAGCAAAAGCACCAGGACGTTGTTCACCTGAACCATCATATCTGCCATAGTATTCACCACCACGATCAGATCTGATGCACTTTATGCTTTTGTTGAGTTGGAGCTCAACTTCAGCCTTGAATGATTTGAACACGTCTAGAGCTTGTGACTTTTCATGAATGAGATATAGGTAACCGTATCTTGAGTAGTCATCTATGAATGATATAAAATATTGTTGGCCATTCCATGATGCCGTAGGGAATGGACCACATATATCAGTATGTATCAATTCTAAGACACTAGAAGTTCTATTGGCACCTAATCTCCTTGATTTGGTTTGTTTTCCCTTAATGCAGTTGACACATATATCTAAATCTGTAAAATCTAATGAATCTAGGATGTTATCAGATACAAGTTGTTCAATTCTAGATTTGGATATGTGACCCAAACGCTTATGCCAAATTGATGCTGAATTTTCTGTGGAGGATTTTCGCTTAGTGCCTCTCGATTCAGCAACCATAGATTCATTATACGAGGCAATGGTATCAAGCAAATAAAGCTTATCACTAGAAACTAAGGAGCCAGTACCAATCATAGAAGAGTTAAAAGAAAGACTAAATTTTCCATTTCCAAAATTTAGAAAATAACCTAAATTGTCCAATGCAGAAACAAAAATCAAATTTCGTCTAAAAGATGGAACAACGAAAGTATTCTTTAACTCTAGATAATGACCAGTTCCTAATAAAAGCTTAAAAAATCCAACTGCCTCGACTTCTGCCTTCTTTCCGTCACCCACATAGATGTATCTTTCAACATCAGTTGGTCTTCGGTAGTTCAGGCAGCCCTGCATTGAAACACTTATGTGAGTAGAGGCACTGGAATCTAACCACCAAGTGTTTCTTGGAACTGAAGCTAAATTAACTTCAGAACAAACCAAAGTATGGATTGTACCTTTCTTCACGCGCCATGCATGATATTTGGCACAATCTTTCTTGACATGTCCAGATTTCTTGCAGAAGAAGCAACTAATTGCATCCTTATTCTTCTTTATTGGACCTGTCACAGCAGCATTACTCATTTGTTTCCTTTTCTTGCCCTTATCCTTAGAGTTCATAGCTAAATGTGCACTTTCTGGCTTTTCATGCTTCAACCTGTCTTCCTCTTGAGCACAGTATGAAATGAGCTCGTTAAGAGTCCACTTCTCCTTTTGGCAGTTATAACTGACCCTAAACTGACTATATTGTGTTGGAAGAGACAACAGAACCAAATGAACTAGCAAATCATCAGATATTGCCAGTTCTAATTCCTGTAATTTTGAAGCAATATGAGCCATTTCAAGAATGTACTCCCTCATGTTTCCCTTGCCGGTATACTTCATGGAAATCAAGCGCTGTAAATAAGTGCTTGTTTCCGCCTTATCGTTTTTCGCAAAACGCTCTTCAATTTTAGCAAGGTATTCTTTAGCCGTAGTTATTTTTTCTTCAGCAATCCCTCTAAGGGTTTCCGGAATGCCGCGCTTTATGATCATGAGACACATGCGATTAGAGCGCTCCCACCTCTCATAGTTCTTCTTTTCATCAGAAGAACTATTTTCCGTAAGAGGAGCGGGAGTCTCTATCCGAAGTGCAAGGTCTAGATCCATGCAGCCAAGCAGTATCATAATGCTCTCTTTCCATGCCTTGAAATTTGTGCCCTGAAGCACGGGAATAGAATTTAAAGTGGCAGAGATAGTAGATGCGGAAGCGGAAGCTATAAAATAAAGACAAAAGAAAACAAAATTAATGTGTGGTTCACAAACATGAATTTGCAAATACAGCCATAAGAAAACAAGATACCAAGCACATCACTAACTATTAAGTCTTTGGACAATAATGTTAGTTGTAAGTGATACTCTTGATGTGATGATCAATCGTCAATGATAAATCCTGTCAAGTAGTGAGACCATCTTTGGATGTATCTCATTACTCACATGGAACTTTATAATCATTGCTCAATTACCATCATAGGTATGCAATATACTTAAATAAATATTGTCCCTCCTTTGGGAAAGATAATATTTAAAATGCATACAAAATCCATCCAGATATTTCTAATAATACATTTTTTTGGCGATAGAGGTCACTTTGGCGGCTTATTCGCTTCAATTGTATCATTAGAAATATTGTAGTTATGTCTTATGGCTGATGCGAAATCAACAGTTTATCAGTTTATAAGAAAAAAAATCACAACCATTGCGTGCTATTCGGTTCATCTGATGTTATTGAGATGATCCAATAATTTATTATTTATAACTAGCTAATATAGACAAGGATGAATCATGCAAAATTATTGTACTTGATCATGATAAACATTCTTTAAATTTACATTATGTCTGGAAAGAGTATGGTGAGAACTTACAACGTCTGGAATAGAATTAAGCTGTATTTTTTTTTAATCTCACAGTTTGTGAGAACTTAATCCAAGATACGGAATATTGTTTCACTTCATATTTGTGAAATTGTTCTCTTTAGTGATTTAACGTGAATTGCATAAGAAAACAATTGTGCTTTCTTTAAAAAAAAGGTAACAAAAATAATGCTATAAGTGACGGATGTTGTCATCAAATTTCCATGAAAATATCCCAAAAGCAGCAGCCACATTAACTTGGTATATATTTTTTTAATTGGAAATCTAGATTATGACGTATCTTTGGAAAAAGAATTCCAACGAGTACCTTTATTTATTTATTTTTTAATCATGAAAAAAATGCCGTTAATGAATGGGAAACAAAGCTTACAAATGAATTGAAGAGGATTTAATATGACATTTGTAATCCGAACAGTTTGTGAGTTCTATTTGTTTAACAAAACAACAAGCAAGATTTATTTAAATCCTTTGTCCCATAGAAAACGACAACCGAATGTGAAAAAAAAATCATGATCAAGCACTATATATACAAAAATAAGATACTTAATCTCTCAAAATCAGGATGATGGTAAATAGACAATAGAATCCCGATAGAACAATAGATGCTGTGACAATAAAAAATTATGTACGGATTGTTGATCATGCCACGAAGATATATAAACCAAAACACCAAGGAATGGATACTTATCAACATATATCAATAGTGCACATGCAAACCCTATGAAACGGAATCGAGTTGGCTCTGATACCACTTGTTAAACTAGAAATCGATCCGAATTCAAGGGTAACGGAATACCTGATGCCATTGCTATGATGTTTGACGTAGTCGTCGATCAACCCACGAAGCGACCCCGGATCAATCTTGTTAAACTAGAATCGATCCGAATTCAAGGGTAACGGAATACCTGATGCCATTGCTATGATGTTTGACGTAGCCGTCGATCAACCCACGAAGCGACCCCGGATCTTCCTCTCGAACGTATGCCTCTCAAGCTCTCTCTTGTCGATGGAGAACAATAGAGAAGAGAACACATGTCGATTGGGGACCCTTGACCTTATTATATTTAGCTAGACAACCAAACGGTTGCCCATTCACCTTCCTCTTTTGTCCATCATAAAGAGATATTATTCTCTAATTAATCGACAATCAAGGTGCACTAATGGCCATTGTTAATGTCCATATCAATGGGATTTTCATATCCCAATAATCAATGGGATTTTCAAATCCAACACCTACAGCAAACCATTTGCCGTTTGCATCCCGTCCTTTGCCGACTTCCCGCCATCACCAATGAGCCCATCTTCTACCTCCGCGAATGGAAGCCCTCGTCCTAGGGATGAAAACGGATCGGATACGGATCGGATATGCCTATTTCTACATCCATATTCGCTTCATCTATATCGAATACGAATAGGATATGATTCGGATATACATTATGGAAACCATATCCGTAAAAATACGGATACGAATCCGAATCGGATATTTATCGAATCCGAATAAGGAATGAATAAAGAGCGGATCCGAATACGGATCGAATAAAGAGTGAAATCCCAATGTGGATCCAATAAACACGAAATCCAAATACGGATTGAATAAAAAACCACATACGAATATGAATTGATTTTTTTTATCAAAGTTCATAATGATTTTAAAAATAGCAATGAAATATAAATAAGTTGTGTCATGACAAAAGGGAGTGTCGGCGTGACATATATTCTTGACCGGAAGCAAAAAGAGAATAGGATTTCATAAATTTTGTAAGCGCTCATACCCAAAGAAATAGAAATTTATTAATATCGTCAATATATTGTATTATATAATGTATAATACTAATATAATAGCATAAGGTTGTATCTTATATTATATTAACTAATATATACAATAATATTAAATATTGTATTCGGATATCCGGATCCGAATCCAGATATTCAAGCTATTACCATATCCGTATCCGTATTCGGAAAATTTTTACAACCTATATCTATATCCGATCCGTATTCGATTAATATTCGGATATGGATATCCGTTTCCGATAATTTTTCGAATACGATAAAAAAATCAATTCATATTCGTATGTGGTTTTTATTCAATCCTGATCGGATTTCGTGTTTATTGGATCCACATTAGGATTTCACTCTTTATTCGATCCGTATTCGGATCCGCTCTTTATTCGTTCCTTATTCGGATTCGATAAATATCCGATTCGGATTCGTATCTGTATTTTTACGGATATGGTTTCCATAATGTATATCCGAATCATATCCGTATCCGTATTCGTATTCGATATAGATGAAGCGAATATGGATGTAGAAATAGGTATATCCGATCCGTATCCGATCCGTTTTCATCCCTAGGACGAGGGCTTCCATTCGCGGAGGTAGAAGATGGACTCATCGGTGATGGCGGGAAGTCGGCAAAGGACGGGATGTTGGAATTTAATTCCAAAGATGGACTTATATGTATACATATATAATCGATATTACTGTCAAGTGTTCCAATAAAAAAAAAGGTTGGGCTTTCTCCCCAGAGAGGTTACGAGATTAAAGGTTGGAGGTTTGGCTTCTCCTTTGGAAGATCCGACCCTTTTTTTGTTTAATGGCTGCCCTTCAATCTGGTTAGTATATTCTACATGTGTTTCCTTCTTTTATATGCGTGTGGTAGATTTGTTTTATTGTTTCTATGGACAAAATATGGAAACTTTTATTCATTAAAAGTGCATGGCATGCATAGTTTTAAATGCAGTTCTAAATTGTACCCTTCTTATACATGTCATTCTAGTTCATATTATTTGCACTTTCTTTTCATGCATATACTCTCTTATAATTTTCAGCATGTTTCCTTTATTGTCATCTTAAATACTTGATCAATGTCTTTTATTAGTAGCTTTGATATTGTGAGAATCTCATAATTAACTTGTTGTTCTAGATATGTATGTGTAAACAAATAGAAAACTGAAAGTCATACTTTTCTTATGAATTATCTACATTTGTTATGGCAATACCCATCAAGGATCAAGTCTTTATAATCCAACATGGGATGCAAGCAAACCATTTGCCGATTAATACCTATTATGGGCATATTTTATCTCGGATACCCATTTCGGGTAATATTTTGGCCCTGCTGACCTATATGAGAAACCCTTTAATACCTCGATATAACCGCCCATAATAGACCTCGAAATACGTGCTTTTTTGGGGATGCTCTCCATCTTCTCTTCTTCACGCCTAAATTCAAACTCTGAAACCACCTCTAAAACCACCGCTTCCCTTTCCACGTTCAAAAAAACTAGGGAGAAGAGAAGCCATGAAGAACTCATCAAAGCTCAGAAGCGGAAGCAGCAGGAGGAGGAACCCATTGCAGGATCTCAATGGGTGCTCCTTCCCAAGCAGGGGAACGCCGGGCTGCTTCAGCTTCCTCTACTCCCCCTCCCCCTCCAAGAACCACCGTGCTCGCAGCCCAACACCCGACTCGATCCCGAAAACCCATAAACACCAGAAGGGTACCTCCAAGAGTCGATCTTTCTCTGATCCCGCCAAGAAAAAACCTCCTAATGATAACAGATATGGGGACCCAACTCGCGCTTGCAGCTCCTGTTCGAGTTGCAGCGGTCCGTCTGTGGATTACGAGGAGAATGAAGCCTCTGTGGACTGGCCTCCTTGTTCCGGTTCAAGAAGACATGGTAAGGTTGCATCCTTGTCCACAGGGAGAATGGCCGCAGTGTATCGAAGATGCTCCGACGAGAATGATGCTTCTGTGACATGGGTTGCTTCTTCTGGTTCCACAGGAGATGGGAAGATGGCATCTTTAAGCAGTTGGAGCAACAGTGGGCGGACGGTTGCGTCTTATCGACGATGCGTTGCTCGACGACCGGTTTCCGATCAGGATGATATTTCTGTGAATTGGGTTTCTTCTTCTGAGTCGCAGAGGATATGCAAAGATGGCATCTTTGTCTGACGAGGGAAAGTTTGGGAGGATGGCCGCTGTTTCTCGAAGATGCCGCAGTACGAGGCTGCCGGATTCTGATCAGAAAGAAGCTTTTGTAAATTGGGTTCCTTCTTCTGGTTCCGAAGACCATGGAAAGATGGCATCTTTGTCTAACAGGAGCAATCTCGGGAGGATGATCGCAGCATATCACTTCAAGGAGAATCATGCTTCTATAAATTGGGTTTGTTCTTCTGATTCTAAAGAGCATGGAAAGATGGCGTCTTCGTCCAAAGGGAGCAATGTCAGGAGGACGACTGCAGCACATCGGAGATGCAATGCTCAGCTACCGGATTTCGTGGAGAATGAGGTGCCTGTAGATTGGGTTCCTTCATTTGATCCCGAAGAACATGGAAAGACGGCATGTTTGTCCAATGGCAGCAATGTCGGGACGACAGCAGCAGTGTATCAAAGATGTGATGCTCGGCTGCCGGATCCCGATGAAAATGATGCTTCTGTGAATTGGGTTCCCTCTGATTCCAAACATGGAAAATGGCATCTTTATTCAAAGGGAATAACACCGGAATGACATCTTTGATACTGACAGTATCAAAGATGCAATGCACAGTGGCCGGATTCTGGTGAGAATTATGTTTCTGCGAATTGAGTTCACTCTTCTGATTCTGAAAAATCAGAAAAGAGGGGATGTTTGTCTGATCTTGCGGTTCTCAGGACACCAACTTCCAGGAGCAAAATCAAGCCACTGTCAGCAGCATCTGTTTCATGTCGCAGTGCAGCATTGCCTGAATCAAGCAGCAAGGGATCATCCCGATTCAGGGAAAGTCACACACTGAATCATCCACGGAACGCTTCAGTTCTGTCCTCTTTAAGCTTTCAGTTGGACTGCTGCGGTTATCTGGATTCTGGACAGCGTTCATGGCAGATCAAATCAAAGAAACATCCAGTTGTCTCCGGGATATGACAGGATTTCATGGCACAAGGGTCTGATCGGAAGGATGATCGAAATGAAGGAAGAATGGCGGCATTGCTCTGATTTTGACAGTCGGGGTGCTGACTGTAATGGCAGTTTCCAGATTGATAGAGGATTTTGGCCAATCCAGTTTGCCAGCGAGGACGACGCCGATCCGAAACATGAATTGCTTGAGTTAGTGAAGTGTCCAGCCCCTAGTTCTGGTGAGGATTGGAAAATCTCGTGCGTGAATTATCTGTTCAGGGTTTGAAGTAGATCTGTAAGATTTACAGCAAGGGCATATAGGATGATAGCTTATAGTGCTTATTTCTACCAAGAAAGCATCCAAATTTGCATTTGCGATGTTTGACGTAAAGGTAGAAGGCGGCATTTTGGTAATGTATCGATGCCTTTCTACAATCGTTGACGCAGTTGTGTTCAGGTGTTATGGATGTGCATCCAGAGTTGCTGATTGCGATTTTGACCCCCTTTTTTGTTCACGTGGATATGTGATTGTTTGATACGAAATTCAATTAGTGTAGTGTTTTGAGACTGATTTCTCTGACTGTTGAAATGATTTACTCCACAATGAATCAGATAAACTTCATATAGTAGCATTTTCAGTACAAAATGCATATTCATCTAAAAAATAGGAACTCGGTGAAGGAATGTGATAAGATCTTTCCTACGAACTCTTCCATCTTCACATGGAAAACTACAATTTCGAGTTAGATGATCATCATGATCTCCACCCCTACTGCAAATAACTACTATCATTGTCCCAAAGTTTTTAAATCAACGTCATTCAATCAACATGGCAAAGACAAGAAAACAAGATCCACATTAAAGAACAGAAATCAGTATGTGATGACAATGCTGGCAAAAAACAAATGGTTTAAAGAGCAATGGCAACAGTACATAGAATCATAACACCTTTTCCCTCCATAACAATTGCAGCCACTTCAGCAAATCAATATCTGTGAATAATGTTGCAGTTCAATCTAAAACGACTAGCTACTGGTCTAAACAACAAAAGAGCTGTACAAGCTACTACGAATATTTATTCAAGGTTTGTATATGTATCCATCTTCATTTCATTGTGCCAGCCTCGCTCACAACCACAACCTTTCGGGCAAGCAATTGTGACAGCAATTGAAAGTTTAACTATTGTCCAGAGAGAACAAACAGCGACTGAAAAAGAAGGGGAAATGAATCTTGGCCCTGCAGTTGGATATTAACAATTATCAACAGTTCGAAGAAATAGAGTTTAAGGGTTTGCATTACGACTTACTGTAAATTGTCAACGGCCTCTCCTAACAGAGCAGGGTTTAATCCAAATAAAACAAAGTAACAATCTTCCTCAAGTTCTTGGCCTCCTGACATGTTTCCATGAGCAACCTGCTGTCATGAAATGCGAAGCAAATGACTTGCTGCACGTGCGAGAGGATGTCCATGTTGCACAATCTGTTCAGTGTACACAAGAATCAGAACAAGAAAAAGAATTGCTAATGGATATTCTTATTTTCTCTATACATGTGGTGATCAACATTAAAAAATTAAGGACGCAAACTGGAGTCATTATCTTATAAGGAGTTTATTTCATATTGATTTGGGAGTCGTTTTGGTAAAGTTACTTGATGTTTAGGGTCGGGTAAGGTCGTTATATTACAATAGTCTTGGGGGAACTTCTCCACTGCAGTTTAAGCTTGACAGAAATTGCTGGTTGTGTGCTATGTATCAATCAAATCCATAGGATTGCATCACTTATCCCATTCGTTCTCAGTCTTCTTCCATTTATCAGATAATTCAACTGAAGATGACATGAGACTAGGACATGTCTACTATAGAAGCACCAGGATACCATTCATTCCAACAACTCCAAGAAACAATTAATTCCAAGATGTGGCGTCGACTGCATCTTGTAATAATTAATGTTTTTATTTTCTACTAACATGGGACTGTAATCATATGACTTCAGACTTCTCAAACTGCAGTGAATCACCACAACATTCACTAATAAAATTCAAAAAGCTCGAAAGTGCCTCAATGATTGGGCTAATATCCACTCTTGGGCTTCCTAGGCATTTCATTGCAATACGTCCATTTTTTTGGGTTGTCCAGCAGTCCATCAAACTAATCAGTAGCTAACTAGCACGTAAACATGAAATCTGATCTGGATAATTAGTTCTACTGCAGTATATATGCATGTTAAGTTCTAGTCAGTTACCCAAATTCTTGTTTTTATTGCAAAAATCTACTATACATCTGCTTCTGTAAGGTTATCCCAGAGTGTTCCTATCCAATATGAGGATTTTTCTCCCTGGTCATTTCTTGACAGCACTAAAAGGAGAGTTCAACATGCATTTGCCCTAAATAAAAACATGCACTATCTTGCCCTTGAGACCTGCGAGAGATATGCGAACAATTGAAATATACAAAACAAGAGAAAAGAATAGATCTGGTCCTTCAGAACAGCGTTTTAGTTTTGGTTGGCTCAAAACGGGCTCAAAAGTAACAGTAATAGAAGATACATCTCCGCATTGTTTAGAAATCAAAATAATCGAAGATACATCTCACATTGCTAAAAAATAACCAAAAAAGATGATATGACGAAGAAGCAAAAAACCTGCTAGCTTCAATCAAAGGTAGGTGATCATTATGAGGCCTCTCAATCAGGTTCTGAACCTGAAGCAAATAACATAGATATAAAATACTATACGAAAAATTCTTTATGCAGAACAAAATCTGAAAAAGGATGCAGTAAATTATTTCACTTCAGTTAGATGCAGTAAATTATTTCACTTCAGTTAGCCCAAATAACAACCAATTCTATATAGAGTGTGTTGTAATACTGATGTGGTTTTCACATAACATATGTGCACATCAATTTCTAACTGAATAAACACCAAAACGGCAACAGTGGCAGAAATCACATATTGGGCGTATCATCTTGTCTAAAGAATATATAATGTGATCATAAACAGATTCGATATATCAAGAAATTAATGATGACAATTTCTAGCAGACAACTTGAATCTGGTCTTAGTAATAGTGAAAATGATTTTTAATTACACCAACTGTTCAACTGAGGATCCAAAGATCAAACAAAACATTAAGACAACTTGATGACTATTACAGTATTACATTTGTACAATGTTCATTTAGAAATTAGAGCATATCGCCAACTTGTACACATAAAGTTAATGCAAGATGGAGCATCATCAGTATCAAGATAAAATGCATATATTAACAAAAAAGAGAGCATGCATTTAGCAGCAAATACAATGACTTAAATAGCATTTGTGTCCTGCAATATACGACTACTAGATCTCACAATTCAACTAAGATCAGCAACCTTAGATAATAATTCCTGGCTCTCCTGGGGCTGCTTTTTCAAACTCTGGGGCAAGATTACAGTAAGGAGTTCTGGCTTTTCTGCTCTTAAAGCACCTCTAATGACTGCTGCATTAGTCCCAGATGCCCCAGAGGTAAAGATGTGGTTTTTCTACAAAGAGTGCATAATATATAATTGGTTAAATTTGATTAAGTAGCCCTGAGAACAGAATCCGCTTGTAGAAGAAAATATTGCTTACAGTAATAACCATGGCATAGCTGAGGATCTCGATAAGTTGCTGATGCATAAAGCCCATATTCCGTGTCCCAAAGAAGCCAATAGCTCTAGGTCCCTCTTGTTGAATGGCCAACAGTTCCTGTGTAAAGATTATGTGTTTAATTAAGAACCGAACTACAAAGCAGTGGAAGTTGCAAAATTGTCAGTAAAGTGCAAACAGAAATGACAGCTTAGAATGGCATTCCTTTTCCAAAACAGTGTAAATTGTGAACAAGAACATGGCAAGACAAACAATGCTTAGTTACTCGTTAATTACAAGTCAGTAACGAACACTGAAGATAACCTAGCATGCAGATGCATAAAATTTCAATAGGGGCACCGATAACACTTAGCATGCAGGTGCATAGAATTTCAATAGGGGCACCGATAACATAACTTGAGATGTTTTTGGATTTTTTTTTTTAGAATTTTAAGCTCGTGGTAGCTTTTGGCTACTCATGTTTGAAAATTTTCCTTCAAACCTACAACATATTTGCATGCATTTTGTCTTTTGTGCTGTCCTTCGTCAAATGTTTTGGGTCAAATTTAGTTCACCTGGCATTTTCATCAAAGCTCACTAATGTAAGGACGTCCCGAAATACAAAACACTATTCTGCAATAACCATAGGAAAGATAAATTTCATGCTGAAGGTATTGCCTGTAAGTATTCAAGATCTGGGATTGGCTTGTATTCTGCCACCACAGTGCTGGAGCCTTCAACAAGAGTCTGGGCTTGTGTAGGAATTTTGGTAGAAAATTCGTCCTCGGATCCGGACATGTAAACTCTGTCCTCTCCTTCAGGCACCCAATAGTCAATGATTCTTCTCGTGCATCGACAAAGCCACTATACCAGCACATAAAAAAAGTCCCTGGTAGTAAATCATTAGTGAAAACCAAATATATCATAATATTATCATATGGCAGAGGTAAATGCAAAAACTTTAAAGGCAAATGCAATTCCTCATCTTTTTTATAAGAAGTAAGATGATAAATTAAGTGACCAACAACAAAAGCATCATCACCAGCAATTTTGGGATTTATAACCAATGCAGCAAATCTAATTGGCCCTAGGTGATCATCTAGTTCCCAAAGACTGTAGAATCTAAGTTACAGAAAACTCACAGCATCATCAAATTGAACCCTAAAACTGTCTTCTTAACAAACTCCCACGAATTTAACTGTGAAAATACTAAGCGTCACTTTGAAATATAAATCGGAAAATGTAAGAACACCCGACATGAATATAAAAGTTTCTTCTTTACAAGGTTGTTTAAGGTGAGAAAGCTTGGAGAACTCCGTGCAGAATCATTTACAACCAATTATGAACTTACTGAACAGGCAAATGCAGAATATAAACATAGATATTTAATAAAAAAATCGATGTGCAAAAATGAAGGACAGCATAATAAGTGCAAACAGAAGGAAAAAAAGGAATATTTAAATACATAATCAATGCATACACCAAAAAGAAAATTATTTCCGTTTTTTAGGGTGGCAGATGAACACCCTCGGTGTTTTTTTTTTTAATAAAAGGGATTTCACCCTTGGCTCCATTAAAACCAGAGAAAATTTACAGGACTTTGGACTAAGACTCCACAACGTAGGTGTTCACCCTAAACACCCTAAGTAGATGTCCCACCTGTAAATATATTACTCAGAAATTGTGCATACCAAAGCTCAAAGAAATCTTGTGAGGCAAAACATTCTTCACATAGAACAGCTCATATGGAATATCAATGCATTCCTGAATAGCTGCAACACTAACAAAAAAGTACAAGTCCTTGTTCTCTCCCTCTTGGACCCCCTTTCCCCGCGGCAGACTAACAAGGAAAAAAAAGATGAACAAGCTGCTCTTCACTCAAAAAAGACCATGTGACATCAGTGGTAGAAAAAAGGCTGACCTTGAGATCTACATCGCCACCTTGACCCTCCACAAGAGTTACATGAAGATCTTCACTCAGAGGAGACTTTGAATTCCATTATCGATATGCAGTCCCTCACAAATAAAATAGAGCCATTACCCTGATGAGTGCATTATACAACAAATAATATGTACACCTTCCTAACTGGAAACAGCCTCCACCCCATGCCTAATAGTCTCGATAGGCAGAACACAGACTTGAATCATACCAACAGGAAGACACAGTTGCATCCATGACCTCGGCCATAGCATATAACTGTGGAGAAAGATCAAACAAAACACCCTCCTCTATCCAAGCTATCCTTCCAAAATCTAAAGGAATTCCATCACCAAATATCAGGCACAAGAAAAGAGCTGAAGGCAGCCTCAAACCCCCAGTCATAAAGTCAACATTAATAGAGAAACGACAAATGCCTTTGAGTTATCTACATAGCATGTTGTCCCCGGCTTCCTACAACTTGACCATTTCATAAGTAGTGTTATGTTCATCTCTCGTAGTCTCAACATCCGCATCCCCCCTCCTCAATAGGCACGGTGATCAAATCCTAGTCCACCAACATAATGCCTCTACTGTCTTGCTTAAGCTAGATCAGAAAAGCCTCCTCATCAAATCCTCCAAACACTAGTGCATCCCTACCAACAACCCGAGCGTAGTTGAGTATTGGTATACCCCGGGCAACCCCCCCCCCCCCCCCGGACATGCACCTTCCACTCCATCTTCTCAAAACAAAAGTCCTCGGTCATTTTACCTAAATGTTCTCCAATTAAAGGAAACCCAAATAAATGCAAGGTAGACCCCTATGGATGTACCTAATGCATGATCACACCCCCGTGTAACATACGAGAGATTAAATGGCACGAATGCGGATTTCTCACAATCGATATGCAAACTAAGGAAACCATCAAAAACCAAGGCCAAAATGTGCCTAGACTCCACAAGTGAACCCTCCAAAAAGAAAAGAAAACCATCTGCATATTGCAAGAAGGGAAAGACAAACCATGAACAAGTACCCACAAAAACAACTATCTAGGACTGCATGGTTTGCCACTACCGCGACCACAAACATATAAACTGTCAAGGGCATTCCTACCTAATTCCCCTATGTGGTTGCCTTATTTGTTAGAAAGTTCCTATATATCTTGTTGGGAAAAAGATCAAAATCAATATTTCAAAGAACCCTAGGACAGATGGGCGTAGATGTAAAAATAATACAAAGATATAATAATACTCTACACTCCTCAAGATAGAGCATAGATGTCAATCATGCTCAACTTGGATGTACACTTCTAAAAGGACCCTCTAAGTAAGGCCTTAATGAAAATATCTGCAGTTTGTTCCCCTAAGCTTACATGGAAGTAGAAATAAAGCCTTCTGAATCATGTCCCGTGTATAGTGGCAATCTACTTCAATATTTTTAGTTCTCTCATGAAAAGCAAGATTATGTGCAATGAATAAGGATGCATGATCATCATATTGTAATTGAATAGGAAGTGGTACATCAATATATAAGTCAATTAAAACATCTCAGACCCACATCATCTCTGTGTTCCCGTGTGCCATAGCTCTATATTCTGATTCAACATTATACCGAGCAACCACAGTCTGGTTCTTGCTCTTCCAGGACATGAAACAGCCGCCAACAAATACAGCAAAGCTTGAGGTAGACTTCCTATCTTTAGGACATCCGATATAGTGCATATGTGCAAGCTGTGATAGTGAGAGATGTCCCTTTTTTGAACAACAATCAAGCACATGGGGATGACTTCAAGTACCTCAAGATCATATCGACCGCATCCATATGTACATGTCTGGGTTGCTCTATAAACTGATTGACCTGACTAACAGTAAAGGAGATGTCTGGCCTAGTGATGGTAACATAAAGTAGCTTTCCCACCAATTCTATGTATCTTCTCATGTCCACCTCCTCTGTATCATCATCATATAGCCTCATGCTCGGATCCATAGGAGTAGTGGCAGGTCGGCATCCAATCAAGTTTGTCTCAACTAGCATATTTGTAACATATTTTCTTTGGGCCATCACAAGGCCCTGTTGATTTCTGGCAAACTCTAACCCCAAAAAGTACCGCAGGGTACCAAGATCCTTGGTGACAAACAGTTGACCAAGAAATTCTTTTGCCTTTTTGATCCACTGCGCATCATCTCCTATAACAAGGATATCATCGATATAGACCATAATAGGGATCGTATCTTTGTGGGTCCTCTGAACAAACAATGGATGGTCTGCATTTGATCTCTTGAATCCAGCTTCTCAATTAGGTCCGAGAGCTTCTAGAACCAGACCCTTGGACTCTGCTTAAGACCATAGATTGCTTTGTGAAGTCTACAAACCTGCTGACACTCCCCTCAGCAACAAACCCCAGAGACTTCTGCACGTAGACTTCTTCCTGAAGATCTCCATATAGAAATGTATTTTTGACATCAAGTTTGATACAGCGTGGAATCAAGATATAGGGCTGCATTTATTAATTATGTTGTCGCATTTTTTGTTGTCGCATTTTTTAATTTAAATAAAGAGATCGCGTGTGATCTCAATTAGCTTTATTTTGAATTTCAAATTAGGTAGTTAGTCGGTTAATTAGTTAGAGTCTATTTAGGATAATTAGTTGTCAATTTGAATTTGATTTCTATTTTTGTAACCTCATCCCTCCTATATAAAGGGATGATGGTCCATTGTTTTAGTCAGTTCAGTATGTTATAAAAATTGAGATTTTATCTCTCTCCTCTCCCCTCTCTCTCTCTCTCCCTATGCGTGATCTTCACGTTCTTCCTCCCTAATTCCTCGTGTTCCCGACGAGTTCTCTTCTCAACCCCTCTTTTCTTCTTCCACCAAAAATCCACCGTTCAAATAATTTTTTATCGTCGCGCCGGTTTCCGATCCGCATCATTTGGTATCAGAGCATGGCCCACAGATCGTCCTCACGATCTGACGATCCGTCCAGACGCTCGCACCGACATGCATCAAGGGACCATCGTTCATCCGAACAAAAACGACGAGCCATCTCGGCCATCGACGCCTACAACAAGGAGACAGAGCGCATGCTACGTGATCTACAAACCACATTCCACTCCGAGTTTCGAGCTCTTATGGCTAACTTCGAGGCCCTATGCGCCGCCAAATCAAAATCTTCTACGACTAAAGCCGCTGTCCAGAGTTTCGACGAAGAAAAACTCGCCATCAAGGACGATTCGATCGCTGTCCAGGTCATCTCAGAGGAGAAAAACGACGAACTGTTCGCTGTCCAGTCCATCCCAGAGGGAAAAGTCCCACCGTTGCCAAGGAGTTATTCGTTGTCCAACCCGTTCTGGAAGAGAAAAAAGCCGAAACGCCTGCTGTCCAGGTATTTTCAGACCTACCCCTCGAAATCAAGCGACGCCCCATCTGCAACCCTCTCGTGGGCCCCACCGCCACCCGCAAACCCCTGCGATCTTCCCCTCGCCCCCAGCGACCCCAACCCTGGCGCCGCCCCTCCATGCGTTGTCACCACCCTTCCCTGTTGCACAACCCCCACAACCCCAACCCCCATCCCCGAGGTCCCTGCCCCTGCAACCCAAAATCCCGTAACCCCACCACCCACCGCTACCGCTCCCACCCCACCGCCCCCCTCCTCACCATCCGAACACCCCCTCCCTCCCTCGCCACCCCGCCTACCTGCGATCAGCGGCGGCAAAACCCCTCCTTCCCTCACAGCCGCAACCCACCTGCCTCAGCCCCGCTACCCTTTCCCTCTGCGAGCCCCATCGACACCTCGCCCCTCGCGTCATCGACCCCCTCTCCCGCTCCCTCTCCCCAGTCCGCCACCCTTAACCCTCCCCTTTATTCTCGTCACCAAGCCGCACCCTTCCCCCTCTGCGCGCTAAACCCTCATCCCCGCTCCCTCCTCCTTGCCGCCTCGCTCTGACAACCACCCCTCACGCCTCGCCGTTCTATTCCGCCATCATTCCCCCCAACGGTCCACCACCCATCTCGCCATCCTTGCGAATAGCACGAAACTCCAGGGAGCGAGATCACAGACGTCGCCTCCCTGTCCGCGTCGCGTGCGCAAAAAGATCGGGAGAGCCCTAACCAGAGGCCCGATGACTAGGGGGCTTGAATCCCATGACATGTGGGATTGGAAATTACTTTGGGAAAATTACAAGAAATCCCCCCCCCATGCAAAAGTTTTTATTCAAAGGGAAAGTTCAAAGGCTCCTCTTACAAAATATGTTTAATTGAAGGGGTGCGAAAATTGCAACTCACCCCCTGCTGCCGAAATATTTAAAAAGAAGGGCTGAGAGAAAGAAATATGGAAAGCTTCCTTATCCCAATAGGATTAGGACCTTGCGCTTCTCCTATTTAAAGGCCCCATGGCAACATTCATTGGACACCTCTCCTCTACTCTCATTGTGCTATTTCTTTGCTATGGAGTCTCCAAAGACCATGTTGTTCATGCCTCATCAATTTTTCAATCACCGCAATGAGGAGGCAAAGCTCATGAAGACGCCGCCATTTGCGCCCCACATGTTTTTCCACCACAAAGGCGACGTCACCAACGGCCGCAACGCGCACGTGTGGATTCCGCCATTCGCTCCACACCAATTCTTCCAGGGGATGAACGAGAACGCGGATTCAAAATTCTCAACCTCCGAGCCTGCAGATCCAACAATTTGTCGGGAGACGAATTTTTAAAAGCGAAGGAGAGTTGATGCAGCGTGGAATCAAGATATAGGGCTGCATTTATTAATTATGTCGTCGCATTTTTTTGTCGTCGCATTTTTTTAATTTAAATAAAGAGATCGCGTGTGATCTCAAATAGCTTTATTTTGAATTTCAAATTAAGTAGTTAGTCGGTTAATTAGTTAGAGTCTATTTAGGATAATTAGTTGTCAATTTGAATTTGATTTCTATTTTTGTAATCTCATCCCTCCTATATAAAGGGATGATGGTCCATTGTTTTAGTCAGTTCAGTATGTTATAAAAATTGAGATTTTATCTCTCTCCTCTCCCCTCTCTCTCTCCTCACGCATGATCTTCACGTTCTTCCTCCATAATCCCTCGTGTTCCCGACGAGTTCTCTTCTCAACCCCTCTTTTCTTCTTCCACCAAAAATCCACCGTTCAAATAAATTTTTGTCGCCGCACCGAATTCCGATCTGCATCAAAGTTGAAATAAAGACCAATCACGTACCACACTTACAGCAAGGAGAATTCGTACTATGGAGTGGCGAGCAACGGGTGAAAATGTATCCAAATAGTCCATCCCATAAGTCTGAGTAAACCACGTACAACTAATCTGGCCTTGTAACGATCAAGACTTCCATGTGTAGTGTTTGATAGTAAACACCCACTTGCAGCTGACAATAGATGCTCCACAAGGACCAAGGACAAAGCTCCAGGTGCCACACGACTGTAGCGCGACCATCTCCTCTTTCATGGCAAGACACCACCGACGATCTCTCAAGGCCTCCTAGTATGTCCATGGAATCTCTACGGTAGATAAATCAATTGCAAACCTCCTAAAATCCCCTGACAGGCGAACAAAAGAAACATGAGAATCGAGAGGATATGATGCATGTGTACGCTTCTGCTTTCGAAGTGCAATAGGTAAATCTAGGTCATTGGGGATCTCCTCAATTGTATGCCAGCCTCATCCAAAGGTCTATGCTCATACACATCTCCAGACCCATTAGTAAAAACATGTATTCAGAACAAACCTGAGGCGTGCTGGATGAAGGGCTAGGACCACAAGCAGAAGCCGTCTGACGAGTATAATAACGTGGTAAGGGTGGAACAAGGGTAGTCGGTGGTGGTTCTGGTGGTGGTATAGGAGGAGGTGGTAGAGGCGGTGCAACGAGTGTAGCAGGAGGTAGTGATGGACTTGTAGGAGGAGGTGGCATGTAAACGTCACCATCTGAATTAGATGAAGTCAATCTATCTTCTGCATGGGAAAATACATCATCGACTCAAAAAATGAGACATCAACACTAACATAATATTTCATGCGCAATGGATTATAGCATCTATATCTCTAAGAGAGAGCTTGTCAAGACCAAGAGACAACTGATATACAAAGGCAACTGAGCCAAAAACATAAAGAGTGAGTGAGAATAAATCATGTTAGTAATGTACCCTACGATTCATAGTTATTATTCTTGTAACCCTGTTGGGGGCACTTATGTACTTTCTCCTTTTTGAGCTCTCTAGGGTTTTGTCCTATATAAGGACCCTTAGACCTCCAGAATAAGACAAGCTATTTCATTCTTTCGTTGTTCTCCACATGGTATAAGAGCGACGGTCCCAGACCAGTGCTCTGACCTAATTCCCACCCACCACCGTCAGGCTCAGCCTCCTCCCGCACCTCTAGCAGCAGTCCGGCACCCCACCCCTTCCTTCGCGCGCCTCCGGTGGCGGTCCGGACCGCCCCACCCCCTGTTCTCCCTCCTGCGCCCAGGCGGCGATGCTCTCCCTCCAGCGACGGTGCATCGGGCCTCCAGGCGTCGCCAGCCCCCGCGCTCTCCCTGCATCCCACGCCTCCGCAAGCGCTCCCAGGCTCTCCGGCGGTGCTTCCGGGCGCTTCGCACCCCGCCAACACCCTCTGGTGTCTTCCCGTGGCTCCTGCGGCTCTGTTACGGGCTTCAGGAGTCTCCGCACCTCCAGCCGAAGCCGTCTACGCCTATCACGGAAGGTCGTATCGATATCGATATCGTATCGATACGATATATCGACGATATATCGTCGAAATATCTCCCATATCGACGAGCCTTTGTGAAGAAAATGCCTGAAAATCGGGATATATCGTCATATCGGTGCCCATATCGGTACCATGTCGATATCGATATATCGGCGATATATCGCCGATATATCGCGATATTTCCTTCCATGACGCCTATGCCCCACACTCCAGGCCCTAGGGCACTACTCCATGTTTCGTGTGTCCATTCTCTTACAAAACCGGCCCCTTCATCGCAATACTAAACCTTCATGATACTTGGTTGATCAAGACGACAAGAACTATCTAGGTCACTTTTTCTTGACCTGTGCGACCACCATGGCTTCTGTTGAGTCCAAGCCTCTATACCCAACTTCTTCTGTAATGGTCCAGGTACGACTATCAAACTGAAGGGCTCTGAAAACTATGTACTATGGTCTCGATCATTCAAGGTGTTTATTGGTGAACAGCGAGAGAACTATATCCTCAATAAAGATCTACCTAAGGAGATGGACAAGGACTATGATACCTGGTATGTGGGCAACTGCCAGGTGATCACGTGGATGACCAACAGTGTTGATCCATATATCGCTTTGAATCTTCTCTACAAAGAGACGACAAAGGCAATACGGGAGAGCCTTGAGAATACTTACTCCCAGAAGACAACCAAGTCCAGGCTTTCTGATATCTACACACGAATTTGGTCTGCAAATCAAGGAGATACATCCTTGATTGAATACTATCGACTCCTTGCCAGCATGTTTGAGGAGCTTTTTATCTTCCAGCCTGCTTTGTGGGAGAAACAGATGGGAGAACGTGCAGAGTGGCAAGTATATCGGTTATTATCAGGATTACATCTGCGATATAAGATGATGAAGGATCAATTTCTGACTGCTGCAGTCCTACCCACTCTTGAGACCATCTTTGGTCGACTACAGGAATTTGAGTCTCCTTCACCCCATCAGTCTGCTAAGACTATTGCACATGTTGCTAAGGGACAATCCAACTACCAAGGGGGACGCAGACGTGAATTTGGTCGTGGTCGTGGTCGTGGCCGTGAGTTCGGATGAGGACGTGACTCAGGACGCGAATGTGGACGTGATCCAACTACTGCTCGTTATCTAGCATGTACACATTGTGAACGCATGAATCACCCGTCACAACGTTGTTGGGCAAAGTTTGCCATGCCTCCCAATGCCAACAGTGTCTATGAGACAACCTCCCATGATGGCACTTATAATATTGTAGATGCCTCTCATATTCAGCCTTCTTGTGTCAGTCAGACTTTCTTTACTGCATCTGAGTATACTCGACTTCGAATGTTGCTGCAGAACTCTGCCAGTGACACTGTTGCTTCTGTTCCTACTGCTAGTATGGCCACTACATCAGGTACAATTGCCAGCTATGCCTCTACATCTGCTCCTGTGTGGATTATTGACTCGAGTGCCTCAACTCATCTGACAGGAGAAGGTAGTCTTCTCACTTCCTCACGGTCGTCTTCCATTGTGAAGAATGTTCATGTTGCAAGTGGAGCTCATTCACCTATCACTATTGTGGGCACTATAGAGTTTTCCTCCAAACTCCGACTTACTGGAGTTCACTGCGCTCTTGACTTTCCTCTTAGTCTATTATCTGTCCACAAGTTGTGCACTGAGCTTAACTGTCGAGTTATATTCGATGAGTTTTGCTGTTATTTTCAGGACATCTGGACGAGAAAGATTTTTGGCTGGGGACATGAGAACGGTCTCTATTATCTTGATATTCTTTCTAACTCTGTCTTGCTTGTGCTTCGTATCTCTGTTGATCCTCTTCTCTGGCATCTTCGTCTCGGTCATCTGTCTGTTAAAGCTCTCTTTAATGTTTCCCGAACTCTCTAGGTTCAAGTTTTTTGAGTGCGAGGCATGTCATTTCGGGAAACATCATCGAGCAGCGTTCCCTGCTCGTACTGAGTCTCGTCATGAAGTTCCATTTTCTTTAGTCTATTGTGATATTTGGGGATCCTATCCGGTCCGTACTCTGAGTGGACATAAGTATTTTGTCCTTTTTGTTGATGATTACAATAGGTCGTCTTGGGTCTATCTTTTAAAAAAGCGTTCGGAAATTAATAAAATTGTCAAAATTTTCTTTTATTATGTCAAGAATATTTTCTCTACTGGTATACAAATTTTCCGGTCTGATAATGCCTTGGAATTCACTCAACATGACCTAACAAATTTCTTTGCTTCCCAATATACACCCATCAAACCTCATATCCATATACGTCCCAACAAAATGAGATAACATAGAGAAAACTAAGACATCTCCTAAATATTGCCCACTCCCTTCTTACTCGGATAAAAGTTCCCAAGACCTATTGGGGTGATGTCGTTCTAACCGATGTTCATTCTATCAACAGAATTACGTCTACCAACCTAAATGGATCAACCCCCTTCTCTCTACTTTACCCAATTGAATCAGCCTTTCCTCTTCCTTTGCGAATCTTTGGATGTATGTGCTTTGTACATAATTTTCATACTACAGATAAACGTCCCCTCGTGCAATAAAATGTGTCTTCCTCGATTATTCTCGCACTCAAAAAGGGTACACATGTTATGATCCAACTGGACATCGCTATTATATTTCTGCATATGTAACATTTTTCTAGCAGACCAGTTTCTTCAATCAATCTGCTACAGATCAGGGAAGTCCGTATCGGCGATATATCGTCGACATTATCGGTATCGAGAGGTTGGGGTATCGAAATCAAAATGTATATCTTTTTACAGGGATATCGGCGATATATCGCCGATATATCGGCGATATATCGCCATAACGGCTCATATCGGTCAAAAATGAATGGATTCAGTACAAAAAAATACGGGATATCGACCGATATCGTCGATATTTCGTCGATATCCCTATATACCAATGTTATTATTCATGCAAGCTTGATTCCACTACCTATCTAGTTACACCTAGTATTAAAACAATCTATGATTTATATACTTTGTTCCGGGTCGGGGGCGTTGCCCCTGCAACCCGCAAGGGGGGGCAACCTGGGACCCCCCAGGCTCGCTGACCGGTCAGCGAGACCCCCGTACTGGTAGGGTATGGTGCGACAGGAGGGTGCATACAATGGTTCTTCAACTTGGTGTATATTTACAAGTTATTCCATGTTGTAAAACTTGAATGAAATCCATTTCCAATATCTGTAAGTCAATTCTTCAAAAAATCTATAAGTCAAGAATCAACATTAATATCGATATGTTCGAAATGATCAATATATGCAATATAAGCTTTATAGATGATAGATACGTGTGATCTAAGAGTATATTTGTAAGTTATTTAGTGATCTAAGAACTTGGATAAACTCCATTTTCAATATATATATATATGTCAACAACTAACAGTACTGTTGTATCGATACATGCGATATAAGGTTCACAGATGATCGATATGTGTTATCTAAGAGAGTAAGAGTACATTTGTAAATTATTTAGTGATCAAAGTACTTGGATGAACTCCATTTTCAATATATATATAGTATGTCAACAACTAACAATATCAGCGATATGTTCGATATGACCGATATGTGCATTATAAGGATCATAGTCCTCATAAATGATCTATATGTATTTTTTAGGTATATATTTGTAGTATTTCATGTTATAAGTAAGAACTTGAATGAAATCCATTTGCAATAATTATAAGTCAAGAATCAATATTAATATTGATATCTTCGATATGACTGATATGTGCAATATATGGTCTATAAATAACTGATATGTGTGATATAAGTGTTTATTTGTAGGTTATTTGTTGGTTTGATATCTTGGATGACGATAATTTCTGAAAAATGGCAAGAAATTGGCTTTTTTGAACCATATTCGACATTTCCACCGATATCGTCGATATATCCCGATATATCATTTTTCGGGTGGACCGAAACGATATCGATATCGATACGGCCTTCCTTGCTACAGATATACCTCTGGATCTCCCACCTCCACCCATTGTCTATAAGCGTAGACAAATATCTTCATCACCAGATATTCATTTACCTATTTCTTTACTGCAGGATGATATACCTTCTACAAATGTCCCCTCCATTGTTGTCTCGGATGCTCATTAAGAGCGTCCAATTGCTCTACGCAGAACTAAGAGGCAATGTAATTCTCATCCCATGTCTCACTTTACTTCCACTGCTGGTTTATCTTCCACTGACAGACAATATGCAAATGCACTCATAACTATTTCTATTTCGAGAGAACACCATAGTGCTTTGCAGGATTCAAGATGGCAAAAGGTCATGGATGAAGAGATGGATGCTCTTATTTCCAGGGGGCATGGGATCTAGTGCAGTGTCCAAAGGGGACTAGACCAGTGGCGTGCAGATGGGTCTTCACGACCAAGCAGTCACCAGACGGGTCCATTGACAGATTGAAAGCCCGCCTTGTGGCCAAGGACTTTACACAGACATATGAAGTGGATTACTTTGAGACATTCTCCTCGTGGGACGAATGGGGTCAATACGGACTATACTTTCAGTGGCAGCTAATAAGGCATGGCATATCTTTCAGTTAGATGTGAAGAATACGTTCCTATATGGCAATCTTGATGAGGAAGTGTACATGATGCAGTCTCCAGGTTATGGTCGAAGGGGAGTGTGTATGTCGACTTCTCAAGGCCATATACGGCCTAAAGCAGAGTCCAAGGGCATGGTTCGACAGACTTACTGAGGAGATCAACACTCTTGGCTTCCAGAGAACAACCTCTGACTATTCTGTATTTGTCAGAAGACGAACAACTGGTATTGTTATACTTACAGTCTACGTGGATGATTTGGTTGTCAGAGGTGATGATAATAAAGGGATACTATAGACCAAGGCCTTCCTCCAGAAGGTGTTTGTTACCAAGAATCTTGGTCCACTACGTTATTTCTTGGGCATAGAAGAATTATACGCTACATAGGGCCTTCATATCTCACAGAGGAAATACTACATGGACATTCTTACTGAAGTTGGATTACTTGGATGCAAGCCCTCTGGTATTCCTGCGGATCCAAAGAAACACTTCGCATCCATTGATCTTGTCTTTGAAGATGTTACTTAATATAGAAGCATGGTTGGCAAACTTCTTTATCTTACTGTCATCAGACCAGATATTTCTTATGCAGTGAGCAGAGCTAGCCAACACATGGAGCAACCTTGTTACATTCACTGGCAGGATGTTCTTCAGATTCTACGACATTTGAAGGAATCACCAGGACGTGGCCTCTTCTATGGGATAAATGGGTACACCGATGGTATTGCATATGCTAATGTTGATTATGCAAGTTCGCCAGAGGATCGACGTTCCACCGCAAGATATGCTATGATGGTTGGAGGAAACCTTGTTACTTGGAGAAGCAAGAAGCAGATTGTTGTATCCAGATCCGGTGCAGAAGCAGAATACAGGGCGATGGCTCAAGCTAGTTGTGAGATCACGTGGTTATTAACTTTTCTGCAAGAACTCGGTATTGTTATCACTACTCCTAATCCACTATAATGTGACAATAAATGCGCTACATACATTGCCAAGAATCCTGTGCTCCATGATCAAACCAAGCATATAGACGTTGACTGTCATTTTGTTTGTGATGTTGTCAAGAGTGGAAGGATTACTACTCCTCACATCAATACAGATCTTCAGCTTGCAGATGTATTCACAACGGCCTTACCCAAGAAGCGACTATCGTAGATTGTTTCAGAGTTGGGCATAACTGATAAATATGCTCTAACTTGAGGGGGAGTGTTAGTAAGGTACCCTACAGTTCATAATTGTTACTCTTATAACCCTGTTGGGGGCACTTATGTATTTTCCCTTTTTTGAGCTCTCTAGGGTTTTGTCCTATATAAGGACCCCTAGACCTCCAAAATAAGACAAGTTATTTCATTCTTTCGTTGTTCTCCACAAATCCTTCTCAAGAAATACAAGTGAGAATGGAATTTCCTCACCCAGTACAGACGAGGGCATGTGATTCATAAGATAACAAGCAGTAAGAACCTCATCATCCTAGAACGAATGTGGAGCACGAATCCGAATGAGAAGGGTTCGAGTAACATCAAGTAAGTGATGATGCTTACGTTCTGCAATACCATTATGTTGAGACGTGTAGTCACATGAAGTTTGATGAACAATACCACGAGATGAGAAGAACTGTGAGAGTACAAGAGTACAGAATTCCAATGCATTGTCAGTTCGCACAAATTTGATTGTAGAGGAAGATATATTCTTTAATTCATTGATAAAAGATTTTATTACATTTCAAGCCTCAGATTTATCTTTTAATCAGAAAATCTTGGACAAGCGAGAGAAATCATCTACAACAACTAGGTAAAATATATCCCTAGTGATCGGGTACATGACTTGGACCCCAAATGTCTACATGAATCAACTTGAAAAGAGATCTACTACTCCGACCCTGACGACTAGGAAAAGCATACCGGTGATGCTTTCCTAACTGCCACGCCTCGCACTAGAAGAATGAGCGAAATGAGATCTGAGGAAGAACATGACACATCTTTTGAAGAGGTTGGTGACCAAAGCGCAGATGCCACATAAATGGAGAAATTGATCATGTAGGATGAGAAGATAGACCAACACATAGGGTACGGACCAATCGATAAAGGTCATCCTGCTCACGGCTACAACCAATCACCCTGCCCGTAAGAATGTCATGAAATACAAGGAAAGATGGATCAAAAATAACATGACAATGTAAATCCTTTGTAATCCAACTAATAAAAAATAAATTCATAGAAAAATTAAGAGCATGCATCACGTTCTGTAGACGTATTGAAGGCGTCAAACTGATCTTCACATGTCCTACAACTGGAGAATGAGTCCCATCAGCTACGATAACTGATGTGTCAGGGGGAACATGTCTGTATTCAGCAAACTGACTCATGTCTCCATACATGTGATGGGACGCCCCAGAATCCATAATCCATTCTATAATATCGATTCTACGACAACTGGTAAGAGCGTAGATGCTACCTGAGGTACTGGAAGAAGCAGAGGCCGGTAACATCTGAATGACCTCCCGAAATAGGCGGGGAAGCATGAGAACCATCATAGGGCATAATCTCCCGTAATCGAGCCACAAAGTCATCAAACCTCTAATCGGATGTAGGAGCAGCAGGGGGCTTAGCCTGCTCAGCTACACGGGCAAATGCGGGAAAGCCATGCTTGGAGTAGCATGTATCCTCTGAGTGTCCTGGACGGTGGCAATATGTGCATGGCTGACGAATATGACCTCCTCTACCACAAGGTCCACGACCACGAAACTGAGAAGAGCCTCCCCTACCGCGGGTAAGCCTCTTCCATGGGGGGGAATAGTAGCATCCACGAGTATCTGTGATCGAGCAGCGTCATACTCTGGATCAAGTGCTGCTAGAAATACACCAATCATGGTAGTTAATGTATGTCTTCTGTTGCTCTGGAGTAGCAACAAAAGGCATAAAACTGTGGAGCTTCTCGAACATATCGCGTATTCCGTTCGACTGTGAAAATGTCATGCTGTAGTAGCAGGATTTTCGTCTCATTCCTTGCTTAGGAATAGGTGGCTGCGAGAATGTTCCATATCAAATTGGAGGTGGGCTGATGCAAAAAATCATTAGCGAAATCTATCATTAGTATACCAGATAACCAGACATGTGCATAGGTATCGTCTGCCTCCCATGAGGTGTTAACCAGAATATGTTACTTGTAGACTGCATGAGGCTCATGAACTGCATTGCTCGTAATTCATATCAAAGAAATAGAAATCGACAATACGGGAGCGTAATATCACAGAAATAGAATAAACTTTAAGAACACCAGGATTTTACATGAACCCTACTCCATGAGGAGCAGGAAGAAACCACAGGAGAATGCTTCAAAGGGTTTGTATTTTCTATTCACTTTTCTCATCAGATACAATGGGTGTGGGGCTTCATATATAGCCCGCACTGACTCTTCAAACCCTACGAATAGCCGATGAGAGAGTGAGACTAAACCATTGGAGGTGGTAATTGGACACTAGAGGGATCCAATTACCCATCACTACAATGAATAATACTCCAACACTCCCCCTCAAATTGGATCATGCAATGCTCAACTTGGATAAATAGGAAGAATAAAACTCACAATACAAGGCACTACAGACAATATCAACTCAGCGCATACTCTATTGTCGGTTGCTGTCGAGGACGTTACTTCTCATGTCGTGTTGTTGAGGAGGAACTAAAGGGCTGGAGAGTGAGTTGAACCGGGTCTCCTTGTCAAGGAACATGTGCTCTGTGCTGCGTGTGTCGGAGTTACTGCAACTGGAATGAGTCTCCACCTGAAGAACTCTGACCCACAACTGCTCCATCTCTCGGAAGGGTCGAACTGGAAAAAGGCGTGGAAACATCCTCGTCGGAGTCCACGATCGCTGGAGAATGGAGTCTGAAAGTCTCCTCATCGGAGAACTGGATCTCTCCCATACCAGCTCAAAGAATGGGATCTCTACTATGGAATTCCAATGGATCGTATGAAAACCCTGAGCCGACCAAATCGAATATGGGGAACTCTCAAACAAAGAACGCGCACATGTGCACTTGAACTGAAGACTTTGAACCATATGTAGAGCCTGAGTCTGACCATCTGTAGAGCCTGAATCTGACCTGTAGAGTCTGACATGTGGCCTGGAATCTGAACTGGAGACCTGTAAAACTCTACACATACTCCTCCTTTCTCCCATACTGATCAAAATAGATGGCATCGACCAAGTTGGGAGAAGACATGAATATGAGGAAAACCTATCTCAGGTGAAAATATTTTTTCTTCTTGGTTATTTCCTTCTTTTAGCCGTCTCCTTTTTTGTACGCACCTCCCTTTTTTTCAAAACTCACGGCCAAACTTGGGCCAAAAATACAACTCAACAAAAAGCACAGCTCCTCTCTCTTTAGCCTCCTTTTTATATTAAAGGGCCATTGGGCCCCTATCTTCTCAAGGCATGAAGATTAGGATTCCATTGTGAGAACCCTTTGATGGAGCCGTCGCCTGTTGGAGGAGAACCCATCGCATGCGGCAATGGTGGAGGCAGATGTGAATGCGTCGTCATGCGAGAGGGCTACATACAAGATATGCGATATGCGCAGGATGGAGATCTCTTCCTCTGCCTTGCATAGGAGGCGGTAGCCTTCCTTCAGGCAGTCCTCAATTCACGATGTCATACCCATATACTTCATGGTTGTGCGAGGATCCTCCTTCTTCGGTGGTGCAGCCCAAACATGCAAAGAACCCACTCGCCTACGATCGTTGCCCCTCCTAAACTCTAGGTGCAGAAGTTCTCCTCCATGCAGAAGAGATCTCTCCTCAACCTTAAACGAAACTCTAGACCACCTCCTTCCCAATCCAAGGCCTTAGTCACTACCTGGGACCTATCAATGTCGTCTGGGATGTTGTTGTTGGTTCACATGCATAGAGATTTGCATGAGTAGGGAATTAGGGTTCCAGAAACCCTAATTTTCTTTTGAACTCCGCAGCAATAATCTTCAAGACTATGATGACGATCCGGACAGAAGTAGGGTTCCATAAAACCCTAGATATATTCTCAAACTCGAACCAAAACTTCAGATCGTGCGTCCGAATCAGAACTCAAATAAACGAACCACAATGATCGTCATTGGCATCGATGCAAAACGAGAGTTTCCTTTAAAACCCTAGAACTGAATCTTGAACTTGATCACGGACTTGAATAATCATAATAGTAATCTTCAAACATAAATCTTCAAGAACAACCAAGAACGCAAACTCTGCTCTATCAATCAAATCTCGAATAAATCAATAACATAAATAAATCCATGGGAATCGAACCCGCTCGGATACCATGTTAGAAATCGACAATACGAAAGCGTAATATCATAGAAATAGAATAAGCATGAAGAACACCAGGATTTTACGTGGAACCCTACTCCGTGAGGAGCAGGATGAAACCACAGGAGAATGCCTCAAAGGGCTTGTGTTTTCTATTTACTTTTCTCATCTGATACAATGGGTGTGGGGCTTCTTATATAGCACACACTGACTCTCCAAGTCCCACAAATAGCTAATGTGGGACTAAACCACTGGATGTGGTAATTGGATCCTGGAGGAATCCAATTACCAATCACTACAATGACGGCATACTCAAACAGTCCCCCTCAAAATGGAACATGCAACGCTTAGCTTGGACAAATAGAAAGGAATCTCAAACTCACAATACAAGACACTACATACAATATCAACTCAACGCATACTCTATTGTCGGTTATTGTCAAGGATGTTGCTTCTCATGTCGTGCTGGAGAGGAGGAACTAAAGGATTGGAAAGTGAGTCGAATCGGGTCTCCTTGTCAAGGAACATGAGCTCTGCACTGCGTCTGTTAGAGCCACTGCAACTGGAATGAGTCTCCACTTGAAGAACTCTGGCCCGCAACTGCTCCGTCTCTCGGAAGGGTCGAACTGGAAAAAGGCATGGATACATCCTTGTTGGAGTTCACGGTCGCTGGAGAATGGAGTCTGAAAGTCTCCTCGTCGGAACATTGAGTCTCTCTCATACTGGCTCAGAGAATGAGATCTCTACTCTAGAATTCCTATGGATCACATGAAAACCCTGAGCCGACCAAATCAAATATGAGAACCTCTCAAACAAAGAGCGCACACATGTACGCCTTGAACTGAAGACTCTGAACCATCTGTAGAGTCTGAGTCTGACCATCTTTAGAGTCTGAATCTGACCTGTAGAGTATGACATGTGGCCTGGAATCTGGACTGAAGACATGTAAAACTATATACATATTCCTCCTTTCTCGGAATAGATGGCATCGACCAAGTTGGGAGAAGATATGAATATAAGGAAAACCAACATCATATGAAAAGATTTTCTTCTCTACTATTTCCTTCTTTTTTTAATCATCCCCTTTTTTTGTATGCATCTCCTTTTTCTCAAAACTCACAGCTAAACTTGGGCCAAAAATACAACTAATCCAATTTGGGCTTAAAAAATGCAGCTCCTCTCTCTCTCTTTTTTACAGCAGAGCGGCTCCCTTTTTTATTAAGGGCCATCGGACCCCTTTCTTCTCAAGGTATGAAGATTACGGTTCCCATCGTGGGAACCCTCTAATGGATCCATTGCCGTTGGAGGAGAACCCATCGCTTGCGACGATGCTGGAGGCAGATGCAAATGCGCCATCGCGCGAGAGGGTTGCGCATGAGATCTGCAATGTGTGCATGGGGGAGATCTCTTCTTCTGCCTTGCGTAAGAGGCGGTGGCCTTCCTTCAGGCAGTCCTCAATTCATGACGTCATACCCATATACTCCATGGTTGTGCGAGGATCCTCCTCAATCTGTGGTGCAACCCAAACACGCAGAAAACCCCACTCGCCTATTATCGTTGCCCGTCCTTCTCACCTCACGATGCAGAAGTTCTTCTCCAGGTAGTAGAGGAGATCCTCTACTCTACCTCAAACGAAACTCCATACCACCTCCTTCCCGATCCAAGGCCTTCGTCACCGCCTGCGGGACCTATCGACGCCGCCTAGGTTGTTGTCATTGGCTCGCATGCAAAGAGATATGCAGTAGAGAATTAGGATTCCAAAAACCCTAATTTTCTTTTGAACTTCACAGCAATAATCTTCAAGAACTTTGATGGCGATCCGTACAGAACTAGCGTTTCAGAAAACCCTATATATTCTCGAACTCGAACCAAAAACTTCAGATCATGCGCCCGAATCAGAGCTCGAATAAACAAACCACCATGATCGCCATTGGCATCGATGTAAAATTAGGGTTTCTTCTAAAACCCTAGAACTGAATCTTGAACTTGATCACGAACTTGAATAATACATATAAGTAATCTTCAAATATAAATCTTCAAGAATAACCAAGAACACAAACTCTATTCTGCCAATCGAATCTTGAATAAATCAAGAACATAACTAAATCCTCGAGAATCGAACCTGCTCTGATACCATATTAGAAATCGTCAATGCGAAAGCGTAACAGAGAAATAGAATAAACATGAAGAACATCGGGATTTTACATGGAACCCTACTCTGTGAGGAGCGAGATAAAACCACGGGAGAACGCCTCAAAGGGCTTGTGTTTTCTATTCACTTTTCTCATCTGATACAATGGGTATGGAAATTCTTATATAGCCTACACTGACTCTCCAAGTCTCACAAATAGCTGATGTGGGACTAAACTACTGGATGTGGTAATTGGGCCCTGGAGGGATCCAATTACCCATTACGACAATGACACATACTCCAACAATCCCGTCCATCATGACTATCGGTGTTGGACTTTGGAAAGTGCATGTGGCAGGGATGTCAACCTTGTTTTCTAGCATACTATCGAATTGAGAAAAATTAGGATTTATAGACCAAAAGATCGTCTACACAAACATACAAGAAGTGATTGCATGTGTAGACTTATGATGCAACCAATCCCATCAACAACCTCTGTTGCGAAATGTAGTCGCTACTGAAAGAATAGGCGGCAATAGGATGCAGTCGCAGCAACAAGCGGTGGCGGAAGTTGCAGGGAGCGACGGAGGCCGCAGGCGGTGGTGGCGGGTGCCACAGGCGGTGGCGGGGACGCCGTAGGCAATGCTCCGGGAGGAGGGGGCGATGGGGGGAGGAGTTAGGGTTTTTCTTGGGTATGAGAGCTCCGATTTAGGACCATCGTTTTGATACCATGTAGGGAAAAAGATCAAAATCAATATTCCAAAGAACCTTAGGGCTCTCTTATATAGAGAAGAAGCCCATGGGTAAATTACATAAGATAGAAGAAATAAATATAAACTATAAAGACATTATCATATATCTACATATCTCAAAAGGGAATAAAACTATATTCATATAACACATAATAAATCCAAACAAAAATTAAGAATGCCCCTCTTTTTCCACACTAAGAAGGGCCCACTGCATATAGTTAGCACCTTCAAATACACCTAGCAGAGTGATGCAGATAAAGAAATCCAACGATGGAAAAATGCTTTTGACAGTGGAAAATTAGTTTGGTGCAAGAAATTTAGAGAGGAGAGGAAGAAAGAGAAGAGTGTGTCGGTTGCACAGGATTTTGGAGATGAATCATGATGATCACGTAGAGATAAAGACAGAGAGCAAGGAAGCGAGAGATAAATCTCAATTTTTCGTATATTATGAAATGCCTAAACAAAGGACTACCATCCTCATTATATAGGAGAGGTGGTATTACAAAACTAGAAAGAAGATACCATCAAATCAAATAAAGTATTAATTGACTCTAACCGACTCTAATTGACTCACTAACTTAATTTACTCTACCATAAATCTTGAGATTGTAATCAATCTCATTTTATTTAACATAAATAAATAGACAAATAACGGAAAACCGTAATTCCTTAAAGTTCCCAACTCAATGATGGTTTCAATCTAGCTTGACATGTCAATTTAGAAATAATTGCATCAATTCTCCACCGCTTGAAAAAGTTTGTCTCCTGACGAATTGCTTGATCTTTAATTGTTGTTGGAATTAATTGATTGAAGCTTGATCCGTTGATTTTTCCCCATTAATTATTTACCTTCTTTACGACCATCAACATTTCTTTCGTAATTTCTTGGGTTGAATTGCAATTTCTTTACCCCTTCAGCTAAACAAAATCCATAGCATAGGTTTCCCTCCAATTTTCCCATTTGATAAAAACATTTTGGAAGAGGGGGTTGCTCGTAATTTTTCCATAACGATCCTAGATCTTTGGATTTTGAGATTGAAGATCCGATAGACATAAAGTCCCCTCTACTGCTTTCCACAAAAGAAGTGTTCCCAACCCTTTCTAGAGTTCCTTGACGTCGACGACGGCGGGAACTCAACAAGGGGTGGCGGCTACGAGAGTTTTGACGGGTACCACACTAACAGATCATTAGGTGGTGACGCCCAGCTGGGCGGAGGTTGTATCGATCGTGCATGTTGGGCCTGAAGCGACGGTTGTTGGGTTCAAAGCTCGCTCGATGGTGCCAGTCTTGCCTCGTGGTGTCCCATCATGGTGGGCGACATGGGCATCCCACCATTGGGCTTGGGGCCTCCGTGCAAGGGTGCAGCTAGGGATGGGTCCTCCAAGCTTGGGTAGAATCGGGTTAGTGGTGCAATCGTAGGGGGTGGCGAAGGTGACGGTTTGAAGACTTTCTGGATAGCAACCTGGAGATTTTTGATGGAGACTTTCGGTACTTCGAATCCTCTCAATCGATGGCTTCACAAGGAGGTTGTGGTGGGTCGAAGCACTCGTGTTCAGCAACTATGATGGCATCCAGATCTATGATATCTTGCTTGTTATCCGGCTGATATTCATTAAATATGGGCTCTTTTTCTTCATTTTTTGTTCCTTGATAGCAACTTCGACCGCTAAAATTGAATATTTCATATTATTCATCCACATCTTCGGCGAATATTGGACCCATGTCTTCATACTGATGTTGACAGCAGTTGTAATAATAAAATTTCCTTCTGGACTGGATATGCCTTCGTTCTCTAGATAGAAATCGGGTTACACAGCAAATGCAACGATCTGATTTTATTGTTGACAAGTGATTTTTCTTCTATTATCGCGTCCAGTCATCCTTGGACTTTAAAACTTATTAGGAGATGATTCTTGAATTTTTGTTGACACAAACGCAAACCATGAGAGAGGTGGCTTAGATCGAACTTCAAGCGCTAGTATGCGACAGATCGTCGAATCGTAGGAACAATTCGGTTCCCATGCTTTGATACCAAATGATGAAGATAAAAAATCCAATGGTGGAAAAAGTGCTTTTAACGATGGAAAACTTATTTGGTGGGAGAAATTTAGATAGGAGAGGAAGAAAGAGAAGAATGTGCCAGTTGCGCGGGATTTTGAAGACGGATCGTAGAGATCGTGTGGAGAGAAAGAGAGAGAGCGAGGGAACGAGAGATAAATCGCAATTTTTCATATATTCTGAACTGCCTAAACAAGGGACTACCATCCTCTTTATACATGAGAGGTGGTATTAAAAAAATAGAAAGAAAATAACATCAAATCAAATAAAGTCCTAATTGATTCTAACCGACTCTAATTGATTCACTAACTTAATTTAATCTAGCATAAATATTGAGATTGTAATCAATCCCAATTTATTTAACATAAATAAATAGACGAATAATGGAAATATGTAATTCCTCAAAGTTCCCAACTCCGAGATGGTTTCAATCTGGCTTGACCTATCAATTTGAGAATAATTGCATCACGAAGGTACACTTAGGCCTATAGATCAGATAACACATAAATGATGATGGAAAAAACTCAATGAAATCAAGAAACGTGAGGAAACATCAAAACATCAACATTACGACATGCATATACATATCTCACATTTGAACGATAACACATTGTGGTATAAACAAGACCGACAACTATGTGCATCAGTTAAGTTCCATTAAAATGGGGATATGAGTATAAAAAGGAAAGGATAAAGCCAAGTAGGAACTACAACAAAGAAGATAAATGCAATGTTAATCAGACATTTTGAGGTGCAATAACAGACAATGTTCTCCACAAATCCAAATTGCTATTCTTCAAAAATGACTTGAAAGACGTTTTGTGTTTCCTATTCAAATAGAGATATCAGACAACAAGGATGACACTATCAGATTCAAGTGGAGATCTTACACTGGATTTGATAGCAAAAACAAGTATGGGAGAAATACATAACCCAAGCTGCCTACAATGAATTTCATATCTAGTATTTACAAAACGAAACATGAATGAATACGTAATATGGGTGAAAGCGTCACCTTTTTGTTATAATGAAACATACAGAAATATTTCCACATTTGTAAGAATAGATGAAGGCAGACTAAGGACAAACAATTGCAAATAAATTTCCCTTGCACCCGAATTTTTTTACTGAAGGATTCTCAATAACAATTGGCGGTTGGTAAAATAGGAAATTTTGAAATATCAGCCGGTTTTCTTTACTCTTAACCCTTCAATATTTCCTAAACTCGGAAGGAAACAAAACAAACTGTTTTTCTTTCCATGCACACCTGCTATGCCATCTGAGAACTGGTGCATTATGCACATACAAGCGCGGGAAGGGGAGCAAAAGTGGTAGTCCCTAAAAAGTTCACAGACTACGGGCATGTGGCTAAGCAACAAAAATGGACAAGAAAGAAATCTCATGTTAAACATAGTCTGAGAATCTAAATTACACTCAGCAAAATCAACATGCAGAAAAAAGGTGATTGCCATGGCGGAGTTGGGTCTAAGTATTATTTTCTTTAGATCAAAACATCGCGCATTTTAACATCCAATATAGAAGGGGAAAACACGAGCAATTATATATCCCCAGAAGGATGGGCAGATCTTAATAAAGACAATTGTGGTGTGACGGCTTATTGAACACGCATCAAAGTATCTTGGATCGTTATGGGAATGAAGGATTAAATGAGCATCCTCATAACCAAGTCCCCCAATCCTTTCCATTTTATAAACTTATTTTCTTTCCAAGCAAACACCTTTTTCATCCTTGTCATTCTCTCTTCCCTTTCTTCCCACTTTCACACATCCAATCAACACAATTACTGAGGTTGAGGTTCATAAAACATTCAATTTTGTCATAGCATCGATATAGGAGACAACCATTCAACACAAGGCAATAAAGGGCTATCACCAAATAAATTCTAACCCAGCAACCAGTAACAGATCTCTCAGCTACATGCATCCCACATTCCTTCACAATAATCTTAACCCTCCTCATTCGTAATTAGATCCAATCCAAGTGTTCATGCACAGCAATATCGACCTACCATTAGTCAACCACATCAGACACTACCACACTGAGAATGATATAGAAAGCAATTTAGAAAAATAAACTTTCCACAATCGAATAAACAAGCTCATGAAAATACATTAACATAAAAATGCCAAACATATCTATAGCCACATCAAAAAATCTACCAACCACGTGCATTCCACATTCCTTCGCACATAACTAGATCGAATCCAAATTCCCGTGCACAACAACATAGACCAACCATTCAATACCACTAAAAAATCGTTAAAAAAAAGGCAATCTTTCAGAACAGAAACAAAAGAACACTTGAGAACTCGAGCAGAACAGCATCCAAATGCCAAACAAATCCAGACCCACATGACAAGACCACTCCTTCAGCAAAAACCCACAAATCTAAGAACCAGGGAAGTGGCCGAGAATGTACCATCCGCCTCCTCGAGTCAAGCTTGACGTCTCTAGGGCACCGGTGTGCTGAGGCCTTTGAGGTCACAGAGATTGCAAAGGGAGGAGGAGATTGAACATATGTGCTCATCGGAGACCGCAAGAGCAACGTCAGTGGAGCGCTCATGACTCGAAGAATCTCAAAGGAGGAAAAAACACAGATTTTCTGTGCTTCCTTCTGCAGATATGTAGAGAGAGAAAGAAGGATGAGAGGGGATAATAGGAGTGGTAGGATTGTTAGGGAGGAGCAAAAATCTCGATTTGTTTCCTTTTGTTTAACTTTTGGTTCAAAAAAGCCCCCAACTTTTTTGCAATTGTTTGTCCTCTCTCGGATACATTTTTGGGATTCTTACACCATGATCCCTTGCAAACTTTTTAGTTAAGCAACAACTCATGTATTCTTCGTATTTTCCCTACAATCCTTGTAAACTTACTCTGTCTTACACCGCAACCCCAAAACGGTTCTAGAAATCAGGTGTAAGGTGCGAGATGCTTTTGGAGGGACAATTATTTGGCTTCTGGACAAGTGTGGATTCTTCTTCAAGTCGACGTGTGATTTTATTCGGGTAAAAACTCCAAAAGTCTCATGGAAGAATGAAGTTTGATGCGAGAAAACAACGTCGAAGAACTATTGTTGCATGTACAGGGTTGTCGAGAATAGGCTTTTGATATGGGACCGATGTGCGAAGTATCGTTTGTTTTTAAATCATACTTGTCTACTGTGTAGCATGCGTATTGACTCTAGGAACATCATGTTCTTTGAGTGTGTGTGCTTATTCGATTGATGTGTGAACAGAGTGTTTGGATTTTGTGCCTCCACAACTCAGCTTTCCTTGCACTTGATGGCATCCTCTTTTAGATTAAAAATATCCATGTCCTAAATTGAGATCGGGGTTGCGCGTCGAGGATGGTGCTCGCAATGTGGTTTGGAGATTGTGGTAAGAGTGCAACTAACGATGGACAACGACTGTCAATCGCTCTTCCGAGCAAGTGGCCACTCATTATTCGAGACTTCAAAACACTTTGTTGCTAATCATTTGGGCTTTTTAGGGTTATATTTTTCCCTGTAGTTCATACTTAGTCCATACTTGTATATAATGTTTGACTACTTGAAAGCCTTTCGAGAAATTATAGAAATTATTTACCTTTAAAAAAACCAGCAACAATTAACTAGCAAGAACATGGTGTAAGAGTTATTAAGTTTGTAGGATTGTAAGATAAATATGAATAATACAAGGGTTATTAGATTATTGACAAAGTTTATAAGAGGCTAGGTGTACAAGTCCCTGCATTTTTAGGTAAATTACAATTAAGGTCCCAAGTTTTGTTTTAATCCCAAGATAGCCCCCCCCCCCAAATAACACAAGGTGGTGGCACTAATGATACTTGTTGCTTTTAAAAGATAGGTAAGTATTTTGAGATGGGAAGCATACTTGGAGACTAGGGGTGCTAATCGAATCGAATACCTTCGAATCTACCATGATTCTGATTCAATTCATTATAAAAGTTTCGAATTCGGACTCGAATAAACAAATTTGCTAACTTAAATTCATATTCAATTCATTTTAACTTCTTCATATTCAAATTTGATTCATTTTATTTTGAATTTGACATGTCAATTGATGTTTGACTTTATATAAATAATATTATATGAAGAATTGTATTGTATAATTTTAATTTTGAATATATATTAATAAGATAAGTTGAAAAAACTATATAATTAAGGAAAATGTCAAACCAATACAATCAGTAAAAGTATATAATTTTTACAATTATTATTCTTTTACAATCTAAATCTACTCTTTTTTCTATGATGAAGAAATATATAACTACAATATAATTATATAAGCATATCAAAGGGATAGAATATCAACGATAAAAAGCTGAACACATTATAATGACCATTGCATGTTAGAGAAAGACAAGATCAAACTAATATAGAAAGTTGATACAAATTAATATTATTATTTTAAATAGTGGTAATAGTAAAAAATAAGCGTGAGGATCTTCAATACCGAAAAACTATGCCATGAAAATGAAATATATGAAATTTTTGATGTACAAACGAACTTACATTATGGTAAGAACTTGGATATTACTCACGCGATGATAAATATCGTCATGACAATGATAATCATCATGTATTGCCATGCAAGGAAAATCAAAATAACAAAAAAGCATAACAGATATATCTAGATAAATTTCAAGCCACGACAAATGTTGAAGAACATGAAGTAGTAAAACCATCATTTTCACGTGCTGGGAGAATGACCACCATAATCTATCATGGGGTTTGGGGGTCTTTGGTAGATAATGAAAAGGAGAATGGAAAAGATAATGTAAGAAACATGGGAACATATTAATAAATGCGTGGTTGAGGAATTAGAATAACAATCTTAAATATTTGAACTTTCCTTGTAGATTTTATGATTAATATGTTTTATTCAATATTTAATCTAGAGTGTTTTGTGATCCTCTTAATACCTCAAAATTTTCGAATAGCACGCTAAGATTGATTATTGTACTATACAAAGTAACCCATACCTAAGCTACTTGCACTAGGTTAAAATAAGAAGTAAAGACGTGAAATTAGATGTTTAGTATAACCGATATATGAAGGACTCATATCTCTGATTCATAACATATTTCAGAGTCAAAATACTTAAACTTAGTTATAAAGGGGAAAGGAAACAGATTTGATCTCACTGGGGAGGCCTATTCTGCATATACACATCATGCATTGACAAGTCACATCGGTGTAGTGTGAGAGTATGGAAATCATAGCTGTGAAGTCTGGACATGATAAATCATATCATTGGAACCTAGATATGATTATAGGTTTAGAAGTAACTAGTTAATCATTGTAGTAAGTTGGTTTGAGAGCATCATTAAATGCATGCACATGTTATGCCTAGTGATATAACACAAGTGCTAAATCTTTCAATGTAAATGAACATCTTAACTTTTTTAATACATATTCATATATTGTATTCCGCATCTATTTACTTACAAATGAATTAAAAAATTGTATATCGACATTTTGATTTAATTATGATATAATTTCTTGCACAAGAATATTCAGAAAGAATTTGAATCAACCCAGAGTGGAGTTGTTACACGTATGTATATAAATATGCATGTATTATATGTATATATACTATGTGCATGAATATAAATACATCGATACATACACATATGTGTGTGTGCATATAAATATCAAATCGAATCGAATTATTATCAAACGAATTCAGGTTAATTCAGATTCGATTCATTTGGGAATTGAATCCGCAAGTTAAATTCAAATTCAGTTCATTTGATTTTGAATCGAACTATTTTGGAATTTGTATATAATGAATCCTAATCGAATTCGAATGATTCAGTTCAATCAGCAACCCTATTGGAGACCTCAATTCCGATTTACCTTATAGAAATGATACATGCATGCATTATCTCATTAGTCGTCATCTTTGACTAAAATTAGGAAAGTGTTGGCTTTTAGGCTCAGCATTTAGTTTTAAAGAGTCAACGTCGGTTGTAGGTCGAATAAGGGACCAACATGTATTCCATGTTTGAGGAATAAGCATTGAAACCCACACTTATATTAAGACATGCTTACGTGTAAGATGCAATTGAGTATAGATACATCTATGATCTTTTATCTTAACTATTTTACACAACTATGGACATTTATACATGTATCTTTTTTATAAAAGATACATATATTACATTGATATTGTAACGACCCAAAAATTGGCTTTCCCTAAAGTTTCAAAACATATTCAATATGATAGTTAAAATAACCGGCTCGTCTCAGGCTTTCCAATGAACTCAAGAACACGCGATTCCGAGTTTAAATGTGGGAGTTAAGGACTTTTTAGTGAATATACGATGTTAATTTTGGGTTAAAAGAAAGCTATGGGATTAAGGTTTTCCATCCAAAACTAGGAGGGCTTTTGACGCTCGGATAATGTATCCTTCTCATAAAACCTTCATTCTTTCTCCCCCTCCTCAACTTGCCTCTTATAACCCTTCATCTCCTTTCCCCTCCCAAGTCATTCTCATATCTCTTTTCCTCTCCTTCTCCAGAAAGCTAGAGGAAGAACAGTACTGCCATCATCTTCAGGAGCCTTCGAAGCTCCGCAGATTCACATTAGCGAGAGGAAGAGGGGTATCGACGTGTCGTCACAAGGAGAAGGTGGTCCTCCAATCGGATTCATGATCCAACAGATCGAGCATGCATATTAGAGGCATGCACACGCATATCTTCGACTTTCTCCTCATTTTTTTGGGGATTGTCATTTCGAAGTTGAATACTTGTTTTTTATCGTGTCTTGGGGATCTCCACTTGTTGTTGGTATAATTATATTTCAATTTAGTAAATGGGATCTTCATCGTTTCCATGTGTGAAATAAGCTAATGTTTTCTTCCAATTTGTTTAAATATCAACTCTTAGTTTTTATTCTCAAGGTATTGTGACATCATGTGCAATTATAATTTTTTTTTTTGAAAAATGACTCTAAATGAGTGATATGGTGTAGAATGTTATAAGTTTCCATCATTGGCTATCCCTACATGAATTGCACTCAAATGTTATCATGTAGTATTCTACTATGAAAAGCTTGTTGAATATATTTGAATTATTCAGGATGAATGCACAGCCCGCCTATGCATTGTACTTGACTATCTCTACAATACCTACTATTAGGGTTGGCTATTAAGTCGCAGGTCGATGAGTCAGACTTGGGCTCGGCTCGATGAGGGCTCGTGAGCTTGGCTCATTATGTTATTGAATCGAGCTCGAGCTAGATTTTTGAGCTTGATAGCTTAACGAGTTGATCCCGATCCGAGCCCTTCCCGGCTCGATAACTCGATAAAGGGCTCAATAAGGAATATATATTCTATTTGTGAAACTGTAATGATGTTTTATTTTTATTTGTATTAATTTTGCAACTGTTAGAGAATACCATATATTATTGTTCCTTTATTTACCTCTATTCCTTATGTATCACTGTTTCCTTATCAATTGTTTCCCGATGTAACCCCATAGGGGTATTTATGTAAATCCTCCTCTGAGCACCCTAGGGTTTAGTCCTATATAAGGACCCCTAGACCTCACGGAATAAATATGGTCTTACATTCTTAACATGGTATCAGAGCATGTTCGATCCCAGCCCTACCCCACCTACCAGCCTCGTCCAATCCCGTAACCTAGGGCATCCGCCGCCCTAGGCCATCGTGCCCCCTGCCTGGCGCCTCCACGCAACCCTCGCCAGGCGCACCTCCGCGCCCCTCGACCCTCCGCCTCTCGCCTCCTGCCTGTCGCCACTCTCATCTCCGCTCACCTCCAGGCGCACCTCCGCCCTCCGCCCACCTCCAGGCGCACCTCGACCCTCCGCCCCTCGCGGCGCACCTCCGTCCATCGCCCCATCGCCCCTTCGCCCCTTCGCCCATCGCCCCTTCGCCCCATCGCCCCTTCGCCCCTTCGCCCCATCGCCCCTTCATCGCCCCTTCGCCCCTCGCGGCGCACCTCCGCCCCTTGCCCCTTCAGGCGCCCCTCCAGGCGCACCGCCAGAAGACTCCTCGACCCCACCCCTCGCAGGCGCTCCGCTCCTCGCCCCAAGCCCCTCCAGGCGCCCCTCCAGGCGCACCGCCAGAAGCTCCTCGCCCCCGCCCCAGGCGCATCACCTCCAGGCCCCAAGGCCGCTCGCCCCAGGCCCCAAGGCCCCTGCCTCCAGGCCATCTGCATCCAGGAGCCCCTCGCATCCTGGCCCCTGCCTCCCGCCACGGCTCTCTACGTCTACTGCATCCAGCCCCTGCCCCTCGGCCCTCTACGTCCAGGCTTCTCGCCCTCTACTGCATCCAGGCTTCTCGCCCTCTACGTCTACTGCAGGCCATCGGCCACCGGCATCCAGCCCCTGTCCCTCGGCCCCACGGCTCCAGTGACCCCTTCAGCATCCTCCTCGCCAAAGCCTTGACTCTATGTTGTTAGTCTTGCACGGATACATCGATATGGTTTGCTAGCTGCGTATGATCTCTATTTTCTCTGCATACTAGATCATTATATTTTTTGATCACTGCGGTCACCATGACATCTGCTTCTGCATCCTCGGACTCCAAGCCCCTGTACCCTACTTCAGCGATGATGGTACAGGGCACTTCTATCAAACTAAAGGGCTCGGAGAACTATGTACTATGGTCTCGATCCTTTAAAATATTCATTGGTGGCCAACGCAAAATTTATATCCTAACTACCATTCCGCCTGCCGAGACAGACGCCAACTACGACACCTGGTACGTCGACTATTGTCAGGTCATCACTTGGATGACAAATAGTGTTGATCCAAATATTGCATCAAATTTGCTCTACAAAACAACTGCAAAGGAAATGTGGGAGAGTCTTGAGAATACATACTCCCAGAAAACAACAAAATCCAGGCTTTCTGACATTTATACAAAGATCTGGTCTGCAAGTCAGGGAGAAACCTCCTTGATAGAATACTACCGGCTCTTAACAGGATTATTTGAAGAATTGCTTATTTTTCAACCTGCATGTTGTGACAAGCAAATAGGTGAAAGAGCATAATGGCAGGTGTACCGTTTTCTATCAGGCTTACACCCACGATACAAATATGTTAAAGAACAATTCTTGACGGCGGCTGTCCTACCGTCTCTTGAAACTATTTTTGGTAGATTACAGGAACTGGAGACCCCTAACCAATCAAATACTACAGACACTGCTGCTCATTTTGCTGGAGGACGCCCACCTTTCCAAGGAGGACGAGGGCGTACGTTTGGTCGCGGTCGAGGACGAGAACAGGGACGTGGACGTGACTCGGGACGCGGCCGTGCTCGTGATTTTTCTAATGCTCGTTATCCAGCATGTACTCATTGTGGCCGCTGGAACCATCCATCTGACAAATGTTGGGCAACCTTTGGCATGCCCAAAGCTAATAACGCATATGAGGCACCATCTTATGACACGAATTATGATACTATGGAAACTTCACAAGATCAGTCTCTCACAGAAGCTTCAGGATCCTTTACTGCTGCAGAATGTGCTCGTCTTCGCCAGCTTCTTCAGAACCCAGTTACTGAGACTACGCATTCAGGCCCTACTGCGACCCTAGCAGCCACCACAGGTACAATTGCAAGTTCTGCCTCCACCTCTACTTCTACCTGGATCATCGACTCGGGTGCCTCAACCCACCTCACAGGAGAACGTAGTCTCCTCACCTCTCCCAGGGAGCCTTCTATGGTGAAGCACGTTCGTGTGGCCAATGGAGCCTATTCACCTATCACTGGTGTGGGGACCATGGAATTTAGCCCCAAACTCAGGCTAACGGATGTTTACTGTGCTCCTGCTTTTCCTCTCAGTCTGCTGTCTGTTCACAAATTATGTACAGAACTCAACTGCCGTGTGATTTTTGATGATTTATGCTGTTATTTTCAGGACATCCGGACGAGACAGATCTTTGGTGGGGGACATGAGAAGAATGGCTTATATTACCTGGACATCCCTTCCGACTCTGGTTTCGCTGGCGCAACCTCCATCTCTGCTGATCCTCTTCTGTGGCATCTTCGTCTGGGTCATCCCTCTGCTAAAGCTCTTTCCTTAATGTTCCCTGAACTGTCCATACTTAAACCATTCGAGTGTGAGGCATGTCAGTTCGGAAAACATCACCGTACATCTTTTCCTGCTAGAACTGAACCCCGTCGTACGATCTCCTTCTCTTTAATTCATTGTGATGTTTGGGGACCTTGTCCTGTCCGAACCATTGGTGGGCACCGCTACTTTATTGTTTTTGTGGATGATTACAGTAGATCATCCTGGGTCTATCTTCTTAAAGAACGCTCAGAAATCAATAAAATTGTCAAAAACTTTTTTGCTTATGTCAACAATCATTTCTCATCAAATATTCAGGTCTTCCGATCAGACAATGCCTTGGAATTTACTCAACGAGACCTTTCTGATTTCTTTGCTTCCCATGGGACAATACATCAAACATCTTGTCCTTATACCTCTCAGCAGAATGGGGTGGCAGAACGCAAACTCCGTCATCTTTTAAACATTGCACGCTCACTTCTCACCCAGATGAAAGTTCCCAAAACATACCGGGGTGATGCTGTTCTCACTGCAGTCCACCTTATCAACAGGATTCCTTCTCTTACTCTCAAAGGCTCTACACCATTTTCTTTGCTTCACCCTAATGATCTTCCCTTTCCTCTACCTCTACGGATATTTGGGTGTGTCTCCTTCGTACACAATTTCCACACAAAAGACAAAATATCCCCTCGTGCGATCAAATGCATTTTTCTTGGTTACTCCTACACTCAAAAAGGCTACAGATGTTATGATCCTGTTGACAGACGATACTACATCTCTGCAGACGTCACCTTCTTTGAGCAAACCAGCTTCTTCACACAACCTGTCACCAATGTTCCTTTACATCTTCCTCCATCACCAAGCATCCAAACCCATCCATCTCATACCTCATCACCAGATGTCCCTCTACCCATACCTCTGCCGCAGGATGATATGCCAGCTTCAACTGTCCCCTCCACTACTGTCCCGGATGATCCCGACAACCTGCCGATCGCATTACGGAGGCAAAAGAGAAAGTGTACCACTTATCCTATGTCTAACTTTACTACTACTGCTGGTCTTTCATGCACTGACAAACAATATGCCGATGCACTAATGACTATCTCCATTCCTAAAGATCATCACAGTGCTTTCCAGGATGCAGGTTGGAGACATGCCATGAATGAAGAAATAGATGCACTCATATCAAGAGGCACATGGGATCTTGTGCCATGTCCTACAGGTATTAAGCCCGTTGCTTGCAGATGGGTCTTCACGACCAAACAATCTCCAGATGGTTCTATTGACAGACTTAAAGCCAGACTTGTGGTAAAAGGTTTCACCCAGACATATGGAGTCGATTACTTTGAAACCTTCTCTCCTGTGGCTAGGATGGGGTCCATTCGCACAATTCTCTCTGTTGCCGCTAACAAGAATTGGCCAATTTATCAGCTAGATGTAAAGAATGCCTTCCTATACGGTGATCTCGAAGAAGAAGTCTATATGATGCAACCGCCGGGTTACTCCGTCGAGGGGGAGTATGTTTGCCGACTTCGTAAGGCCATCTATGGCCTAAAACAGAGTCCTCGAGCCTGGTTTGACAAACTTACCAGTGAAATCAGCTCTCTTGGTTTTCATAAGACAACATCTGATTACTCTGTGTTTATTAGACGACGATCCACTGGTACTGTGATACTTGCTGTCTATGTTGATGATATGGTGGTCACTGGGGACGACGACAATGGAATTCTCGAGACCAAGGCCCTCCTTCAGAAGGTGTTTGTCACCAAGGACCTTGGACAACTCCGGTACTTTCTTGGTATTGAGGTGATACGTACTGCAGAAGGATTACATCTATCACAACGAAAATACTGCTTGGATATTCTTACAGAAATCGGTTTACAAGGATGCAAACCATCTGGCATACCTGCAGAAGTACGAAAACACGATACATCCACTGATCCTGAGTTTGAAGACACTACACGATACAGGAGCCTTGTGGGTAAACTGATCTACCTCACCGTTACCAGACCGGATATATCTTATGCTGTAAGCAGAGCCAGCCGCCATATGGAGAGACCTCTTTACAGTGATTGGCAAGATGTCCTACTAATCCTTCGCTACTTGAAGGAATCACCAGGGCAAGGACTCATCTATAAGGTCAACGGTCATACTGATATTACTGCTTATGCAGATGCTGACTACGCCAGTTCCCCTGAGGATAGACGATCCATTACAGGCTATGCTATGTTTGTTGGTGGTAACCTTGTTTCATGGCGAAGCAAGAAGCAAACCGTGGTCTCCAGATCAAGTGCAGAGGCAGAATATAGGGCAATGGCCCATGCTGTTTGTGAGATTACGTGGCTTGTATCTTTTCTACGAGACCTTGGGTTCCCTGCTACTACTCCTATACCACTATACTGTGATAACAAGTCTGCTACCTATATTGCCACCAATCCTGTATTTCATGAACGGACAAAGCACATCGAAGTTGACTGTCACTTCATCCGAGATGCAATACGAGGAGGACAGATCGTCACACCACATATTTCTACAGATCTTCAACTTGCAGACGTATTCACTAAAGCATTACCAAAGAAGCGTCTTTTATGGATATCTTCCAAGTTGGGCATGATTGATGGATATGCTCCAACTTGAGGGGGAGTGTTAGAGAATACCATATATTATTGTTCCTTTATTTACCTCTATTCCTTATGTATCACTGTTTCCTTATCAATTGTTTCCCGATGTAACCCCATAGGGGTATTTATGTAAATCCTCCTCTGAGCACCCTAGGGTTTAGTCCTATATAAGGACCCCTAGACCTCACAGAATAAATATGGTCTTACATTCTTAACAGCAACATTGTAAATGGTGGATGATGAGACGATCTGAGCGGCTAAGGTAAAGGTATCTAGATGGTCGTTGCGACCTCAATCACTCAGATGTGCTCGACCAAGAAAATTGAACCACTGATAGAGATAAAATCACTCAAAAACGCGTAAGCGGTCCTGCTATTAGATTAACCTGGTATAGCGACCAGGGTCGAACTCAAGGAGCACGGGTTGGCCTCTCGGCCTACGAAGTAGTCAAAAAGAGAAATAAAAAAAAGCAAATATTTTTGGTGGTTTTTGAATATTTTATATTTTTTTTTGGATTTTTAGTCAATTAATAAAATAAGAAAAGCAAGTAAACTACACACTTCAACCAATTATTAAAAGCACTAAAACTCAACCAAAAATTCTAACAAAAATGTTTTTATGTGTTTTATGATTTTTAGTGTTTTTGGTGAATTTTTGAGAATTTTCTGATGTTTATTTAATTTTCTAAAAAATCAAAAAATAACTAAAATGAAAGGTATTGTCCAGCCGAGCTAAAAGGGCCTAGATAAAATATCTAAAGCCCCCAAAATAGCTGGGAGGTAATTTTCCTGTGAAGAGAAGAAAATAAGGAAAATTTAAGCACCTATTTTATTATTTTTGGATTTTTGGTTTAATTACTAGAATTTTTATAAGATTTTAGGTGTTTTTCAATTTCTAGGTGTTTTAGATAATGAAAAATAGCCAAAATTGGCTAGAAAATCAAGCTAAGTAAACCAAACAGTAGACAATTTTTCTAGAATTTTTAAATGAGTTTTAATATTTTGTTGGGGTTTTTAAAGTTAGACAGTAGCAAAATTAAGTGTTTTTGATTTTTTAGAAATGTCAAATGAAAACAAAAATATCCTCAAAAATCCTCGAAAATTTTACACCATGGCAGGAGCCATGTGTCCAATTTTCGTTGGATTTGGAGGTAATTTGCTATTTTATTCAAAAATAAAGAAGGGGCAACAGTGCACAGGGACCTATCTGCAATTATAACAAAGTTCTGGGTCCCTGGAGTAACAAGCTTGGAAAGTATAAGGGTAGGAACGCAAATTACCCCCCGGGCCACGCACGATACACGTGACTCAGGCCTGGGGGGACCTAATTGAAATTCCTATTTCTAATAAAGCAAAACTTAACAAGCCAAAAACACAGGGCCAAACATGCAAATGTACCAAAATACCACGTGTTGATGCACGTGTTCACCACTGGCAGGGGTATAAATTCAATTCACATAAAAGATAAGGTCCTCAATGCAAAATTTACAAAAGTAAAAGAACTGAACTAGATATTTACAGTACTAAATAATAAAGACAGAAACTAAAGGGGCCTAAGAGTTATTTACCCCTTTTTATTAACGTCGATGGCCGAATGTGTGACGCGTAGCGGATCTGACGACTGAGGACGACGACGCCTTTGACCTTGAGAACGTTGGCCTGATCGAACGTCTGAGGGCGCTCCACGTGGAGATCGGACGGCGCGGGTGCTCTGGAGTCTAAGCCCTCGGTGGATCGACGGAGGAGGAGAGGGCATGTGGCGATCTGACGGTGGAGGCTCGCTGATGCCTCTTCCTCCGCGCGGATGGTCCAGATCTACCCTCGGACTGATCGGACGATGACGACTCTCCTCAGATGGATGGACCGGATGCCAACTGGAGCGCCGAGGGCGATCGGACGGTCGACGAGGCTGCTGGAAGAACTGGCGGCCGGCGAGCTTCGCCGGCCCTCTGCGTGCACGATGGACCTCGCCTGACGCTCCTAAGGTGCGAGGAAGCTTCGCCGTGAAGCTCCGCACCCGATGCGCTGCTCCGATGCAGACGAGGAGCTCCGGAGAGCTCCGGCGACGTGGACGAACGGGAGCCCCTGTGCTCTAAAGACTCGACCTCCAGATGAGGTCGATTGGCCTAGATACCTGCACAGGAAAGAAGCTGGGTCGAGGGCAAACTGCCTCGACCCGTCAGAGCGGGCGGAAGGTGAAAGATGAGGTGTTATGGAGGTTCTCCGGCGAGCGGCGGAGGGTGAGAGCCGATACCCTGCTCCGGGGCGAGCTAGGGGGAGTGAAGGGTCGGAGAAGGTGGAGAGGGGACTGATGGACGTGGTGGTGGTGTCGGAGTGTGGAATGGGTGGTCGGAGACGGCATGCGGAGGTGGCGGAGCTAAGCTACCGGAAATCGAAAAATCTAAACCTAAGCTACTCTACGGCCTAAAGAAGCTACCTGGTGGATGCTGCCGACTGTGCTGGAGCTCAGGGAACTCCTGGTCGTTGCCTGCAAGGGGCCGTCGACTCCCCGAGGCTCGGCGCGCTCACGGCGGCGCATGGTGGTGAAAACCACCGGATCAGTGGCTCCCTAGACACTCGTGCCTCGCTTCCACTCCATAAGGCTCAGCTGTCACTCAGGCACTCCATAGGAGCTCCTTGGCGGCGAGCAAGGGGTCCAAAGATGGAAGAATTAGGTCGCCGGAGACGACATTATATATGGTGCGGGATCCGAGAAGAAGGAGATCGGGCGAGATGCACGGGGCTCGGATCCATCAAACCCACCCCGGGCGAGGGTCCTGGATGATCGGAGATTAATCGGAGCCTGGGGTTTGAGGTGTTGGCGGTCGGATCGAGCGGGTAGAAAATAGAGAAATCGGGTCGGTCAGCTCTAACCCGGCTCTGGTGGTCCTGGGGGGAGAGTTGACCGGGGGTCAACAATCCCCCGTGGACCAATCAGAGCCCGCCAAGCACAAAGTTTTATTTATTAATTTTAGACTAGAAAATGATCGAATTACTAAAAACTCAAAACATGAAAAATATTTATTTTATTTTTCTCTATTTTTTTGTGATTTTTAATTAATTTTTCAAAATAAAAATAAGGTACTTACATTATATAGCTATATATATGTACACTATATAGGGTTCTTACTTTTTTATTTTTAATTATTATTTTTATGCAATTTTATTCCTATTTTATATTTTATTTATTTTCATTATAAAATAAGGAATAAGAGGATATTTTTATTTTATTTTAATTATTTATATACATAGGTGAAATAAATACCTATATATATTTATATACATAGTATATTTACAATATCTTTTTGTGTTTTTAATTTTGTTGTTTTTATTTTGTTTTTATTTTAATTGTTTTTATTTTGTTTATTTACACTATATAATATAGGATATGTACAAAAATTTTAGAAATTAATTTTATTTATTTATAAGAATAAATAAGGATGATGGTGGTTCTATGTATAATGTGATCATGTACAAGTTGTGTTTTTGTTTTCTTCTTTTTTTTTTAATTTTTGTTTTGGTTTTATATTTATAAATATATACAAATATTTACAAGCCTACTTGAGTCTATTTTTGTGAGGAAAATATTTTATTTTATTTACATAGGTATTTACACACATGAGCCCCTATCTCCCTCTACTTTGGCTTTTATGCGGTCAGGCCCATGTTGAGCCCTCCCTTGGGTTAGGTTGCTCAATATTTATTCTAAATATTTCCCTCTTTTTGTTTTTAATCTTTATTCTTTTATTTTTGCACAAAAACATGCTAATTATAGGTTTTTACACAATGCATGCTTTTGGTAATTATTTCTATTTACACATATCTATATGCATTTGCAAAGGTTTTTGTAGCTAAAATAAAAGAATAAAGAGTGATGAATGAGTATTCATCACCCCCCTATACTTAACTTTGCTAGTCCCTTAGCAAACACTTATTTGAAAAAGAAGTGAAAAAGAAAGAAAGAAAAAGAAAAGGAGGATGTACATGGATCAAGGTTGATTATTAAACTTGCCTTTATTAAATTAAGGTATGGAGCTCGATCAGATCTTTGGATTATTAATGTGTCGGAACCTTATTTGGACTTAAGTCGAAAACTCAACAGCCTCTAAGTTCCACTAATCTATAACCAAGACTCCTCAATGCTCCAGATCAGAACAAGTCATCAATCACAAACCCTGAAGACCATGAATCTTTTCCTGTCCTGTGAATGTGAGGTCTAAGCTCTCCACCTCAGAAATGGCAACTTGACAACCCTCCCCAACAAGGTAACTCTATGACCTCAATCTGGCCACTCTTTCCTCGAGGAGCGGGGTATTCCCTTCTAAGTTCAAGTTCAACCGGCTCAATAAGAGGAGGAAGAAGATAATGGGTCAAGGCCAGTGTAGCCAAGTACCCTTGGGAGCTTGACCAGTGTAGCCAAGTCTCCCTGCTGCAAGCTACGTCAGGTGGATCATGAAACCAAGCTTTGCTTATTGCACTCTATATACATACTCCGGTGGGATTATCATTTTCTATCAGACCCACCACTTTTTTGGAGTTATTTTCTTTTTGCACATTTTTTTTCAAGTGCATCTGTACAACATATACATGTGCAGCATATATGCAAGGAGTTTTTCCTCTTGAGCCAGTAGACTATCCCTCTTTTGAAGCTTTATTGCAACCCACAACTCCCGTCGTTAGACCTCATGGCAACCAGACCAAGTTGAGACGCACTTCCTTCACTAAAAGAAGAAGAGAGGTTCCGCCTAGAAGTACTACCCTCATATGCTACCCCAAGTCAAGGAAGACTGCCTCTTCACCACCTCATCCGTAGAGAGCTCGGTGCATAGTGCTGGTGTCCAAGTAAAGCCATTGTCTATATGAGTCATGTGTTGTTGTTAAGTGCTCTACTTAGGCTCATTGAGATGACATGTGATCATAGCCTAGTGGACTCAAAGAATTAAGTCACCATGGACCTGAAAAGCCTTAAGCCTAAGCCCTATAAGGTTCCTCTTAGAAGTTAGGTGGATTAAGATCTTAATCAAGCTCCATTTCTCAATTTGATTCCAGGCTAGTTTAAATGTCAACTATCATCCAGAAAAACTATATACATATGTACAAAAGATGCTTATTTACACAAATTTTACAAACATGCAAAATTTTTGGAAAAATGTTTTGAAATCATGAATGAATGATGCATGAGGTGCAAGTTTTGCAAAAATATATTTACACATATTTACACAAGATTTTTGCAAACTTTTGATTTTCAAAACATTTTGGAAAAATTTTGTACTATATACATAATTTTGATAAGAAAATATTTACACAAACTTTACACAAAAGATTTTTGAAATTATTTTTACAAAACTAATTTATACACTAGCTATTTATATGCAAACAAAAGAAGTTTATGTACATGAAAAATTTTTAATTTTTGTGATTTTTAGCCATTTTATTTATTAACACACTCACACAAAGTACGAGTTATGGCTAAAGTATATATGAAATATACACACACCCCCCTATACTTAGCTCGAACGATGTCCTCAGAGTCAAGAGCGATGAAGAAGACATAACTCGTGCTTGGTATAGGGAAGTGAAAAGAAAGGCTATATACAAAGACGAATAAATGAAATAGAAAAGTCAAGAAGGCCTCGGGTTTTCCCCCTATACTTAGGATTAAGTAATCCTAAGTATAACAGGCTATATACTAAGGGAAACCTGAGTGGAGAATGTACAGGGTCTACCCCCCCTATACTTAGGGTAAAATATCCCTAAGTATAGGCAACAAAACAGGGGTAGCAAGACACGAAGAAAATCACAAATATCTACAAGATGGAGGGTCATCACTCCCCCTATACTTAGGGTGAAGAACCTTAAGTATAGGCAACGACAGAAGTGATGGAACAGAACAAAGAACAACCCGGTGTCTCCACCCCCCTATACTTAGCTCGAGCAATATCCTAAGTATAGCAAAGATAATCCTAAGCGAGACCTGGGGTGAAAACAAGAACGGAAGAAAGAAGGATCAAAATAAGATGAAACACGTATAAACAAAAGAGTACAATGTTGAGGTGCCTCTCAACAAGCGCTAGATTTTACGCCCCTAGCTGGGCGCAAAGGCTAGGACAGTGCAGTATCAAGGTTCAGTACGGCATCGGTAAGTCGAATGCCGTACTGTCGTCGCAGTCTCGGTGTGAGAACAACGACGAACTCCACAGTGTAAAGTAAGACACCCAGGTATGCAATCAGGCGGGTGTCTGCTACCGGCCAATGATATGAGCATAAGTGATCGGGATCCGGTAGCACAAAAGAAATCATCGGCTCTGGGTCAGACTGGAGTGAGAGTGTAGAGCCGAAGAGATCAAACGTGGAGAAGGATGGATCAGTAATAGAAACCTCCACATCAATCAGTGTCTCAAGCAGGTGTGGACAATCAAGATCAGGAGACTCTCTAAGCAGAGTGATATCCGATGCATGACATACAATCAGATCAGGCAAATCATCGAATATCTCCAGAATGGGCTCATCCTCGCGAGGGTCGTTGAGGTGAGAAGACTCAGAATCAGAATGATCTAAAGACTCGGTTCCGTGTTCCGCCAGATCGGAAACACTCTCAGCAGGTGAGACCGAGTACTCATCGAGTGCGGCATTCTCCCGTAGATAACCCTCGGGGAGAGATGCATGATCAAAAATGAGAAGAAGAGGATCAGGATCTAGATGGGCGTCTGCACTGCTATCAAGTATCCACTCAGTGCACTAGGCTGCATCATCATCGGAAGTGTAAGTCTCAGCAATCTGGAAACAGGAGAAGGTACTAGCCAACACCGCGGAAGCTGGCAAAGTGTCTCCAGCTGATCCTTGCTCTGCGGCTATGCTGACTGTCAGCTGGTCCTCAGGAAGTGTATCTGTCTCAACAAAGTGGAGGACAAAAGGTTCGAAGACGGGACTCTCGGTGTCGGTACTCTCAAAGTGGTGTCCCTCCTCAAGCTGTGGCTGCTGGGCTGAGTCCTGGTGACTGTCTGCATCCAAAAAGTGTCTCTGCAGGAAGAAAACTGACTCCTCTGGGACTGGAAACTGAAGTAGCTGAGTCAATGGCTGTAAAAGCTGGGGCTCCTCCGGCTCTTGGAGTATCAGAAGATCTGATATCCAAGACTCGTCGACTGGGAACTCTGGGGCTAACTCGAACTCCAACTGGAAGGCCAACGGGAACTCAAGTAGGCTATGGGTCCGAACCTCTGCTATCACAGTCATCTCCTCTATCAATGGTGCTGCATCATCCAAATCCTCGGGCTGGTGTGTAGAAGCTGGCTCATCATGTAAAGTGACACATCGCACTGGTACTGCATCGTCCGCATGTGTTGTCCCGACCATGGCATCTCGCGAAGAAGATCTCTGTGAAAGTAAACTCGAGATGGTGTCCAGGAAGTGAATGTCGGAACTGCGGTGTGAACCGCCACATGTGGTAATCACCAGTGCAAGCTGCTCTGCGATCATCCCCCGCATGGAGATCTCAATCAAGTCTGTAAGTGGAAGTCCGTGCTCAGGAAATCTCCTCAAGAGGTCAAGAAACCTCGGCCATGCCTCGTGCAATGGCTCCTGGGGGTCAACTGAAAAGTCCATGATCAAAGACCGCATGAAATCTGCTCTACGTGGAGGGAAGTATCTCTGTAGAAACTCTCGGCGTAGCTCTCCCCACGTCTCGAATGTCCTCCCTAATCGTCGGTGCCATCTAATGGCTCTGTCGTGAAGCGTGAAGGGGAAGGTCCTGCTCATCAGCTCCTCTGCAGTGACGTCTGAATATCTCTGTGCTCTACAAAACTCCTCGAAGGCCGACAGGTGAAGATATGGCTCCTCGTGCACCTCTCCTGAAAATATTGGCAGTCGCTGAATGTAGTCCAAATCCAAGACGAATGGACCTAGTGTAGAAGCTGACTGAGCTCCATAAGGTATCTGCTCCTCCATCCTTCTGGAATAGGATATGTCTGCTGATCTCCACTGCTCTCTCGGGTCACCCACGGAGTGCGCTCTCAACTCAGCAACAACATCGTCCGGGTCTCGCATTTGCTCTAGCTGGTATCCTCGGACGTCTAGCACAGCATGCCCAGAGTGATGAGATGAAAGGGAGGGAGGGAGCGGGAGGTTGGTCAGAGATCCGACCTCCCTAGAAGGTGGACTAGACTGATGGTCAGATAGCGAAGAAAAAGCCGCAAGAGTCGGCTCACAGTGAGGAGGATCCATCATCCAGGGAAAAAAAAGAGAAGAGAAGAGGAAGACTGAAGGGAGGTGAGGGTGGGAAAAGCAGACGGATAGAGAAGAGGATAGGGAAGATCGAAGGGATCTGGCAATCACACAAGATGAACAAGCAAACCCCCAATTCACCTACGCACACAAAGCTGAAGACCGAAGGGATCGGTCAATTATCTTGTCGTTTTTATTTTAGGTGATCATCCAGTCTATCAGAGCGATTACGTGAGGTAAATAGGTATCCAGATCTTTCTCAACCGTCTGTCCCGTACTGAAAGCCGGTAATCAGTCAAGAAAAGATCGGAGGCTCTATCCTAATGTGCGGATCACTCTCTCGCTCATCCAAACCAGACAAGGAGGGGGTTACTCTCCCCAAGACAGATTTTTAAGGTGAGCGTCTTTTAGGGTCAATAGTTTTAGCCAGTCCCAATTTTATGGTTTTTCTTTTTAATGTTTTTCAAATAAAAACAAAGGCCTAACGAATTTTTCGGTTCTCCTGGTTATTTAATCCAAAACAGGGGGGAGAAGACAAAAAAGCCGATGCACGATAAATCAATGATGCATGCAAAGTCAGAAAGGTGTACCTGTCTCCAGCACTCTACATGCAATATGATCCGCGCATAAATGTAAAGACAGAAAGTAAACTACCTAAATGATGCAGCGATGAAAACCGAGTCCTAGATCAGCAATTCTACTCGCAGAACCGTCTAACTGGTCACTGTCCAACAGGCCAAAGGTCCAGTCTTGGTCTACCCCTCCTCTGCCCGACAAATCGGGGGTAGGAGAAAGCGCTTTGTGGGGTAGACTACGGCACGTAAGCCACGGAGGAAAATGAGTCAGTTATTTTTATTAATTGATTTTTAGTGGGTCCAATTAAGCGTACTATAGGAGCAAGCAAATAATTAAGTGTGGGGACCCTACTAATTACGGCACAAGCAAGTATAAAATCCTAAATCTAGGGGTTCGATCAAAAATCGCGTAAACACCGGAAAAGGCAGTAAAAAGAGAAGAAAACCAAAACCGCGATAAAAGCCGCGAAAAAGCCTAAGGGTCCCCCGAGCACACCGGTGCTCGGCGAAACAGACCCGCTAAGAGTTCAAGTCCACAAGTGTCCAGTCTCTGAGTCCCTGTATTATTGCTATAATAATGAAAGAAAAATAAAACCTCTCCCACTCAACTCTCTCTCACTCTCTCCTACAGCTCCATAAAGAAAGGAGCCGCCTCCGAGTCTCGCGGTTGCGTCGGCTTCTCGAGATCGGCCGCCTCGGTCCTCGGGCCCTCGCAAGAAAGAACAGAGTGGTCAGACCAAAATAATCAAATAATAATAAAAAGGAGAATAAATGAAACTGAAAATGAGGGTATATATGCAAAAATACAAAATAAAATAAACACTCAAAATAAAGCAAAAACAAAAATAAAAGAAAAAGAAAATAAAACAAAATAAAACAAAGATAAAATAGAAAACAAAAGCCGCGAAAAAGCCACGAGTTTTGAAAGAGCCGCGAAAAGCCGCGAAAAGAAAAATGAAGATAAAATAAAAAGTACTAAGCCGTGCTCCCCGGCAACGGCGCCATTCTGATGAGCGGTTCTGAGCGGCTAAGGTAAAGGTATCTAGATGGTCGTTGCGACCTCAATCACTCAGATGTGCTCGATCAAGAAAATTGAACCACCGATAGAGATAAAATCACTCAAAAACGCGTAAGCGGTCAGGGTCGAACTCAAGGAGCACGGGTTGGCCTCTCGGCCTACGAATTAGTCAAAAAGAGAAATAAAAAAAGCAAATATTTTTGGTGGTTTTTGAATATTTTATAATTTTTTTTGGATTTTTAGTCAATTAAGAAAATAAGAAAAGCAAGTAAACTACACACTTCAACCAATTATTAAAAGCACTAAAACTCAACCAAAAATTCTAACAAAAATGTTTTTATGCGTTTTATGATTTTTAATGTTTTTGATGAATTTTTGAGAATTTTCTGATGTCTATTTAATTTTCTAAAAAATCAAAAAGTAACTAAAATGAAAGGTACTGTCCAACCGAGCTAAAAGGGCCTAGATAAAATATCTAAAGGCCCCAAAATAGCTGAAAGGTAATTTTCCTGTGAAGAGAAGAAAATAAGAAAAATTTAAGCACCTATTTTATTATTTTTGGATTTTTGGTTTAATTACTAGAACTTTTATAAGATTTTAGGTGTTTTTCAATTTCTAGGTGCTTTAGATAATGAAAAATAGCCAAAATTGGCTAGAAAATCAAGCTAAGTAAACCAAACAGTAGACAATTTTTCTAGAATTTTTAAATGAGTTTTAATATTTTTTTGGGGTTTTTAAAGTTAGACAGTAGCAAAATTAAGTGTTTTTGATTTTTTTAAAATATCAAATGAAAACAAAAATATCCTAAAAAATCCTCGAAAATTTTACACCATGGCAGGAGCCATGTGTCCAATTTTCGTTGGATTTGGAGGTAATTTGCTATTTTATTCAAAATTAAAGAAGGAGCAACAATGCACAAGGACCTATCTGCAATTATAACAAAGTTCTGGGTCCCTGGAGTAACAAGCTTGGAAAGTATAAGGGTAGGAACGCAAATTACCCCCCGGGCCACGCACGATACACGTGACTCAGGCCTGGGGGGACCTAATTGCAATTCCTATTTCTAATAAAGCAAAACTTAACAAGCCAAAAACACAGGGTCAAACATGCAAATGTACCAAAATACCACGTGTCGATACACGTGTTCACCACTGGCAGGGGTATAAATGCAATTCACATAAAAGATAAGGTCCTCAATGCAAAATTTACAAAAGTAAAAGAACTGAACTAGATATTTACAGTACTAAATAATAAAGACAGAAACTAAAGGGGCCTAAGAGTTATTTACCCCTTTTATTAACGTCGATGGCCGGATGTGTGACGCGTGGCGGATCTGACGACTGAGGACGACGACGCCTTTGACCTTGAGAACGTTGGCCTGATCGAACGTCTGAGGGCGCTCCACGTGGAGATCGGACGGCGCGGGTGCTCTGGAGTCTAAGCCCTCGGTGGATCGACGGAGGAGGAGAGGGCACGTGGCGATCTGACGGTGGAGGCTCGCTGATGCCTCTTCCTCCGCGCGGATGGTCCAGATCTTCCCTCGGACTGATCGGACGATGGCGACACTCCTCAAATGGATGGACCGGATGCCAACTGGAGCGCCGAGGGCGATCGGACGGTCGACGAGGCTGCTGGAAGAACTGGCGGCTGATGAATCCACATTTCATCATCTTTATTCTATCATTTTGGCACCAAAAACCCTAGCAAATGCATGTAAATACCCTTAAATAGAGCATCTTAGCATCCATGCATGTGCATTCAGATAGTGTATAAAATACTGTAATTAAAGCCAAAATTATAGAATAAATAAAGAAAAGAAAGAGAATAAAATATTGTAAATATTTTATGACCCAAAACCCCCGAGACCTAGGCATCTTGATGAATAGGTCGACAAGGAATAAAGTAGGGGGAGATAAGGGCCAAAATACAGATAAAATACCTGTACATTCTATTCATTCTTCATTTTGGGACCTATTTTTGGTTCCACTCTTTATACATCAAATGAAGAAACTTTGTACATGAAAGTTGTAGATAATTTAATAAAGAAAAATACAAAATTAATTTCACAGAAAAATAATGTACAGGTAAAAAGTTATGGTCTGAATAAGAATCCAGAATCCCAACTTCCCAGACCCGTATCTCACAACTGACAACTCCAAATGCAGCATACTCACATTTAATTTTATATAGAATAAAATAATCTATCCAATGGTGGTGGTTTCGCATTTGGCGGAGCTACGGTTTGAAAGTTGAGATTTGGACCCCTATTGTATACCTGTACTGAATAAAATATTCAATTTATTCTTCATTCATTATTTATTCATTTTTATATTTTTATAATTATGTAAATATTACTTATAATATATATGTGCATTAAAATTAAAATAAAAATGCAAAGGAAATACAAAATAAAAATACTTGTATAAAGAATACATAGGTATACTGCCTATACATATACCTATACAAAACACTCTTAGATTTTATTTAATATACAAAATACTTCAATAAAATAAAAATATAATTAAGTATGTAAAAGTGTTTCATAATTTTAGAAAATAGGAAATGAAAGTAATAAAAATAAAATACACAAAACAAAAATAAAATACTATAATACATAGGTAATATACCTATATAAGAGTAAAAGGTGAACTTATAAAAATATACCTCATAAAATTAATTAAAAATCAAAATAAAATACTACATAAAATTTTAAGCATTTTTCATGTTATAACTTTTATTAAATTCGGCCTTTTTCTATTTTTTATTGAATTTATAAAACATTTATCCGGGATTTTTCCTGATTGGTCCACGTGGACCAATCAGGAGACGGCCCCAGTTGACCTAGGTCAACTGGTCGTCCTCCCCACCTACCCCTGTCAGACGACCTAGTTTTTTTGGCATTTTTGGCGATTTTTTCTAGGTCGAATCTTTCACCATTTCATCTCGATTCCTTCTGTGATCTTCTTCATTGATCATCCCTCTTGCCCGCCAGGTGATTGCATCGGGCTATGAATCATTGTGGCGCAAGATTTCTCTTGGTCTTTGGACCCCTGCAACTCAGGGTCAAACCAAATATAACGAGCCCCCATCTTTCCTTTTGATTTTGAACACCCTTCGGTCCACCCCTCGCGCCTCTTTCGTGCTCCAGAGCTACCTGGAGGTGACAGCTCCGTCGTGGGATCTTCAGCCAAGGCTCCCGAGGTCGGAGGTGCTTCCCCTACCTCCCGCGAAGTCACCGGTCGAGGTTTGCTCCTCCCTCTAGCTCCGGCCATCGAGGGCTTCCCCCCGCCTTTTTATTCAGTCCATTAGCTTCCTGTTAACCTTAGCTTCGAAAATTCCAAAAAGATTTGAAGTTCAATCGACTAAATCGCCAAATCAAGCACCTTGGCCGGAGCGCACCTCCGGCCGTGCATCTCCATCTCGATCCGAGCATCCCTGAGTCCATCCAAGGGTCCAGGCAGTTTGCCCTGGACTCCTTGACCATTTCTGCAGGTCGACGCGAACGTGAAAGTGCCTGGAGGCGAGTTTTGGAGCTCGCCGGAGCAGACGCAGCCCCCCAGCTCCGCCCACTGCCCGAGAGCACCACGGGCATCCCTGTGGCTTTTTGACGCCCCCAGGAGATAGAAGACGATCCCAGGACGCTCCTTGTCTATTTTGAGGACCTATCGTCGCCGGAGGAAGGAGATCGAGGACGGAGAAGCTCGCCTTCGCCGACGCTCTTCCCTGTTCTTGCAACCAACCTCTCAGCCGTTGGATCGAGGAGGAGTCCTAGATCGAGCAGCTACCGTTGGATCTCCACCAGCTTCGACCGTTGATCATCGCTGGAGATTAGATCGTCACCGCTCATCCGCGAAGCGTCATCGGCCGTCCACAACGCGCCACGTGTCTAAGTGACCCATCATCCGCCGTTGGATCGCGCACAAGAGGGTATTTTGCAACTCACCCCTCGTGCCTTTTTGTATTTAAGTTTCAATATTTAAACTTTCGTCTGAAGCGTTAAAATTTTGTAATATTTGCATGCGAACCCTTGCCTTTATTTTATTCGCACTTAGGTCCTTCGCCACGTCACCTCACGTGCCTGTGCGCGTGAGGGGGTGGGCATTTTGCAAGGACACCCCTTGAGGTTTGGGTATTTCATTTCAGTCCAAAAATATTGTATCACAGTGTAAAACTTTAGGCTATTTTGCATTTGAAGCCCCTGTACTTTTGGAAATTGCACTTAGGTCCCTGCCAGGCGCGTGTTGCGCACGTGTTAGGCTTGGGGATTTTGTACTGAGGCCCCTCCGGGTTTTGTAATTGCTGTTTGACCCTAGAAATTGAATGTTTAGTTTAACAACTTTGTGGAAAATTGCATGTAAACCCCTGGATGTTTGAGAAATTACATATATACCCATACCAGGCTTGTTTAATATTTGGATGCTTGCTCTAATTATTTAAATTATCATTTTAAGTCCAAAAATTCCACAAAAATAGGGTTAAGCTTCTGGACATTTGTTCTTTATCGCCATATATTTAGTTTTTGATTTTATTTTATTTTTATATTTATTAAAAATCAAAAACATGCTTTTTCTTTACTGTCTAGCTTAGAAAATACCAAAAAAATATTAAAACACTTCGAAAAATTCTAAAAAAAATACCTAGTGTCTATTTTATCCTATTTTAGTGTCAATCCAAAAATCATTAAAAATCTCAAAAGGAAAACACTAAAAATTTAAAAACACTATAAAACTTCAAAAAAATATATAAAATCAAGAAAAACTCCAAAAAATACAAATTCAGTTCCTGTTTATTCTCTATTTTATTCTCTTTATTTGAAAATTAGTGTGAAAAATTTTGGTTGCTGTTTACTAATTTTGATTTGCATTTTATTTACAGCCAGCACTTTTTCCACCGTTTTCCATTATTTCAATTATTGAAAATACCAAAAACATTCTAAAAACTACCCAAAAATCACAAAAACAGTAAAAAATCCTAAAAATATTAAAAACATTTCATTTCTGAATTTTTGGTCATTTTTGCACATTTTTATAAATAATTTATCTTGCCTTTCATTACATTGTTTTTAAATTCCCATTATTAAAAAAAGAAAAAAAATATATAATATAAAATTATAAAAATCAGAAAATTAAAAATCAAAATACAAAATTGAAAATTAAATTAAAAATAAAAAAAATTTATAAAATTAAAAACCCACAAAAATTTCCTTTGATGGCTTGCTTAGTGTAGACAACACACACACACTTGTGCACACCTTTGTGAATTACCCTGCTTGCTCCCTGTGTTCGAACTCTCTGCATACTTATCACTATACACCATCTGTGCAGAGTTAAAAATAAATTTTAACTCCACATTATTTCTAATTCATTGATCTTTAGTGTGGGTTAATTGTTGATTAATTTCAGATTTTGTGTGGTCAAACACCGACTGTTGACTCGCCTTGTGAGTCGATACAACCACACCGATTTCTGAGATTATCAGCGGCCGGCGAGCTTCGCCGTCCCTATGCGTGCACGATGGACCTCACCTGACGCTCCTGAGGTGCGAGGAAGCTTCGCCGTGAAGCTCCGCACCCGATGCGCTGCTCCGATGCAGACGAGGAGCTCCGGAGAGCTCCGGCGACGTGGACAAACGGGAGCCCCTGTGCTCTGAAGACTCGACCTCCAGATGAGGTCGATTGGCCTAGATACCTGCACAGGAAAGAAGCTGGGTCGAGGGCAAACTGCCTCGACCCGTCAGAGCGGGCGGAAGGTGAAAGATGAGGCGTTATGGAGGCTCTCCGGCGAGCGGCGGAGGGTGAGAGCCGATACCCTGCTCCAGGGCGAGCCAGGGGGAGTGAAGGGTCGGAGAAGGTGGAGAGGGGACTGGTGGACGTGGTGGTGGTGTCGGAGTGTGGAATGGGTGGTCGGAGACGGCAGGCGGAGGTGGCGGAGCTAAGCTACCGAAAATCGAAAAATCTAAACCTAAGCTACTCTACGGCCTAAAGAAGCTACCTGGTGGATGCTGCCGACTGTGCTGGAGCTCAGGGAACTCCTGGTCGTTGCCTGCAAGGGGCCGTCGACTCCCCGAGGCTCGGCGCGCTCGCGGCGGCGCACGGTGGTGAAAACCACCGGATCAGTGGCTCCCTAGACGCTCGTGCCTCGCTTCCACTCCAGAAGGCTCAGCTGTCACTCAGGCACTCCAGAGGAGCTCCTTGGCGGCGAGCAAGGGGTCCAAAGATGGAAGAGTTAGGTCGCTGGAGACGACATTATATATGGTGCGGGATCCGAGAAGAAGGAGATCGGGCGAGATGCACGGGGCTCGGATCCATCAAACCCACCCCGGGCGAGGGTCCTGGATGATCGGAGATTAATCGGAGCCCGGGGTTTGAGGTGTTGGCGGTCGGATCGAGCGGGTAGAAAATAGAGAAATCGGGTCGGTCAGCCGGCTCTGGTGGTCCTGGGGGGAGAGTTGACCGGGGGTCAACAATCCCCCGTGGACCAATCAGAGCCCGCCAAGCACAAAATTTTTATTTATTTATTTTAGGCAAGAAAATGATCGAATTACTAAAAACTCAAAACATGAAAAATATTTATTTTATTTTTCTCTATTTTTTATGATTTTTAACTAATTTTTCAAAATAAAAATAAGGTACTTACATTATATAGCTATATATAGGTATATGTACACTATATAGGGTTCTTAATTTTTGATTTTTAATTATTATTTTTATGCAATTTTATTCCTATTTTATATTTTATTTATTTTCATTATAAAATAAGGAATAAGAGGATATTTTTATTTTATTTTAATTATTTATATACATAGGTGAAATAAATACCTATATATATTTATATACATAGTATATTTACAATATCTTTTTGTGTTTTTAATTTTGTTGTTTTTATTTTGTTTTTGTTTTAATTGTTTTTATTTTGTTTATTTACACTATTTAATATATGATATGTACAAAAATTTTAGAAATTAATTTTATTTATTTATAAGAATAAATAAGGATGATGGTGGTTCTATGTATAATGTGATCATGTACAAGTTGTGTTTTTGTTTTCTTTTTTTTTTTTTAATTTTTGTTTTGGTTTTATATTTATAAATATATACAAATATTTACAAGCCTACTTGAGTCTATTTTTGTGAGGAAAATATTTTATTTTATTTACATAGGTATTTACACACATGAGCCCCTATCTCCCTCTACTTTGGCTTTTATGCGGTCAGGCCCATGTTGAGCCCTCCCTTGGGTTAGGTTGCTCAATATTTATTCTAAATATTTCCCTCTTTTTCTTTTTAATCTTTATTCTTTTATTTTTGCACAAAAACATGCTAATTATAGGTTTTTACACAATGCATGCTTTTGTAATTATTTCTATTTACACATATCTATATGCATTTGCAAAGGTTTTTGTAGCTAAAATAGAAGAATAAAGAGTGATGAATGAGTATTCATCAGTGGACTATGTATCTATGTTGTTTATGTAACGACAATGTTAGGTAGATTATGTTGTAGACTTGAACTTTCTACACTTTATCTATGTTAATCTAGGTTATAATTATATAATTAGTATTTGTTTTCTAATAAAAAATAGAATGTTACAATATATTATAAATTAACTTTTGTATACAACTCGGATAGGGGTCTACTTGTAACAGGTAGTCTTCAAAGAAGAGGTTGTATGTTTGAGCCCATGCAACAACATTTTTCCACCAAAAATGCATATTTTCCTTAACAAGTCTGACTAGGCTCGAGCCCATACGAGACTCGATAAGGGGCTCGGCTCGAGCCTTATCGAGCCCAAGACAGCTCGGTTGGGCTTGAACGAGCCCGAGCCTGAGTCGAGCCCAGTTGGATCCTAAGCCTGAGCCCGAGCCTGGGCCTTTATTCAAGATCCTAGGTGTAATTCGTGATTACACGAGGTTATGATTGTAATTACGAAATTACTGATGATTTGGGTGTAAATATCTCATTATAGTATGATCTTTCTTGTGTATGAGGCCTTCATCCAAAATGATCATTGACATGCTCTTTATATACTAATTATAGTATGGTCTTTCATACGTATGAGATGCTATTATATAATGTTTTCATGTCTTTACATTATGAACTACTATGACCTTTATCGTGCATATCATTACTTATGACTTTTAAATTCTATGTTGTTAATAATCTTGAGAAGATATAATGGATGCTGTTTTCTGACTGATTACTTATTATATGGTATGGCCATTCCACTATGCTTATTTTATATTGTATATTATACCTAGTTTCCTTTATCTTGGTTAGTACTTGAATACGATTTTAAATAATCTTATGAACAAGATTTGTAGGAGTCTTCTTTCCTTTACTCATGTTGCATTTGCTCTACCCTACACCCTTTTATTATACAAATTATTATATATGTACTGAGTCATTTGACTCACAAGTTACCTCCTTTGAAAATCCAACAGGAAGTGTAGAGCAGGAGATGGAGGCTCGAGTTTTTGGTGGTGCATCTGCATGACATTGTTGAGGTTGATGCCTAGTTTCGTAGTTGTTTTTGTTAGTTTTTTTTCAATTTTTGAAGATGTAATAAAGAGCTTTTAAGATTTTATTGTTACTTTTTGTGGGCATCTGATTATGAATGGAAGTTTTAATTTTTTTTACCATTTTATTTATATGAATGGTATATCATGCAGGTTGTTTATAACTGTTGTTGGATAATTTTATGAATATGTGTTGAGATATGCTCTCCCTGTGGCAGAGCGTTACATATATCTTCAAATATTCGTATCCATGTATATAAATAAGAATGTAAATGTATTTATAATCATATATGATGACATTTTATGCATACTCCCATTGTATTATTACAAAATAATACAAGGGGTAAATTTAAAAACTGCCCATATATGCTTCGATTTGAGTAGGGTTTTCATTTTTAAAACTTTACAAATATGAACATAATCAAATGCAGTCATTTGTGAGCTTCCATGACTCTTTTTTAAACCATACACTCTAAACCATACAAATTTAGGGTTTTCATTTTTAAAACTTTACAAATATGGACATAATCAAATGCAGTCATTTGTGAGCTTCCATGACTCTTTCTATGTAACTTTGTCTGACATGATAAACATTGGAATATAGTGCTATGAAAATCACTTAACAAGCGGAAGCAAAAAAAAATCCTAAATGAAAATAAGGAAATGTGAGGAGTATCAACAGTTCTCCATATCAATCCCAATCAGCCAACATTTTTTCATCAGTGTAGGAAGCATAATCTCAAGCATAAATAACACAAAAACCCCACTAGGAAATGTCACCAAAAGAAAATGCCTAGATACTTAGCTAAGAGAGGGGGTAGATGTTGGAAATAACATAAGCAGAACAATTATCTCACCAAAGTCTTGAGCTGAACCATTATAATTTATGAGCTTCAACTTGACATAATTGTCCTACATTCCATGGGAGTGGCGAAGCAAAACTAAGAAAAGCCGCAATCCTTCTTCTCACATACTACCATCAGAGCAAAAGCATATTCATATAATAAATAAATGGCAATGAACTCTATTTCTTGACTTTTTTAACAGACGTTTTTACATGGATATTTTCAACTATTAGCTACTAATATAAAAGGATGTTCAAGCTAGCATATCTTAGTAGGTATTTATTTTACTGTTAGTATATTTTATTTTGGTAATATTTTTTGGGTGTATGTTTGTGTGTATGTATGCGTGTCTATATGTATGCATGCATAATGGATATATGCTTGTATGTATGGATGGATGGATATATTATATGTATGTATTGTATGTACATATTGCATGGTATGTATGTATCGTATGTAGGTGAATACAATGTATTTGTTTTATGTACAAGACATTCAATACATATGTTTAAGCTTACTTACCATCTATTTAAATATTATTATATGTATTCACTTTAAAAGATATGATAACACATTTTTATAGGATTTATATCAATTGTGCCCCTCTGAGATATTGCAATATCAGTTATGCCCCTCTCTTTCTTTGAATATCAGTTGTGTCCTTGACTTCTTATCGTTCTATCACTTGTGCCCTTCGGGCTAGTTACCGTCCATCTCCAATGCAAACATACGTTAACTTTGAGGACATAGGGGGAATTAAGATGCAATTGAGTATAGATACATCTCTGATCTGTTATATTAACTATTTTACACAGATATGGACATTTATAGATGTATCTTTTTATAAAAGATACAGATATTACATTGATATTGTAACGACCTAAAAATTAGCTTTCCCTAAAAGTTTCAAAACATATTCAATATCATAGTCAAAACAACCGGCTCGTCTCAGGCTTTCCAATGAACTCAAGAACACGCGATTCCGAGTTTAGACGTGGGAGTTAAGGACTTTTCAGTGAATATACGATGTTAATTTTGGGTTAAAAGAAAGCTATGAGATTAAGGTTTTCCATCCAAAACTGGGAGGGCTTTTGACGTTGGGATAACATATCCTTCTCATAAAACCTTCATTCTTTCTCCCATCTTCAAGTTCCCTCTCATAACCCTTCATCTCCTTTCCCCATCCCAAGTAATTCTCATATCTCTTTTCCTCTCCTTCTCCAGAAAGCTAGAGGGAGAACATTACCGCCTGAAGGATATAGTTAGATCCTCAAGCGCATCACGGAAGCGTGAGCGTCGTATCGAATACGACGAGGAGAGACTAGTCGCACTAGTTGCTCGATGCAGCGGAATTTAAAAATTTTCTCACGACGAAACCACAAGATCCAAGAACACTTCTCGGATCGTTTCGTCTAAACCACAAACAAGTAATAGGATTACCTCTTGAAGCGTGGTTGCGATCGAGTCTCTAAACGAAGAGACCTCCTATCTCAAGTCCGATCCGACGAAGGAGACGCTTGCGAGCGCGGGGATGAACCGCGTGCTTCTCGCAATCCATGTTGATGATCCAAGCAGCGGATCTCCTGATCTCGACACACGAGATCCGTCGTCTTATTCACGAGCGAGGCGCACCGAAGGAGACAGAGATCCACGAGCAGACAATCGGGCAGCATAACGATGATGCTGCGGCGATGGAGAACCTCTCCATGGCATCCATGGTGGACGGCCATGAGAGGGAGAGAGAGGGCTGACGTCTAGAGAGAAAGAGAGAGAGATGCTTCTCAAGCATAGTATTTAAAATAGAGAGCATGGTATGCCTCTCTATTTATAGGGTTTTGGGATCCATGGATCTCAATCCATGGGACATATAAAATCAATGGATGAGATTGATTTATGTCAATCCAATGATCAAGATTGTTGTTGGTAAAAACCAACAACTTGTGATTTAATTTTGATAAAATATATTTGATAAATTAAATAAATATTAATACCAAATTAAACCAATCAAATAAGGAGAGAGAATACAAATGAGAGATCTTTCCCCATAAAGAAGAGGGGACGGCCACCAATTCCCCAAGGGAATTGGGTGTCGTCCCTTCTATACCTAATGGGGAGTGCAGTCTCATGGATTCCATGAGATTGCACATCTCCTTGATTTTCTCTCTACTTATTTCCAACAACTATTTGTTGGGATTTTATTCTTCAAAAATAATTCACAATTATATTTGAGAATATTGCAATCTTGCCATGAAAAAATTGTGAATCATATTCACAACCCAAAACAACATATAATTTACATTGTCAATTAATTACACAACGTGTATCCAATACACATAATAATTAATCAACACATATAAATTATAATTAGCTCTCTCTAATACATTATAAATCACATTTATAATATATTATGAATAATTGGATATTACTATCCACATTATTCTTATCCATAATAATTAAATCACCTTTAATCATATTGGATAACTTATTCTCATGTGCCCAAATAATATGAATCACATTCACATTATTCACATCTTTGATAATCAAATCACATTTAATTATCTAAGATAACTCTCCTTATAATACGAATCATATTTATATTATTCATGATAATTAAATCACATTTAATTATCCATTTTCTCAATGCTTGGATACATATATCAACAATAGAATTATCCATGAACTCTTTCAAGGATAATGCGCTTTCTCCGCGAATACTTGGAGATAAGGACAGGGCGATTGTATTGTTCCACATATAGTGACATGGATATTGAGATCACATCTCAAATCCAGATCTCGGGCCTCTCATAGATGATTAAATCAAGATCGTAAATCTAATCTTCTCATTGAATCTGAATCACATTCAGATCAATGTCCAACATTTGGACTAAGATCAGATTACTTCTCTACTGAGAGGAGTCACTAAAATCCAGACCCGTTTCATCACTCCCTAAGAATAGAAGCGTCATGGTTATACAATCGTTTATGATCACATCACCCTCAAGTATTCCCAATACCTGTACATCCTGCATACTGGAAGACTCAGAATAAACCCGAAGTATTAGATCAACTTTGCACTGTCTACTTCAGAGTTCTATCAGTAAGTTTCTCATTTGATCATTGGAAGTCAGTATCGATCATATACTTTCCAAAAGCATATATCATACCTAGGTCTTGATCATATACTTTCCAAAAGTATATATCAAACCAACAAATTCAGTCAAGCTTCTAAAGTGAGACGACCATGCGCACAGAATTTGATTCTTCCCAATATCTCATGAGTGAGCTCATGTCTTCCGGTTCAGTAGTGAACCTGTATGATCCCTTTGAGAGATCGTATTACTCATATGCCCTTATATGCACACCAGCGCGCCGGTATATAGGCCTTGATTAGGTCATCAACCTATTGGTCTGTCAAATGTACATACTCAGACATATAGTAACACATCTGTCTCCGGTCAGAGGATGTGTGCCTATATCATGACAGCATATGATATAGGACTTTGGTTATCTCGATCTCGTTAAGTCAACCCTTTGACCTAACTAATCTGACACCTCCGAATCTCTATTCCTATGCAGAGGACCTGCATCAAGAAGTTGGTCAGATATCATCATAACTGAGAAAAGATTGCCATTTCCTACTCAGGCTGGAGATCATCTCTTAATAATCATTTGATGGTGCTTGATGAGTCCTCAATCTAACTCATTAGATATTCATCTAAGCACCAGCCTCTATGATTCAATAATTGAATCAACACCTGTATGATCATTAAGATGGCCATGGTACATAACCCTAATTGCACTAAGGGACCTATTATGCAAACTATGTACTCTTTATTTCAGATTAAGGAGTGAATTGCAATAACATTTATTGCATAATGGCTCGCCGTGGGCTCGCATGTCCAACAATCTCCCACTAGCCCAAAGAGCCATTAATGGGCTAATCATTTAAACCCACACTCATGTGACAATCATAGGCTATTTATAAAATATCTAGGTAAGTTGATCAGTCACTCTGTTCCCAAGAGACTATACCAAGTCCTTTTACGGCACCTGCATATCCCCCAGTAACAGTGCTCGCATCTAATGCGAATGTTGCATCTTATGCAACCAATACTCAATTTTATTGGTTATAGTGTCCTTGACACTATATCTTATTAATTATCATAACCAGTATTCCCATAATCCTTTTAGAATACCTTCATTCCTGGAGATCTCTATCTCTTAAGGTATTTACAGTCAAGACCCTTATAGATCACTATCTACAAGATCTTAAACTTTTGAAGATAAGACTTTGAGATCACTATCTCTAAGTTTTATCATCTTTGAAGATATTATTATTACTGCAATCAAGTGTTTTATCTCCATAGCAGGATTAGTAATAGTTTACTACTCCCACTACATGGCAGACATATGGCTTTTGTACACATCTAGCATACACTTCAGCTTCGCGTAACTGATGCACAAGTGCAAGCAGTTCTAGCATTTACTTCCTCAACTCTTTGAGGTGCTATCCCATTAGACAGGTCACTACCACATTTTAAGGTAAGGAAGCCTCTCTTGGAATTTTCCAAAAAATGGAATAAGTCCAAGGTTTATTATTAATGTGACAGTCACAATACCCTATTCTCTTTGCTTCTGAACAACTTCAGAATTAAGATCTAAGAGGTATCCTTGAGATCGTATCTCAAGGTATGGAACAATTAAATTTCAAAACACTTATTATTTATTCATATATCATTCTAAATGATTAGAATAATATCTACATTAAGCACGATGAACACAATGGCACTCCCACTAAGCTTCACATGGTTCATCAAGATTTTATCTGAAATCACAACATTTATAATTTCATCAGATCTTATGTTCCAACTACAAGAAACTTATTGGAGTCCAAAGATGGAGTTCTTCAGCTAGCACACCTTGCTTTCCTCAACCATGAAGCCCTGGGGCTACTTTATATGAGTATCCTCAGAGAGGTATTCATAGAGGAATGCAATCTTGACTCACACCATGAAGATGTCATAGACAAGTTGTGTAGCTATAGTTAGTAATATTCTGATGGGTTAAATCAAGGTCACTGGAGAGCAAGTCTTATCGCAAGCATCGCCTTCTCTTCGGTGTGTAGCTCATGGCTACGAACCGTGCTTTGAAGGTCTATACCTTCTCATCAGGTTCCCTCTTTCTCTTGAAGATCCATTTACATCTTAATGGGTCTGACCCATATAGGTGGATCCTCGAGGGTCCATATACAACACTTGTATATGAAGTCTACATTAGACTTTTATTGCTAACATCCATCTTTCCATGTCATGATCCTTAGGAGCTTCATCACATGAAGTCCGATCATTTTCAGATTTAACTGACACATGGAATCCATCCTCAAACTTATTTGAAGAGGTATTAATGTTTCATCTTTAATTATCTATTTTAGTTTCCGATTTTAGGAGCCTCATTATCTTTTCAAGATTAAATGAGTTCCTTTACTTCATTTTTATCTTGATTCTCAAGAGAGTCGTCCTATAAGAATCATATTCTCAAAGATGAGATCTGTTAAGAATCTCAAGGTCATAAAGTAGGTATCTAATACCATCCTTTATTTTCCTAACGAAGTAGCACTCTCTGGTGCTAGATTCCAGCTTACCAGCTTGGGACCTTATTAAGTGTATAATGTAGTCTCTACCACATATACCTGGAAACTAAGAGATAATTATGCTAAGATTAATCATTGATCAAATCATGTCACACATGATCAATTGCATCTCCCTACAACTCTATTGAGTTAAGGCTCATTAGGAGGGATGAGATAGAAATGATAATCACATCTCCATAAGGTATTCCTTGAATTCATCTAATAGGTACAAGCTACCTTGATTAGATCAAATTCATTTCATCTTCCTTCAAACTTTGGTTCTAAACCAAAATTGTGAAATTTTTGAACATTTCAAAGTTTTCTAAGTGAAGAGAAGAAATTTCATATCACAAATAATCATCAATAGATATCACATATCCATAATGTTTATTCTGATATAGATGATTCACATACATCAATATGTATGAGATCTTGAATACCTTAACATCTTACACCATTCCAAAATAAGGGTGTATTTGACATTTTACTTTGAATACAATATTCATAAGTATGCAAGTTTTGAAAGTTTAGACATTCTAAAGTTTCATCTCTTACTTGTCCATTGATCTCATCAATAGACATATGTCCAAAACATTATGTCAGATCATTGTCAAATGATCTTTATCCTCCTATTGATCTTTAAAGGTTTAATTTTCAGTATTAGAAATCTCAATGAACCATTCATTAATTTTCTAATTTAGTGGAGTCCACTAGATGTAAGATTACTATCTGAAATATCTCCATCATAACTCTTTATGATAGGTCTATTACAGAGTTCATGTTTATATCCAACAATTAGAAATAAACAATGAGTGTATTCTAATATCTATGTCATAGAGACATTCTCTAAGACTAAGGGCTCCCACTGAAAATATGAAGTTTATTGATCCAATGGAAATTGTTGCAACACTTGCATCACTTTCAACATGGATGACCAATAAACCTTAAGATCAAATTTCTAATATTCTAATACATATGCAACCAATTGCAAGTGTCATTAGAAGATTGAGATACAATTATTAGACTTTATCTTATCAAATAAGTAAGTCAATATCAATGATTATATGTAGATTAATCTAATGTGCTATCTGATTCCTTCTCTAAGGATTCTAGTTAGATTTGATAGTCATACTATCAACACATCAACATATTGCCGTATTGGCATTCATCCAACTCTTTGGATGTCATATGGAAGTCACAAAAGTACAGTCAACTCTTTGACTATACCTCTTATGTGGGTCCAACCCATGCTTCCACTGTGCTCCATTTGTCTATAAGCAACTATTGCTCAAGACCAAGGATCTCTTATCTTAAAATCAAAAATTTCAATATAAGAGTATTTCAACATTATACAAGCTTCATTTAAGTTCATATAATATGAATATTATGAAGCTTCATGAATGACTAGAGTTTAGATAGTAAAATGATGACATTCATCGTATCTACATCCATCTAGACTCTTAAAATATTGGTTCAGGTAGGTACTCAAACAATTTGAATACATCATCTCTTATAGAGCCACCATTCTGCATGATGCAGAGAACCACATTATTCATGATTAAATGTCGAGAGTACATATGTATGCCAGAATATCTTCTTCGAATTTTATAAGGATTATTTGATAATTACGATCATTATCGACATGTCACTTTAAAAATATATTCGATAAGATCAAGACTTATAGAGACATACAAACCCTAGGGTTTTAGTCATATTGTCTTATTAATCATCATTCATCATTATTATGAGGAAACTTGCACATTGCAATCACATACATTATGTGTCCAACTGCAAGTACAATATCTGGATCATGAGTCCAATCCATGATATTTTACTGGTTATTATTGAGTATAACATTGAGTGGGTTTAATGAAGGATTATCTGAAATAAGTAATTTGCATAAGGGTGTATATTTATATACATACATGTTTTACTTTGAAGTAGGAATTTTATATCAAAGTTTTCTTGCCATGTCAACAATGAAAGTTTATTCCCTTAATCACTTTCAATGTAAGAGATATACTTACCATTATATCTCAAGCAAGATCTGGGATCTCCTTCCTTATCTTTGTTGCATCCCAATAATATGAGAACCTACAACTCGGATAAAAAGAAGCGGGAACACATTCCGCCTTGCAAGTCCAACTTGCATCTCCCAATTCGGTCTTTAATACCCGGGCCCACCACCCCTAAGGTGATGTTGACCCGTCATTAATTGAACCAACCGTCAACATGAATACAACTCGCTATGCGCAATCCAATATCGCCCCAATAATATGAGGACCCGATATTGGGGTCACTACGCATACGTCCTTACTCTTTCGATAAGCGACGAGTCCGATCCAATGGATCATATGTAGGAGCTGTCACTTCGGACAGGCATCTCCCACATATAATATCTGGCGACGAAACCCTTCGCCTTGACGGGAGACCATGGATGTCACTTATGTGATCCTCCATATCTTATTCAAATTTAATTAATTTCTATGAATCACATTCATATAATTAATTCTTCCAAGGAAATTATCAACTCCAATCATATTAGAGTATTTTAATTGGACATAATTAACTTAATCATATTAAATTAATTATCAATCCAATTCAATCAATCAAACTCGATTGTCTTACTTGAATATATATGGTATTATTCTCAAAGTACGTATTAATTCGTATTTTAATAATTAGGAAAATACAACTTAATCCCTCGGACATTATCCCGGCCCTACCCGCTATCATGGCCAGTACCGACGGGAGTGGGACGGACCGCATATGTTGCAACCCGCTACCCCAGCGATCCCCGACTAGACATCATATCCGCCTCGGGAAAGGATAATGCCAAATTGATTAATTTGTACTTGAGATGATCATCGGTTCTTCAACCGAACTTATACCATATAGTAATCAAAACAATTTTGATTATAAGGAAATTTGCTAGACAAATTCCCAATCCTATTCAAGCAAGGAGTTTGATGATCGTGTTTCCAATTATGATTTAGATCAAATCTAATCAACTAATTGGTTGGGGCCACGTCAATTAAGGAAATAATCATCTTCTAATATTTCTCAAATATTTTCCATAATTATTTCTCGAAATTAACAATTAATTTCATTAATTGACAATCACATGGTTCTTAATTAGGAAAGTAATTTCAGCAGTGACCCATACTTACTAAAATTAGCATATCTCAATCAATTTAAATTCAAATTAAGCAAAGTAAGTTTCCATAGTTTGCTAACTTGATTTACAACAGAACCTATATGATTTGTATGCATTTCGAGGCGTCTCTAAACAGTAATTAACTCCTTAATTACGTTAAGATTCGCAGTTCCCGTAACAGTGAATACATGTTCATTAAAACTACCATATCTAGATCATACGAAATCCGATTTACGCAAACTCAGATCCTATGGTTTCCTTATTTAATGTGGAACAAAATACAAGTGCTATTTTCGTGTTTAAACAATTTAAACATGGCCGAAAAAATACACTAAACAGATAAGTGAAATCAAATGCGTTAAAAAACTTTCGCGACCTTAACGAACCCAAGTCGTCCTCGGTTAGCGAATCATATTCGAAACCGTTGACCTAAGGCTCTGATACCACTTGAAGGATATGGTTAGATCCTCAAGCGCATCACGGAAGCGTGAGCGTCGTATCGAATACGACGAGGAGCGACTAGTCGCACTAGTTGCTCGATGCAACGGAATTTAAAAATTTTCTCACGACGAAACCACATGATCCAAGAACACTTCTCGGATCGTTTCGTCTAAACCACAAACAAGTAATAGGATTACCTCTTGAAGCGTGGTTGCGATCGAGTCTCTAAACGAAGAGACCTCCTGTTTCAAGTCCGATCCGACGAAGGAGACGCTTGCGAGCGCGGGGATGAACCGCGTGCTTCTCGCAATCCATGTTGATGATCCAAGCGGCGGATCTCCTGATCTCGACACACGAGATCCGTCGTCTTCTTCACGAGCGAGGCGCACCGAAGGAGACAGAGATCCACGAGCAGATGATCGGGCAGCATAACGATGATGCTGCGGTGATGGAGAACCTCTCCATGGCATCCATGGTGGACGGCCATGAGAGGGAGAGAGAGGGCTGACGTCTAGAGAGAAAGAGAGAGAGAGAGATGCTTCTCAAGCATTGTATGTAAAATAGAGAGCATGGTATGCTTCTCTATTTATAGGGTTTTGGGATCCATGGATCTCAATCCATGGGACATATAAAATCAATGGATGAGATTGATTTATGTCAATCCAATGGTCAAGATTGTTGTTGGTAAAAACCAACAAATTGTGATTTAATTTTGATAAAATATATTTGATAAATCAAATAAATATTAATACCAAATTAAATCATTCAAATAAGGAGAGAGAATACAAATGAGAGATCTTTCCCCATAAAGAAGAGGGGACGACCACCAATTCCCCAAGGGAATTGGGTGCCGCCCCTTCTATACCTAATGGGGAGTGCAATCTCATGGATTCCATGAGATTGCACATCTCCTTGATTTTCTCTCTACTTATTTCCAACAACTATTTGTTGGAATTTTATTCTTAAAAAAAAATTCACAATTATATTTGAGAATATTGCAATCTTGCCATGAAAAAATTATGAATCATATTCACAACCCAAAACAACATATAATTTACATTGTCAATTAATTACACAACGTGTATCCAATACACATAATAATTAATCAACACATATACATTATAATTATCTCTCTCTAATACATTATAAATCACATTTATAATATATTATGAATAATTGGATATTACTATCCACATTATTCTTATCCATAATAATTAAATCACCTTTAATCATATTGGATAACTTATTCTCATGTGCCCAAATAATATGAATCACATTCACATTATTCACATCTTTGATAATCAAATCACATTTAATTATCTAAGATAACTCTCCTTATAATACGAATCATATTTATATTATTCATGATAATTAAATCACATTTAATTATCCATTTTCTCAATGCTCGGATACATATATCAACAATAGAATTATCCATGAACTCTTTCAAGGATAATGCGCTTTCTCCGCGAATACTTGGAGATAAGGACAGGGCGATTGTATTGTTCCACATATAGTGACATGGATATTGAGATCACATCTCAAATCCAGATCTCGGGACTCTCATAGATGCTTGATTAAATCAAGACCGTAAATCTAATCTTCTCATTGAATCTGAATCACATTCAGATCAATGTCCAACATTTGGACTAAGATCAGATTACTTCTCTACTGAGAGGAGTCACTAAAATCAAGACCCGTTTCATCACTCCCTAGGAATGGAAGCGTCATGGTTATACAATCGTTTATGATCACATCATCCTCAAGTATTCCCAATACCTGTACATCCTGCATACTGGAAGACTCAGAATAAACCCAAAGTATTAGATCAACTTTGCACTGTCTACTTCAGGGTTCAATCAGTAAGTTTCTCATTTGATCATTGGAAGTCAGTATCGATCATATACTTTCCAAAAGCATATATCATACCGAGGTCTTGATCATATACTTTCCAAAAGTATATATCAAACCAACAAATTCAGTCAAGCTTCCAAAGTGAGACGACCGTGCGCACGGAATTTGATTCTTCCCAATATCTCATGAGTGAGCTCATGTCTTCCGGTTCAGTAGTGAACCTGTATGATCCCTTTGAGAGATCGTATTACTCATATGCCCTTATATGCACACCAGCGCGCCGGTATATAGACCTTGATTAGGTCATCAACCTATTGGTCTGCCAAATGTACATACTCAGACATATAGTAACACATCTGTCTCCGGTCAGAGGATGTGTGCCTATATCATGACAGCATATGATATAGGACTTTGGTTATCTCGATCTCGTTAAGTCAACCCTTTGACCTAACTAATCTGACACCTCCGAATCTCTATTCCTATGCAGAGGACCTGCATCAAGAAGTTGGTCAGATATTATCATAACTGAGAAAAGATTGCCATTTCCTACTCAGGCTGGAGATCATCTCTTAATAATCATTTGACGGTGCTTGATGAGTCCTCAATCTAACTCATTAGATATTCATCTAAGCACCAGCCTCTATGATTCAATAATTGAATCAACAGCTGTATGATCATTAAGATGGCCATGGTATATAACCCTAATTGCACTAAGGGACCTATTATGCAAACTATGTACTCTTTATTTCAGATTAAGGAGTGAATTGCAATAACATTTATTGCATAATGGCTCGCCGTGGGATCGCATGTCCAACACCGCCATCATCTTTAGAAGCCTTTGAAGCTCTGCGGATTCACACTGGCAAGAGGAAGATGGTGTCTGATGAACGTCGAATTTTGCCTCTTTAATAATGTAAAATTGTCATAGTATAGGAGATGCGTAAAATTGAATGTTGTGGAGTATTTATACTTGGCAAGTCTACCAAGGTCGAACGCAAGGACACATCTTCTTAATTTATTTATCTAATTTTGGTTCATGAAGCACAAATGTGAATCAATCTCAAGTTAAGGTCTGCAAGATGCACTATGCTACTTACAATGCAATGCCATCCTGTATGCAATTTTTAGTTGATTTTTATGCAAATTAAAGTGATGAATGAGTAATTATGCAAGGTTACATGTATGTTAAACAAAAGATTACAAAAATACCCTAGAAGTATGAGCATCATAATAGAAATATAAATCAGGGTCGATTTAATCTCAACATGAAGAGCGGTCATCAAATCAAAGCAAGATCAAGGAGAGCGAAACCAACATCTATCACAAAAATTTACTTTATTTAAAATAGTGACAAATGAGAAAATTAAACATACTATGATGTAGAGGATGAAACAAGGATCAAAACGACACTAAAATCATGCAATTTGGACCTACGATGCTCAAGTTATGAAGAAAACAATGCAAGGGCATATTGTAATAAAAATGCAAGGAAAATAAATGATGAATATTACATTTAGGTCCCTGAAGGGACCTAAATGCAAATAATAAAAACTGCTTGGGCCTCTTTATAATTTTCCACACACATGGGCCTTTTGTAATTTATGAAAAGTTGGAGGGCCTCCCTGTAAATTACCCAGGCACGCACGTGAGGCACGTGCCTGGGGACGAAATTGTAAATAGCAGAAATACCACGGTCTTTCATGAAATTTTCCCAGCACCCCACGTGCTGTGCACGTGAGAGACTAGGCTCGGAAGGCTGCCTCGGGTTCGGGACACGTGGCCGCATCTGGAGGTTTAGACCTGGATTCGGACTGCTCGAGTCTGTAGGTTTGGAGGAGAGGCTCGGGCGTCACATGGCTTCATCACAGCCGTCCGATCCGGATGATCAAATGGCACATGTGTCCTCTCTCCGCCGCGGGCTAACCGGAGGAGGCAGGGCTCCAGCATACTCGATGGAGCTCCTCCGCCTGCCGCAGGCTTGCCTGAAGGTCGGAGAAGTTGTCTAAGAGCCTGGCGGAGGTCCTGGAGAAGCGGCGAGGCTCCACTGTTGATCGAAGTTGATGCTCGGTGAAGCTTCGTCGGAAGAGAGGAGCTCGAAAGTGCTCCGATCTGATCTCCGGCCAATGATGATAGATTCACCTGCAATTGTTAGTATAGCCGAAGCTCAGGTGTGTGAGTGACTTGTGAGGTGTGTGGAAGACCACGGAGGTGACGAGAGGGTTGGCCTTGGAGTTCTCCGGCGGAGCAGGAGAAGAAGTGGGTCGGAGCGGAGGTGGTTCTGGAGAAGAGGGAGGGGGTCGGCGAGGATGCTGGTGGTCGGGCGGAGCTAGTGAGATGGTCAGATGAGGGTGGTAGCGATGGTAGACGGTGAATAAATCAGGAGAAAATAAAGGAAAAAGAAGGGGAGAGGGGACCTCGTCGGAGAGGGGAGTCCGGTTAAGGTAGTGGCCTGGGCTGGGCTTCAGATGGAGCCCCAGTCTTCGCACAACGAGGCTGACCTTTCCTCGGTGCTCGGCGGAGCACAGTGGCGCCGCTACATGGCCGGAGGCCATGGATCACACTGGAGTTCTCACAGCCATGATCGCTTCACAAAGCCAGCCCTCCGCTATCACCAAGGGCGACCGAAGCTAGGTAGGAGGCCTCCAAATGGTGGATAAGGGTGCTTGGAGCGGAGGGAGGTAGTTTTATAAGCGAGGGAGGTTGTGCGTTTCAGTGGTCGTCGGGAGTTTTTGAATGGGGTTTTAATGGTGAAGGAGTGATGGAAAGGGAACATGGAGGTTATGCGAGGATGGCGGAAGATCGGGGGCTGTGTGGGTGGCGTTACGATGAGGAGGGAAGGTCGGGGCTGATAGCAAAAATGGAAAGGGCATGAGGCAATTACGAGGTGTAACGGCGGAGATGGAGATAGGAGACGACCTTTCGACCATTGGATCTCGCGATACAACGGTCCAGGGGTTTGCACGATTGGAGGGTTGAGATTATATCCAGGATCTGATCAAACGGCTCAGGTTAGCCAGCGAAGGAGCGGATGAGATTTGGAGATGGGGAAGATCCAACGGTAGGAAAGTGAAGAATGACGTGTAGGCTTGAGGGGCGTAGGATGAGAAGCGATCGAGCGGCTGAGGTTGAGGGGCTACGTGGAGTGCGGGGAACCGTAGGATGGGAAGTGGATCTAACGGTTGTAGATGAGGCGCTAAGCAACGACGGGAAATTGATCTGGGAGTTGGATCTAACGGTGGGCGATGCGGCGACGATAGACGGTTAAGATGGAGGCAGGGGCGACTGGATTTGACGGCCCAAGAGGCCACCGGGTGGCGGAAGGAGGAGTGGTCATGTGGCGGCTCCAGTGAGCGCCACGTGGCCCAATAAAAAAACAAAAATGTAAAAACAAAGAAAAATACAAAAGAAATAGTTAGAAGCAAAATTAGGAAAAAGTCAAAACATGAAAATTGCTCGTCTCGACGAGATCTACAACTTTCATGTTGGACAAAAATCCAAAAGAATATATTTGTACAAAAAGTATTTTTGGGGGGTATTTTTAAAGGGCTAAAAACACCGACTTTTGTCTTTTGATTTGTTTTTGTATTTTTTTCGTCTTTTTAAAGGGTCACTGAATTATGGACAATTAATCTAGCTAATTTTTAGGGGTTTTGATGATAAATAATTACAAAAAATAAGGGAAATTAAATACAATTAAATAAGGTTAATTATACACAATATAAGACAAGATAAAAATACAGAATTAACGGTGATTTTTATTGGATTAGTTAAGACAGGGATTTTAATATGAGACTTTTAGAATGATGAATACATGATTCATCAATGTCGTCACAAGGAGAAGGTGGTCCTCCATTCGGATTCATGATCCAACAGATCGAGCATGCATATTAGAGGCACGCACACGCATATCTTCGACTTTCTTATCATTTTTTGGGGGATTGTCATTTCGAAGTTGAATACTTGTTTTTTTTATCGTGTCTCGGGGATCTCCTCTTGTTGTTGGTATAATTATATTTCAATTTAGTAAATGGGATCTTCATCGCTTCCATGTGTGAAATAAGCTAATGTTTTCTTCCAATTTGTTTAAAACTCAACTCTTAGTTTTTATTCTCACGGTGTTGTGACATCATGTGCAATTATAATGTTTTTTTTTGAAAAATGACTCTAAATGGGTGCTATGGTGTAGAATGTTATAAGCCTCCATCATTGGCTATCCATACATGAATTGCAGTCAAATGTTATCATGTAGTAATCTACTCTGAAAAGCTTGTTGAATATGTTTGAATTATTCAGGACGAATGCACAGCCCGCCTATGCATTGTACTTGACTATCACTACAATACTTAATATTAGGGTTGGCTATTAAGTCACAGCTCGATGAGTCAGACTTGGGCTCGGCTCGATGAGGGCTCGTGAGCTTGACTCATTATGTTATTGAATCGAGCTCGAGTTAGATTTTTGAGCATGATAGCTTAACGAGTCGATCCCGATCCGAGCCCTTCTTGGCTCGATAACTCGCTAAAGGGCTCGATAAGGAATATATATTCTATTTGTGAAACTGTAATGATGTTTTATTTTTATTTGTATTAGTTTTGCAACATTGTGAATGGTGGACTATGTGTCTATTTGGTTTATGTAACGGCAATGTTAGGTAGATTATGTTGTAGACTTGAACTTTCTACACTTTATTTATGTTAATCTAGGTTATAATTAGATAATTAGCATTTAATTTTTAATAAAAAATAGAATGTTACAACATATATTATAAATTAACTTTTGTATACAACTCGGATAAGGGTCTACTTGTAACAGGTAGTCTTCAAAGAAGAGGTTGTATGTTTGAGCCCATGCAACAACATTTTTCCACCAAAAATACATATTTTCCTTAACAAGCCTGACTAGGCTCGAGCCCATAAAAGCCTCGATAAGGGGCTCGACTCGAGCCTTATCGAGCCCAAAATAGCTCGGTTGGGCTTGAACGAGCCCGAGCCTGAGCTGAGCCCGGTTGGATCTAGAGCCTGAGCCCGAGCCTCAACCTTTACTCAGGATCCTAGGTGTAATTCGCGATTACATGGGGTTATGATTGTAATTACGAAATTACTCATAATTTGGGTGTAAATATCTCGTTACAGTATAATCTTTCTTGTGCATGAGACCCTCATCTGAAATGATCATTGACATGCTCTATGTTGATATTATATAATGATTATTTATGTCTTTACATTACGAACTACTATGACCTTTATCGTGCATATCATTAGTTATGTCTCTTGAATTCTATGTTGTTAATAATCTTGGAAAGATATAATGGATGTTGTTTTCTGACTGATTACTTATTATATGGTATGGCCATCCCATTATGCTTATTTTATATTATATATTATAGCTAGTTTCCTTTATCTTGGTTAGTACTTGAATATGATTTTAAATAATCTTACGAACAATTGTAGGAGTCTTCTTTCCTTTACTTGTGTTGCATTTGCTCTACCCTACACCCTTTTATTATACAAATTATTATATATGTAGTGAGTCATTTGACTCACAGGTTACCTCTTTTGGAAATCCAACAGGAAGTGTAGAGCAGGAAATAGAGGCTCGAGTTTTTGATGGTGCATCCTTAGGACATTGTTGAGGTTGATGCCTAGTTTCGTAGTTGCTTTTGTTAGTTTTTTTCAATTTTTGATGATGTAATAAAGGGCTTTTAAGATTTTTTTGTTACTTTTTGTGGGCATCTGATTATGAATGGAAGTTTTAATTTTTTTTACCATTTTATTTATATGAATGGTATATCATGCAGGTTGTTTATAACTGTTGCTGGGTAATTTTATGAATGGGTGTTGAGATGTGCTCTCCCTGTGGCAGGGCGTTACATATATCTTCAAATATTTGTATCCATATATATAAATAAGAATGTAAATGTGTTTATAATCATATATGATGATATTTTATGCATACTCCCATTGTATTCTTACAAAATAATATATGGGGTAAATTTAAAAAGTACCCATATATGCTTCGATTCTCGATTAGGGTTTTCATTTTTAAAACTTTACAAATATGGACATAATCAAATGCAGTCATTTGTGAGCTTCCATGACTCTTTTTTAAACCATACACTCTAAACCTAAAAATTTAGGTTCATGGTTGTTACTTTAAAAATGAGAATCCTAAATGAAAATAAGGAAAATGTGTCAACAGTTCTCCATATCAATCCCAATCAGCCAACATTTTGTCATCAGTATAGGAAGCATAATTTCAAGCATAAATAACACAAAGACCCCACTAGGAAATGTCACCAGAAGAAAATGCCTAGATTCTTAGCTAAGAGAGGGAGTAGATGTTGTAAATAGCATAAGCGGAACAATTTTCTCATCAAAGGCTTGAATTGAACCATTATGATTTATGAGCTTCAACTTAACATAATTGTCCTACATTGCGTGGGAAGCAAAACTAAGAAAAGCTGCAATCCTTCCTCTAGACATACTACCATCAGAGCAAAAGCATATTCATATAATAAATAAATGGTAATGAGCTCTATTTCTTGACTTTTTAACTAATGTTTTTACATGGATATTTTCAACTATTAGCTACTAATATAAAAGGATGTTCAAGCTAGCATATCTTAGTAGGTATTTATTTCACTATTAATATATTTTATTTTGGTAATATTTTTTGTGTATGTTTGTGTGTATGTATGTGTGTCTATATGCATGCATGCATAATGGATATATGCTTGTATGTATGGATGAATGGATATATTATATGTATGTATTGTATGTACATATTGCATTGTATGTATGTATCGTATGTAGGTGAATACAATGTATTTGTTTTATGTACAAGACATTCAAAACATATATTTAAGCTTACTTACCATCTATTTATTCTAGGGTTTTTATCAGTTGTGCTCCTCTGAGATATTGCAATTTCAGTTATGCCTCTCTCTCTTTTGGAATCTCAGTTATGCCCCTACCTTCTTGCAAAATTCACAGTTATGCCCTTTATGCCCTTTTGTGATATCATTGTGCCCCTACTTTACCTTAACAGAAGGGCAGAACTGTGAATTTTGCAAGAAGGTAGGGGCATAACTGATATTCCAAAAAAGGGAGGAGCATAACTGAAAATTACAATATCTCAGAGGGGACAAGTGATACAAACTTTTTATTCTAATATTATTATATGTATTTGCTTTAAAAGATATGATAACACATTTTTATAGGGTTTTATCAGTTGTGCCCCTCTGAGATAATGCAATATCAGTTATGCTCCTCTCTTTCTTTGAATATCAGTTGTGTCCTTAACTTCTTATCGTTCTATCACTTGTGTCCTTTGGGTTAGTTACCGTCCATCCCCAATGCAAACAGACGTTAACTTTAGGGACAAGAGGGGAATTAAATTTGAAAAAAATAGTTTGGAGGTCTTTTCTATCCCCCCTTACCCTCTCCCTCCCCACCCCCCTCCCCCAGTCTCCTCCTCCCCCTCTGCCCCAGCCTCTTCCTCCTCCGCCCCCTCTTCTGTCTATACATGAACCGAGGCCTGCCATGATGCAGGGTACCACATTACCTCCTTAGCGAGCTGGACCCCGCTACGGGGGAGCTCACCCCAGCAATCTATGTGCATTTCCACTCATATAGCATTCAAACATGCACTAATCCACGCTTCTGAAATCCATAATCAGGCTAGGACTTCCGAATTCATGGCCCTTCATTCTAATCAATATGTTTGCAGACCATCGAAACGAGACAATCAGATTACTTTATACCACCAGCATGCACCCACTACATTAATATGTCAACGTATTTGATTGGGTAATTAAATGGAGCTTCCAGGGATAAATAGGAAAGATGAAGGAAAATCAAAATAAGAAGCAGGTTGATCACCATCATCACCAACCAACTCCTCAATGCCACTGTCACTACAATGCATACTACACGTGAAAGTTTCGTAGAAATCCAACGAATTCGTCCAATTTCCAAACTCAACAAGCCAATTGCATGTGCGGAACTCCCGTTAATATCTAAATCAACCCAGCGCTGCACATTTTTCAGCTTGTTCCCATCGTCCACATCAATAGACGGGTCGTTCAACATTTAATTCCAGCGGATTCCTCTCTTTGAGCTCGCCAGAGGTTGCCCATCATCGCAGGTGGGTCGAATTCGTTCGTCCATGCGCTTCTCCTCCTCCCCCCACTCTCCTCCCTAGCCTCCTCCGGTCCTAGCTGCATCCTCCTCCTCCGCCCCTAGCCTCCTCCTCCCCCTCCTCTCCTCCGCTCCGGCTTCATCCTGCTCCACCCCTCCTCCAGCTTCCTCTCCTCCTCCGCCCGCAGCTGCCTCCTCCCCCCCCCCCCTCCTCTGCCTGCTCCACGCCCAGCCTCCTCCTCCCCCTCCTCTCCTCCGCCCCGGCCTCATCCTGCTCCGCCCCCTCCTCCTCTGCCCCTCCTCCTCGTCCTCCTGCACAGAAGAAGCCGTCAGATCCTCAAAGTGCCACCTCCCTCGTGGATGTTTCCATGCATCGAGGAGGACGATGAAGGAGGAGGCCGGCGATGCACAAGGGAGGAGGATGGGAGAGTGTTTGGGAAGTTATGCCCCTCTTCATCTAACCGTGGTTTGAAAAAATCATGGTTAAGTTCAACTTATTGACAGCTAAAGTAACAGAGGGATACAAGTGATAGAACGGTAAGAAGTCAAGGGTACAACTGATATTCCTAAAAAGAGAGGGGCATAACTGATATTGCAATATCTCAAAGGGGCACAACTGATAAAAACTCATCTTTATATCTATCAAGCATTTACCTAGTAGATAACCCATTTTTATTAAGACAAAATGTTGAAGAATGTCTTTGATGGCTCTCATGTTCTGTCCCACATCATGTGATGTTGAGAGTTTTGTGTCTTGATGGGGCTATATATAGAGACTTACACCCATTGTAACCTTTGAGAAAGATGAATGACTATCAACCCTTTGAGGTGGTTCTTCCGTGATTTCATCCCGCTCCTCATTAAATAGAGTTCCATGTAAAATTAAAGTTTTTTTTTGTATTTTGTTCTTATTTTGATTCGCTTCCGCAATTCATATTTCCACACAAAAGCTTCGGTAATGGGAAATTATGAACAACCAATACATTTACCCGGCAATTTGCTCAATCGATAACCAACTCCCACCTTCACATAACCAACATGAATCCCATAGATAATAAGGTTGGCATGAAGCTCAAGTTGTTCGACATTCTTATATATGCAAACAAGAAGCAATCTGTATCAAAATCAAGCCCATATGCGAAAAATCAAGCAACGAAATCGATCGGGAGGAAAACAAACCCAGCTTACATACCATAAACTGATTTTGATTTCTGGATGGGAAAACAGAGAAATCAAGTCAACGCCAATCAATGCAGATTTGCTATGAAATCGAGACGTAGAAAATAACGAAAGAGTCGGGTTGAGAGATAGTTATGATAAAAAGCCAGTGATATTACAGATTAAGATCCAGAGCTACATATTAAGGGACAATCAGAAACAGATATTACCAGCTAATCAAACTGCACGACTTAGTTTTGTTCCACAGATCTTCACTGGTTAAATAGCAACTAACAGTTACCAGTTAGAATTTAGAAATAACCACGAGCATGCACTTGTGCTATTCGACTAGTGGATATATGGCGTCTGATAGTACGGGTGGTACTGGTAGCCGTTGCCATAGTAGTTGCCATGACCAGGAGAGTAGGCGTATGGTGGGCTGCGGACGGGGGACGCATGGGCTTCCGGTTGAGGCACGTATTGACATTCGTATACATATGGGTATCGCTCTGGTGATCTGTAGAAGCTCTTCTCCGGAACCATAGGAACACGGTGGCTGTATCCGCAACCATTACGAATGGGGTTGGTGCCATTTGCACGAGGCCTCTTGGGTTGGGACTTGGCAACCTCCGTGGCTCTCTTCTTGTCAGCTTTGGCCTTCTCTAGTTGCACGAGCCTTTTCTGCAATGGATTGATAGGGTACTGCTCCTCGAGCTTGTGTTCTTCGATGCACTTGATGACAGCTTTCACAGCATGCAGTTCCTTTTCGAAGTCTTCGTTCTGAAAACCAGAGAGCGGAATTAAAGCAGCAGTTGGAATTCCACAGGAGAGTGGACAGAATTAAAAATATTGAACAGCCTAGACTCCAGGTTTTGCAAGAAAATGCACAAGAAAGCATCTCACATATGGTTTGTTCAATTAAAAGGTGAATTAAAAATCCAATGACCGAATTTCACAACACGAATGTCCAAACATGGGTATATGAACATATGGTCTGTGGACAAGCTATTTTTGTCGAACCTTGTTGGGATTTTTTCTACTCTGATTCGAGCTCTGATTGAGCCCAAATTTTGGTTATAGCTTATTAACACAAGTTTTACCAGATGGATAATTTGAAGCGAACTCAATTTTCAAAAACCCCATTCTGAACCGAAGAGAGAATTAAAGTAATAGTCAGAAATTCGCAGGAGAGCGAACAGATTTAAAAATATCAATCAACTGAGACATGTTTGCGAGAAGCACAAGAAAATATCTATAATTCTAAAAGAACCAATTCTTCCCATTTGCAGTCAAGTGTTCATCTCCAGCAAACCGTCATTTCGATAGCAATTTCAAAGCCTTCTTTTTCACACTAAATGAAGTTGGCTATATAGATCCCCAAGGCCATAATCTGACTTATATCCAAATAAGACAAATCCAACTCCTTAACCCTCTTGTAACACTCATCACCCAACTTCTCACATGCATCAAGAAGCCTAAAAATGAACACAACCTAAGAACCCCCCCATTTGTCACTTTTTTACTTAATTGAATATAGAAGACTTCAAATCTCGAGCAGTCATGTTATTTATTTTCCAAATAAAAAATAATAGAACCCTCGCATCCCTCGACAAATGATGAACAAGTTGAACCATGAAAGTGTTGGAGAGATTGGGTGCCCGTCTCTACGATGCCACACCCTTCTTCCTTTTAAAAGAAGTGCTGGAATCAAATTCAAGGAAATTCTAGTCGAATGTCAAAGTGATCACAACAGCCAGCGATAGAAGAAAATTTAACGAAAAAGTAAAAGACTAACAATGGCAGTCGTACCTGGGCTCCTGGAGATGCGCTACCAGATTTGACCTGAGATTTCTTTGACTCTTTCAGATACGTTTCGAGCAGTGGAACAGGAGAGAACTGACTTGTGAGTCCAAATGCACTTGCCAAATTAACAGCGTCAATGTGCCTTCCACTATTGATAAGCATGTCGATAACACCTGAAAAACATTAGAGTATGTCGCCATTAGGATACACTCCACGGTAAATTGAAAACATACAAAAGTTGCCTCTTTGAGAAATGATGTACAAGAAATAAAAAGGGATATTTACACTCATAACTCTGAGTAATTTCGTAATTACCCAGAAATCCTCTACAATCACGAATTACACTGAAGACCTTGAATAGTGCTTAACTCTTACACTCTTAACCCCGTGTTAACTTCCATCTAATTTTTCTGTTTCTTATAACAGTATTCGTCAAGTATTTTACATTTTATACCCTTAGTTCCCACCCCCTTCCTCCACCAACCAGCTCCTCCTCCAGCCAAGCAAACCCCCCCCCCCCCGTCGACATCCTCCGCCGACCACCACCTCCTCCCCTTCCCCCCGTCGACCACCTCCTCCATGGGCAACCTCCACCACCGACCTGCCGCCTCTAACCCCGACCTGCAAGCCCACCCTCCCGCCCCTGCGGCCTCCAAGCCCAGGTCCACCCCCCTCTCCCCACCGCCTCTAACCCTGACCTGCAAGCCCTCCCCCCCCCCCCCCCTCATGCCCCCACGACCGCCAACCCCGACCTCCAAGCCCCACCTCCCGCCCCCTCCAACCCTGACCTCCAAGCCCCCCTCCGTGCAAGCCCGCTCCCCCACCCACCCCCAACCTCTGCTTGCAAGCCCAACCTCCACCAATCCTTCATGCAAGCCTGTTGCAGCCGCCTGCAAGCCCCCCCCCCCCCCCCCCAAGAAAAATCCTCTTTCTTTTTTTATTTTGGTTAATCCTAGTCGTTAGATCTGAGATTGGTTAGATTAACTCACTCATGTGGTTAAGTTAATGAACTAAAGTAATGGAAGGTTATGGGTATAAAACGGAGTATTATCAGGGTCCTGAGTGTAATTCTTGATTATAAAGGGTTTCTGGGGTAATTACGAAATTACTCAGGATTATGGGAGTAAATATCCCAAATAAAGAACGATCTACAAGTTTCACTTACCCTTTCTTAATGAGGCAAGACAACAATTCTACACATAAAAAAGATATCAATAAAAATAGAAAGTTGTGTTTACTTCCTGGCTAATGCAGATTAAAGATCAAATGATTCAAGCAAAATTGTTGACAGGATATATAGTTCCATATTAGTGATGTTGAGATGCCTTGAATCGTAAACTGTTCAGGCCAATACATTATAGGGCCTGTTAAAATTCAATTTTGGGGTCATTTATGTATTCGGATACATAGATTTGTCTCTTGAGGGGAATTTCAACTTTACGAGGATGTTATACAATACTTCCTTAGGATTAAGTTGTTTTTTCATCCTCTTTAGCACAGTTTTACTACCATGCAAGCGAAAGACCCGTCACCATCACCACGGAGTAGCACAGTTAAGAGTGGACCTTGAAAACCCTTGTGTTGTGGTTTTTCTTGTATGATATGCGTATATTTCCTCTACTCACAACAAGTGTTACTAAGAACAATAAATTGGCATGCCAAGGACAGGAAGACATGCTCTTCCATGCAAAACTAAATGCATAATCACATCTACATGGGACGGCTTCATTCAGGCTTTCAGCTAATGACGATTGCGAGAAATAAACTAGTCAAACAGATCGAGCTGAAGTGTGCTGCCTATTGGCAACTTTTCAGTAAATTGCAAGGGATTAAGGTTGTGTAAATTTATGCAACTTTGTTTAGAGATGGGACCATCCATCCCCGGATCAAGATTTGTGAATAAAAGCAACTAAAATAGTGAAAATAATCCAATAACAATAGCATGATATTTAACCTGGCATTCTCTGCGTCAATCGAAGAGACTGACACAAGTCAACTATCTGACGGCGACGGGAAACATAAGGGATGAGTCTACATATCTCATCCTGGTCAAAATCAGAGGCAACGTCAAATGTAGCCAGAAGTTGCAGAAATGCATGTACTTCTAATGAGTTCCCACTGCTCGCATCAAGCTCAAGATCACCAAGCTTGGGTTTCCATTCCGCGGCGATAACTTTAGCTTGAGTCTTGATGTCAGCAGCAATGTGATTATCAGAATCAGAGACAGATGAACCGTCAGCCAACATAACACTAAGAGATTCCATTAGCATGACACACGTTCTCTGAACACCTAAAAGGACCACATCCTTTTTTCCATCAGCCGTAGATAACTCTGAATTATAGAAATCTTTCAAAGAGCTCAAGATAAGATGGAAAGGATTAGGTGCCCTCCTTAATGACTTTGGAATCTCGTCACGGATGGTGTCCAAGTTTTTTCGGTTATCTGATATGTACTTGTGGAGTCCGCTTGCATCCATCTCTTCACAAAACTTCATTAGTTGGCTATTTTTAACATCAGATGCAGTGGTTACGTTAGTAGCATCAGCAGTATGAACAGGAACCACATTTCCCCAGTCAGCTTTATCAACAGAAAAATCACGACTCTCTCCTGCATTTTTGTTAATTTCTCCACTATTTACATCATTGGGGATGTGCTCCGGATGGGACTTTTTACGTCTTTTGAAGGCATGTTCGATATCAGCACGAGCAACATCCCTTTTCTCCTGAAGACGCTTTAGGCAAGCACGTTCTTTGGCTACAACAGTAGCCTCTTTCTTCTTCAGCATTTCACGAGCCTGAGATACCTTGGTTTCGTATTGTTTTTCTTGATCCTTCAGTTCCTCGAATCGCTTCTTCAATGACCTTTCAAGACCATGGAAATGCTCCTCAAGTTCCTTCCACTTCACATTTAGTGACACGGATCTGTAGCTTTCAAGTTCAGCAAAAGCTTGCTGGAGTTCTTGTATCTTGGACGTCGTAGATTCAATGAGAGTTGCAACGAGGTTTGTATCAGCCATGGCTAATGGTACCTAGCAAGAGTAGAAATGTGTTAAATTTACTCAAATAACAACAAAAGAAAAAAATTTACCGGGTACCATACTCTTAAAAGATGGACCATTTTGAAAAAATGATTAAGTGTTTTGCAGTGAATTGCCGAATTATTGTAATCGGGAAGAAATAAGGCATTGACAAAATTTTCTAAAAAAGAAGTGATCTATTTTAAAATGCATCCACCTTTTAGAGTGCACAGCTAAAAGCCCATAATCGATGCATTATATCAACACAGACATGCCCCCACACTGTCCCTTGGCAGGAGCTGGAGTGTAAAACTTCCAGCCAATTTTGAGGCTGAGAATGAATTTCCCTTGCACCCGATTTTTTTACTGATGTATTCTCAATAACAGTTGGCGGTTGGTAAAATAAGAAATTTTGAAATATCAGCCGGTTTTCTTTACTCTTAACCCTTCAATATGTCCTAAACTCGGAAGGAAACAAGACAAACTATTTTTCTTTCCATGCACACCTACCATGCCGTCTGAGAACTGGTGCATTATGCACATACAAGCACAGGAAGGGGAGCAAAAGTGGTAGTCCCTAAAATGTTCACAGACTACAGGCATGTGGCTAAGCAGCAAAAATGGACAAGAAAGAAATCTCAGGTTAAACAGTCTGAGAATCTAAATTACACTCAGAGCAAAATCAGCACGCAGAAAAAAGGTGATTGCCATGGCGGAGCTGGGTCTAAGTATTATTTTCTTTGGATCGAAACATCGCACATTTTAACATCCAATATAAAAGGGGAAAACACGAGCAATTATATACCCCCTGAAGGATGGGCAGATCTTAATAAAGACAATTGTGGTGTGACGGCTTATTGAACACGCATCAAAGTATCTTGGATCGTTATGGGAATGAAGGATTAAATGAGCATCCACATAACTAAGTCCCCCAATCTTTTCCATTTTATAAACTTATTTTCTTTCCAAGAAATCACCTTTTTCATCCTTGTCATTCTCTCTTCCCTTTCTTCCCACTTTCACACATCCAATCAACACAATTACTGAGGTTGAGGTTCATAAAACATTCAATTTTGTCATAGCATCGATATAGGAGACAACCATTCAACACAAGGCAATAAAGGGCTAACACCAAATAAATTCTAACCCAGCAACCAGTAACAGATCTCTCAGCTACATGCATCCCAATATCGACCTACCATTAGTCAACCACATCATACACTACCACACTGAGAATGATATAGAAAGCAATTTAAAAAAATAAACTTTCCACAATCGAATAAACAAGCTCATGAAAATACATTAACATAAAAATGCCAAACATATCTATAGCCACATCAAAAAATCTACCAACCACGTTCATTCCACATTCCTTCGCACATAACTAGATCGAATCCAAATTCATGTGCACAACAACATAGAACAACCATTCAATACCACTAAAAAATCGTTAAAAAGAGGCAATCTTTCAGAACAGAAACAAAAGAACACTTGAGAACTCGAGCAGAACAGCATCCAAATGCCAAATAAATCCAGACCCACATGACAAGACCACTCCTTCAGCAAAAACCCACAAATCTAAGAACTAGGGAAGTGGCCGAGAATGTACCATCTGCCTCCTCGAGTCGAGCTTGACGTCTCTAGGGCACCGGTGTGCCGAGGCCTTTTAGGTCACAGAGATTGCAAAGGGAGGAGGAGATTGAACATATGTGCTCATCGGAGACTGCAAGAGCAACGTCAGTGGAGCGCGCATGACTCGAAGAACCTCAAAGGAGGAAAAAAACACATAATTTCTGCTCTTCCTTCTGCAGATATGTAGAGAGAAAAAGAAGGATGAGAGGGGATAATAGGAGTGGTGGGATTGTCAGGCAGGAGCAAAAATCTCGATTAGTTTCCTTTTGTTTAATTTTGGTTCCAAAAAAGCCGCCAACTTTTTTTGCAATTGCTTGTCCTCTCTAGGATACATTTTTGGGATTCTTACACCATGCTCCCTTGCAAATTTTTCAATTAAGCAACAGCTCATGTATTCTTCGTATTTTTCCTACAACTCTTGTAAACTTATTATGTCTTACACCGCAACCCTAAAACAGTTCTAGAAATCAGTTGTAAGGTGCGAGACGCTTTTTGGAGGAACAATTACAGCCTACAGCTCCGATTTGGCTTTCGAACAAGTGTGGGTTCTTCTTCAAGTCGACGTGTGATTTTATTCGGGTAAAAACTCCAAAAGTCTCATGGAAGAATGAAGTTTGGTGCAAGAAAACAACGTCGAAGAACTATTGCTGCATGTACAGGGTTGTCGAGAATAGGCTTTTGATATGGGATCGACGTACGAAGTATCGTTTGTTTTTAAATCATACCTGTCTTCTTTGTAGCATGCGTGTTGACTCTAGGAACATCATGTTCTTTGAGTGTGTGTGCTTATTCGATTGATGTGTGAACAGAGTGTTTGGATTATGTGCCTCCACAACTGAGCTTTCCTTGCACTTGATGGCATCCTCTTTTGGATTAAAAATATCCATGTCCTATATTGAGATCGGGGCTGTGCGCCGAGGATGGTGCTCGCAATGTGGTTTGGAGATTGTGATAAGAGTGCAACTAACGATGGGCAACGACTGTCAACCGCTCTTCCGAGCAAGTGGCCACTCTCATTATTCGAGACTTCAAAACACTTTGTTGCTAATCATTTGTGCTTTTTAAGGTTATATTTTTCCATGTAGTTCATACTTAGTCCATACTTGTATATAATGTTTGACTACTTGAAAGCCTTTTCGAGAAATTATGGAAATTATTTACCTTTAAAAAACCAGCAACAATTAACTAGCAAGAACGTGGTGTAAGAGTTAGTAAGTTTCGAGGATTGTAAGATAAATATGAATAATACAATGGTTATTAGATAATTGACAAAGTTTATAAGAGGCTAGGTTTACAAGTCCCTGTATTTTTAGGTAAATTACAATTAAGGTCCCCAAGTATTGTTTTAATCCCAAGATCCCCCTCTTAAATAACACAAGTTGGTGGCACTAATGATACTTGTTGCTTTTAAAAGATAGGTAAGTATTTTGAGATGGGAAGCATACTTGGAGACTAGGGGTGCTGATCGAATTGAATACCTTCGAATATACCATGATTCTGATTCAAATCATTATAAAAGTTTAGAATCCGGACTCGAATAAACGAATTTGTTAACTTAAATTCAGATTCAATTCATTTTAAGTTCTTGATATTCAAATTCGATTCATTTTATTTCAAATTTGACATGTCAATTGATGTTTGACTTTATATAAATAATATGTTAAAGAATTGTATTGTATAATTCTAATTTTGAATATATATTAATAAGATAAGTTGAAAAACTATATAATTAAGGGAAATATCAAACCAATACAATCAATAAAAGTATATAATTTTACAATTATTATTCTTTTATTAACTAAATCTACTCTTTTTTCTACGATGAAGAATTATATAACTACAATATAATTATATAAGCATATCAAAGGGATAGAATATCAATGATAAAAAGCTGAATACATTATAATGACCATTGCATGTTACAGAAAGACAAGATCAAACTAATATAGAAAGTTGATATAAATTAATAATATTATTTTAAATAGTGGTAATAGTAAAAAATAAGCGTGAGGATCTTCAATACCGAAAAACTATGCCATGAAAATAAATATATGTAATTTTTGATATACAAACGGACTTACATTATGGTAAGAACTTGGATATTACTCACGCGATGATAAACATCATCGTGACAATGATAATCATCATATATTGCCATGCAAGGAAAATCAAAATAACAAAAAAGCATAACAGAGATATCTAGATAAATTTCAAGCCACGACAAATGTTGAAGAACATGAAGTAGTATAACCATCATTTTCACGTGCTGGAAGAAAGACCACCATAATCTATCGTGGGTTTTTGGGGTCTTTGGTAGATAATGGAAAGGAGAATGGAAAAGATAGTGTAAGAAACCTGGGAACATATTAATAAATGTGTAGTTGAGAAATTAGAATAACAATCTTAAATATTTGAACTTTCCTTGTAGATTTTATGATTAATATTTTTTACTATTTTTTATTCAATATTTAGTCTAGGTGTTTTATGATCCTCTTAATGCCTCAAAATTTTCGAATAGCATGCTAAGATTGATTATTGTACTATACAAAGTAACCCATACCTAAGCTACTGGCACTAGGTTAAAATAAGAAGTAAAGACGTGAAATTAGATGTTTAATATAACCGATATATGAAGGACTCACATCTCTGATTCATAACATATTTCAGAGTCAAAATACTTAAACTTTGTTATAAAGGGGAAAGGAAAGAGATTTAATCTCATTGGGGAGGCCTATGTTGCATATACACATCATGCATTGACAAGTCACATCGGTGTAGTGTGGGAGTATGGAAATCGTAGCTGTGAAGTCTGGACATGATAAATCATATCATTGGAACCAAGATATGATTACAAGTTTAGAAGTAACTAGTTAATCATTGTAGTAAGTTGATGAATCTCGTATTCATCATGCTAAAATTGGTCATTTAAGCTCTGTCCTCCATCATCTACTTGTAATTAATCAATAATAGAGCATTATTAGCCATCATGCATGTGTAAATAATATTTGCATTTCATCATGCATAAATTGCATTTAAAATCCCATGTGTAAATTAGCCCAAAAAGCCGCTAACTTCTCTTATTTTTAATTAATTCTTTCTAACTCCGATTGACCTGAAACCACCTCCATTGTGTAGATATTACTAACTTTATTAAATAAAAAATACAAAAAAATATTAACCCCAATAAGTGTCAAATAATCCTAAAGTCAAATTTCACATCTGACAGACTAAAATGATCATATCTCCTACATACAGTGTCTGATTTTGGTCTACTCACTTTTAAAGTACTCCATTTTCAAATACCTTCAAAACAAGACCAATTTCATAAAATTCGGAGCTCATATGTGAAAGTTGGGTTTTGGGCCTCTTTTGCGCATTTTAACTTTTTGCTATTTTTGACCTGAGTTTTTATGTACATAATTAACCCTTTTGATTTTATTTCTTTTTCATTTGTGTCCTTTGATGAAAGTTTTAATAAGAAATGCAAAACTTCAAATCCAGATTAAAACTTAGATCAAAGAAATTGACCAAGTCCAAGTGTCCGTTGTCGGTCTTTGCAAAAGTAGAGCGTTTCTTACTTTTATTTTATTTTCCTAATTTCTTATCCTTTAAAATCCAAAAAAATTAGATTAATGTGTAAATAATTTTCTTCTATTTTATCGTATTTTTTTAGATTTTTTATCCTATCTAAAACCACCAAAAAAATACAAAATCTCAAAAATACGGTTTTTTGTACACATGGAAAGCCACTAAAAATACCACTTCGCACAGGTGACCTCTTTTGCTCCCGGACCCTTCATGAAAGTTGTAGATCTCGACGAGACGAATAACTTTCGTGAAGAAAATTTTCGATCCGAGGTCTTTTTCTATTTCTTTTCTATTTTAATTCATCTTTAATTTTTGAAATTTTTTTGGGGTGCCACGTGGCACCCCGTCTCTCTCTCTCCAGCCACACCTGGGTCACTGCCCAGCACGTGACCCCGCCCTCTTCTCCTTCCTCTGGCCGTTACCCGCCGCGGCCTCCTGCCGTTTCTCCTCCCCCTCGTAACCGCCGCCGCGCCTGCCTCCTCCACCTCCTGTCGTTACCCGCGCCACCCCTTATAAAGCCACGCCCCCCTCCGCTCGCTCGGAGGATCCGCCATCTAAGAAGCCTCTAGCCTCCTTGCCCTTGTGGTGACAGCACTAGGGAAAGTCAGAGCGCGACGACAAGGCAAACATACCTCTCCGGCGCGATCCAAGGCGGGCTTCTCCTCCTTGCTGCAGTAGTTGTGTACTGCTGTGTATTATCAGTGGTACATGTTCTGATCATTTTTTGTTGACACAAGTACAGATTCTATTACCATTTGCAGAGATTTTATTTCCACAATAGATTCAATCGGAAGACATAATTGCCTGGAATTGAACCCAATATGCAATAAAGGACATTAAAAAATTATTCCAGTGTTGGATTCTCGACCTCCGGCATGTTGCTTTGTTTAACGTCATTTAATCTAACCATTGTTGCCTTGGAGATACTTGTCTAATCAAATGCAGATTCACATCAGCAAAAAGATATAGCCATCTCGGCGGTCCATCAAACCCGAAATCTCAACCATCAGATCAGAAAGGACAATCGGACCTGATCAGCCTCCAACCCTGCGGTCCAAGCATGGAGCCCCGGACGTGACGAAGCCATTTTGCACAGATGCCCTGGAAGTTTCCAATATTGCATCAATACCCTTACCTGGAGTAAATTTAAGAAGAACACCAGCGGATTTCAAGATTTGCAGATAAGTCCCTCCAGGGACCCTTTTGAAAATAAAACTCATCTTTTTATTCTATTTTAATCCTTGAACTTCATTTAAGCTTATCTTCTTCATCCGGACTCTGATTTTAGGGCACATTATATCGTTTTGAAGCTATTTCTGTGCTACACCATCTTCTATATTTTGTGGACTGATTCGAGGAGACTTATTGATAATTACTATTTGAGGGTCATTGTTGACTTCTGCAGGCTAATTTTGACACATTTGTATTATATTGTCCCAACACCGAAATTAACCAAACATTAATTAATTATTTGATTTAATTTAAAACCGTGCAACTAAGAATCTCTATTCCCTGTGATCGACCTTGGTACACTTGCCAAGTAAAAATACTCCACAACATTCAAAGCTTGTGGTATTTTGACGACCGAAATTCACTTCCTATACTACAATTCACGATTATTAAAGAGGTGGATTTCGCGATCATCATAAGTTGGTTTGAGAGCATTATTAAATGCATGCACATGTTATGCCTAGTAATATAATGCAAATGCTAAATCTTTCAATGTAAATGAACATCTTAACCTTTTTAATACATATTCATATATTGTATTCTGCATCCATTTACTTACAAATGAATTTAATAAATGCATGTCAATATTTTGATTTAATTATGATATAATTCCTTACACAAGAATATTAAAAAAGTATCTGAATCAACTCAGAGTGGAGTTGTTACACGTATGTATATAAATATGCATGTATTATATGTATATATAGTATGTACATGGATATAAATACATCGATGCATAAGCATATATGTGTGTGCATATAAATACCAAATCGAATCGAATTATTATCAAACAAATTCAGGTTAATTCAGATTCAATTCATTCGGGAATCGAATCCGCAAGTTAAATTCAAATTCGGTTCATTTGATTTTGAATCAAACTATTTTCGAATTTTATATAATGAATCCTAATCGAATTCGAATGATTCAGTTCAATCAGCAACCCTATTGGAGACCTTAATTCTATTTTACCTCATAGAAATGATAAATGCATGCATTATCTCATTAGTCATCGTCTTTGACTAAATTTAGGAAAGTGCGGGCTTTTAGGCTCAGCATTTAGTTTTAAAGAGTCAACGTCGGTTGTTAAAAAGTTGTACTCATGTACATATCTTTTTATATCTAAATAATGGTATGTAAAAGGAAAACTTCCACCACTTTTGTTCATCATAATTTCTGGATGGAATTTTTTTAAGAACAAATTCAAAATTAATGACAAGATTAGCGGTGCTAATTTATCACCAAAAAACAAGAGATAAGTAGGACATCATTTGATTGGTAAGATTTGTGTTTTAGAGACGATTAAGGAATAAATCAGCGTTAGGGATAATTTATAGCTGCGATGAGAGGTAGGTCGAATAAGGGACCAACATGTATTCCATGTTTGAGGAATAAGCATTGAAAGCAACACTTATATTAAGATATGCTTACAAGTAAGATGCAATTGATTATAGATACATATCTGATCTGTTATCATAACTATTTTACACAGATATGGACATTTATACATGTATCTTTTTTATAAAAGATACATATATTACATTGATATTGTAACGACCCAAAATTTGGGTTTCCCTAAAAGTTTCAAAACATATTCATTATCGTAGCCAAAATAACCGGCTCGTCTCAGGCTTTCCAACGAACTCAAGAACACGTGATTTCGAGTTTAGATGTGGGAGTTAAGGACTTTTTATTGAATATACGATGTTAATTTTGGGTTAAAAGAAAGCAATGGGATTAAGGTTTTCCATCCAAAACTGGGAGGGCTTTTGACGCTGGGATAACATATCCTTCTCATAAGACCTTCATTCTTTCTCACCCTCCTCAAGTTGCCTCTCATAACCCTTCATCTCCTTTCCCCCTCCCAAGTCATTCTCATATCTCTTTTCCTCTCCTTCTCCAGAAAGCCAGAGGGAGAACAATACCGCCATCATCTTCAGGAGCCTTCGAAGCTCTGCAGATTCACACTAGCGTGAGGAAAAGGGGTGTAATCACAAGGAGAAGGCGGTCCTCCAATCGGATTTGTGATCCAACAGATCGAACATGCATATTAGAGGCACGCACATGCATATCTTCGACTTTCTCCTCATTTTTGGGGGGATTGTCCTTTGGAAGTTGAATACTTGTTTTTTTATCGTGCCTCGGGGATCTCCTCTTGTTGTTAGTATAATTATATTTCAATTTAGTAAATTGGATCTTCATTGTTTCCATGTGTTAAATAAGCTAATGTTCTCTTCCAATTTGTTTAAATATCAACTCTTAGTTTTTATTTTGATGGTGTTGTGACATCATGTGCAATTATAATGTTTTTTTTTGAAAAATGACTCTAAATGAGTGCTATGGTGTAGAATGGTATAAGCCTCCATCACCGGTTATCCCTACATGAATTGCACTCAAATGTTATCATGTAGTAATCTACTCTGAAAAGCTTGTCGAATATGTTTGAATTATCCAGGACGAATGCACAGCCCGCCTATGCATTGTACTTGACTATCTCTACAATACCTAATATTAGGGTTGGCTATTAAGTCACAGCTCGATTAGTCAAACTTGGGCTCGGCTCGATGAGGGCTTGTGAGCTTGGCTCATTATGTTATTGAATCGAGCTCGAGCTAGATTTTTGAGCTTGATAGCTTAACGAGTCAAGCCCGATCCGATCCCTTCTCGGCTCGATAACTCGATAAAGGGCTCGATAAGGAATATATATTATATTTATGAAACTGCAATGTTGTTTTATTTTTATTTGTATTAGTTTTGCAACATTGTGAATGATGGACTATGTGTCTATGTGGTTTATGTAACGGCAATGTTAGGTAGATTATGTTGTAGACTTGAACTTTCTACACTTTATCTATGTTAATCTTGGTTATAATTAGATAATTAGTATTTATTTTTTTATAAAAAAATTGAATGTTACAACATATACTATAAATTAACTTTTGTATACAACTCGGATAGGGGTCTACTTGTAACAGGTAGCCTTCAAAGAAGAGGTTGTATGTTTGAGCCCATGCAACAACATTTTTCCACCAAAAATGTATATTTTCCTTAACAAGCCTGACTAAGCTCGAGCCCATACGAGGCTCGATAAGGGCTCGGCTCGAGCCTTATCAAGCCAAGACAGCTCAGCTGGGCTTGAACGAGCCCGAGCCTGAGCCGAGCCCAGTTGGATCCTGAGTCTGAGCCCGAGCCTGAGCCTTTATTCAGGATCCTAGGTGTAATTCACGATTACACGGGGTTATGATTGTAATTACGAAATTACTCATGATTTGGGTGTAAATATCTCATTATAGTATGATCTTTCTTGTGCATGAGACCCTCATCTGAAATGATCATTGACATGCTCTTTATATACTAATTATAGTATGGTCTTTCTTACGTATGAGATGCTATTATATAATGATTTTTATGCCTTACATTACGAACTACTATGACCTTTATCGTTCATATCATTAGTTATGACTTTTAAATTCTATATTGTTAATAATCTTGGAAAGATATAATGGATGTTGTTTTCTGACTGATTACTTATTATATGGTATGGCCATTCCATTATGCTTATTTTATATTGTATATTATACTTAGTTTCCTTTATCTTGGTTAGTACTTGAATATGATTTTAAATAATCTTATGAACAAGATTTGTAGGAGTCTTCTTTCCTTTACTCGTGTTGCATTTGCTCTACCCTACACCCTTTTATTATACAAATTATTATACATGTACTGAATCATTTGACTCACAAGTTACCTCCTTTGGAAATCCAACATGAAGTGTAGAGAAGGAGATGGAGGCATGAGTTTTTGGTGGTGCATCTGCAGGACATTGTTGAGGTTGATGCCTAGTTTCGTAATTGCTTTTGTTAGTTTTTTCAATTTTTAATGATGTAATAAAGAGATTTTAAGATTTTATTGTTACTTTTTGTGGGCATCTGATTATGAATGGAAGTTTTAATTTTTTTTATCATTTTATTTATATGAATGGTATATCATGCAGGTTGTTTATAACTATTATTGGGTAATTTTATGAATGTGTGTTGAGAAGTGCTCTTCCTGTGGCAGGGCGTTACATATATCTTCAAATATCCGTATCCATGTATATAAATAAGAATATAAGTGTGTTTATAATCATATATGATGATATTTTATGCATACTCCCGTCGTATTATTATAAAATAATACATGGGGTAAATTTAAAAAGTACCCATATATGCTTCGATTCTCGATTAGGGTTTTCATTTTTAAAACTTTACAAATATGGACCTAATCAAATGCAGTCATCTGTGAGCTTCCATGACTCTTTTTTAAACCATACACTCTAAACTTAAAAATTTTAGTTTCATGGTTGTTATTTTTAAAATGAGAATTCTAAATGAAAATAAGGAAAATGTGAGGAGTATCAACAGTTCTCCATATCAATCCCAATCAGCCAACATTTTGTATCAGTATAGGAAGCATAATCTCAAGTATAAACAACACAAAGACCCCACTAGTAAATGCCACCAGAAGAAAATGCCTAGATTCTTAGCTAAGAGAGGGGGTAGAGAACAATTATGTCATCAAAGGCTTGAGCTGAACCATTATAATTTATGAGCTTCAACTTAACATAATTGTCCTACATTCCATGGGAGTGGCGAAGCAAAACTAAGAAAAAACACAATCCTTCTTCTCACATACTACCATCAGAGCAAAAGCATATTCATATAATAAATAAATGGCAATGAGCTCTATTTCTTGACTTTTTTAACTAATATTTTTACATGGATATTTTCAACTATTAGTTACTAATATAAAAGGATGTTCAAGCTAGCATATCTTAGTAGGTATTTATTTCACTGTTAATATTTTGGTAATATTTGTTGTGCGTATATTTGTGTGTATGTATGCGTGTCTATATGCATGCATGCATAATGGATATATACTTGTATGTATGGATGGGTGGATATATTATATGTATGTACTGAATGTACATATTGCATTGTATGTATGTATCATATGTAGGTGAATACAATGTATTTGTTTTATGTACAAGACATTCAATGCATATATTTAAGCTTACTTACCATCTATTTATTCTAATATTATTATATGTATTCGCTTTAAAATAAATGATAACACATTTTTATAGGGTTTTTATCAGGTGTGCCCCTCTAAGATATTGCAATATCAGTTATGCCCCTCTCTTTCTTTGAATATCAGTTGTGTTCTTGACTTCTTATCGTTCTATCCCTTGTCCCCCTCGAGTTAGTTACCGTCCATCTCCAATGCAAACAGACGTTATTTGGGGACATAGGGAGAATTAAATTTGAAAAAAAGGGTTAGGAGGTCTTTTCTATCCCTCCCTACCCCCCATCCCCCAGTCTCCTCCCCCCCCTCTGCCCCAGCCTCTTCTCCTCTGCCCCCTCCTCTGTCCATACATGAACCGAGGCCTGTCATGATGCGGGGTATGACATTACCTCCTTAGCGAGCTGGACCCCGCTACGGGGGAGCTCACCCCGGCAATCTATGTGCATTTCCACTCATATAGCATTCAGACATGCACTAATCCATGATTCTGAAATCCATAATCAGGCCAGGACTTCCGAATTCATGGCCCTTCAATTCTAATCATTATGTCTGCAGACCATCGAAACAAGCCAATCATATTACTTTCTAGCACCAGCACGCACCCACTACATTAATATGTCAACGTATTTGATTGGGTAATTAGATGGAGCTTCCAAGGATAAATATGAAAGATCAAGGAAAATCAAAATAAGAAGCAGGTTGATCACCATCATCACCAACCAACTGATCAATGCCACAGTCACTACAATGCATACTACACGTGAAGGTTTCATAGAAATCCAACGAATTTGTCTAATTTCCAAACTCAACAAGCCAATTGCAGGTGCGGAACTCCCGTTAATCTCTAAATCAACCTAGCGCTGCACATTTTTCAGCTTGTTCCCATCGTCCTCATTAATAGACGGGGTTGTTCAACATTTAATTTCATCGGATTCCTGATGACCGGCCAAATGACAGAGGTAAAGGTACAGAAATAGGTCGTTGCGACCTCGATCACTCGGCTAAGTCAATCAAGAAAAATCGAACCACTCGAAACAAATAAAATCAATCAGAACAAAGCAAGTGGTCCTGCTAAATGTTTAACCTGGTATAGCACCCAGGGTCGAACTCAAGGAGCACGGGTTGGCCAAAGGCCTACGAAGTAGTAAAAACAAATAAAATAAAAGACAAAATATTTTTAGTGGTTTTTAATTGTTTTTATATTTTTTTGGATTTTTAATATGTGAAGAAAATAAAAGAAACACAAATAAGCACACTTCAACAATTTATTTAATGCAACAAAAACCAAGCAAAAATTCAAACAAAAATATTTTTATGTGTTTTATATTTTTTTATGTTTTTAGTGAATTTTTGGAATTTTTCTGATGTATATTTTATTTTCTAAAAATCAAACAGTAGCAAAAATACAAGGTACTGTCCAGCCAGGCCCAAAAGCCCTAGATAAAATATCTAAGGGCCTCAAAAGGGACTGGAGGTATTTTTCCTGTAAACTAGGTAAAACAAGGAAAATTTGAGTACCAAAATTATTGTTTTTGAGTTTTTAGATTATTTAATAGAATTTTTATGAGTTTTTAGGTGTTTTTAAATTTTTAAGGTTTTTAAGCAGTGAAAAATAGCCAAAATTGGCTAGAAAATCAAAGAACACAAAATAAACACTACCTAATTTTTATAGAATTTTTAGGGGGGTTTTTATATTTTTTTGTGGTTTTTAACTCTAGACAGTGGCAAAAATGATGATTTTTAAATTTTTAAAAATAGCAAATAAACTCAGAAATGTCCTCAAAAATTCACAAAAATCCTACACCATGGCAGGAGCCATGTATCAAATTTTCGTCGAATTTAGAGGTGATTTGATATTTTATTCAAAAATCACAAGAGGGTACAGTGCACAGGGACTGAAATGCAAATACCCAAAGTTCTGGGGGTCCCGGTGCAAAATTCCCAGCAAAACACGCGCGAGGCGCGTGCCTGGGGCACTCAGGGACCTATATGTAATAAAAATAAGGTCCGGGGACTAATTGGTAACACGTACCAAAAGTCCGAGGGCCTCAGCTGCAAATATCCCAAAAATAAACGCACATGCGGAATAAAACCATTCACAGGGGCATAAATGCAAATACCAAAAAGATTTCATTCATTTCAGAACCATCCAGAACTACAGGGACTAAGTTTGCAAATACACCAATAAAACACGTGACGAAGCACGCGGCTCACAATAGGTAGGGGCATAAATGCAAATAGCTAAAGTACGAGGTCCGACATGCAAAATACCCTAAAACTAAACAACTGACTAAAATATTTACAGGACTAAAATGAAATAAAAGATAAAGAAGGGCCAAAGGGTAAATTACCCTTTATTAAGTCGCTCGATGGATGTGCGCCACGTTGTAGATGGACGGCTGGAAATGGTTGGCGCTCCAACGCTGAGGTCCTCGCAGCGATCGGACGGTCGAGGGTAAGCCACGTGGGGGATCGAACGGATGCGGCTCTCGGTGGCTAAACCTCGAGCAGTGGACGGTCCAGAACGCCTCTCCAAGATCTGACGGTGGCTGGATCTCCTCAAGTGAACGGTCCGGATACGAACTGGAGGTCGAGGACGATCGAACGGTCGGGGAAGATGCTGGAAGAACAGTCGGCCGGCGAGCTTTGTCGGCCTCGTGCGAGCGCTGGTCTCCACCCCTGCTGCCTCTGAAGATCGGAGAAGGTCCGTGATGATGCTCCGCAGCTGCTGGTAGGCTCCGATGACCCAGCCGAGCCCTGAAGGGCTCCGGCGAGGTCGGCGGAGGTGAAGCTCCTGGCCCAGATGACTCGAACCCTCAGATGGGCTCGCAATGATCTGCAAGGTAGACCAGGAAACTCGCGGGTCGAGGGCAAAGTGCCTCGACCCCGTTAGGCGTCGTGGAGGTGACCGGTGGGGCGATATGGTCGAACTCCGGCGAAGCGGTGGACGGAGGAGTTCGAATCCCCAGCTCCTGTGCGAGCTGGGTTGGATGGGGGTATGGAGAAGGTGCGCGGAAGGAAGGCGGAGATGAAGATGGATTCCGATGATCGAATGGAGGTGTGAGGCGGTCGGAATCGGCGAAACACGGCGGCGGTGCGATTTGGGGCAAAATGGAAATTAACGAAAAGGAAAGGAAATAGGGTCTACCTGGGTGGATGAATCGACTATGCTGGAGCTGGGGAAGCTCCCGGTCCTCGCCTCAAGGAGCGTCGACGTTCGAGGCTCGAGCTCCAACTCGGGGCGGAGCACGGCGGTGAACACTCGCCGGATCAGTGGCTTTCGCGTCCTTTCCTCGCTGCGACAGGTCGAGACTCGAGCTGTCACCTCTCTCTCTCTCTGGAGCTCACTGGAAATCGAAGCAAATGGCCAAAGATGGAAGAATTTGGTGGCGGAGCTCGCTTAAGTAGGTTGGGGGGATCCGAAAGGAACGGCTCGGGTAGGGTCACGGTGGCGCGCGGACCCCGAGGTCGAAGCCCGGCGAGGGTGTCGGATGTGGGAGGTGTCAAACGGAGCCGGGGTTTAGGTGTTAGGCAATCGGGTCGAGCGGGTATAAATCCGAGAAAAGAGTCCGGTGCTCGAACCCGTGAAGAGTGGTCCTGGGGGGGGTCAGTTGACCGGGCGGTCAACATCCCCAGGGCCAATGACTGAAGGCCACGTGGCTGAATCAAGAAGTGACAATTACACATAGCTAGGGGCCGAATCAGCAAAAACCCAAAACATGAAATATTTTTATTTTATTTTTTTCTATTTTTTGGTGATTTTTAATTAATTTTTGGAAATAAAAATAAGGTATTTATAATATATAGCTATATATAGGTATATATACAATATGTAGGTTTTTGATTTTTGATTTTTAATTGTACAATTTTATCCTTATTTTATATTTTATTTATTTGTAGTATAAAATAAGGAATAGAAGGGTGTTTTTATTTTATTTTTATTATTTATATACATTGGTAAAATAAATAGATATATACATCTATATACATGGTATATGTACAATGTATTTTTGTATTTTTAATTTTGTTATTTTTATTTGATTTTTGTTTTGATTCTTTTTATTTTATTTTATTTACAATATATAACCTAGAATATTTACAAAAAGTTTAGAAAATGATTTTATTTATTCACAAGGTTAAATAAATAAAGAAGCATGGTCTATGTACATGATGAAAGGGTATTTTTGAACTTTTTGATTTTTAGCTTTTTATTTTGTTTTTATATTTTATAAATATGTACAAATATTTACAAGCATATTTTTGGGTGAGGAAAAATATGATTTTATTTATTTACATAGATATTTACACTAGAGCCCCTATCTCCCTCTACTTTGGCCTTTATGCGGTCAGGCCCATGCTGAGCCCTCCCTTGGGTTAGGTTGCTCAATATTTATTCTAAATATTTCCCTCTTTTTCTTTTTCATCTTTATTCTTTTATTTTTGCACAAAAACATGCTAATTATAGGTTTTTTTACAAAATGCATGCTTTCGCTAATTATTCCTATTTACACATATCTACATGCATTTGCAAAGGTTTTTGTAGCTAAAATATAAGAATAAAGAGTGATGAATGGGTATTCATCACCCCCCTATACTTAACTTTGCTAGTCCCTTAGCAAACACTTATTTGAAAAAGAAGTAAAAAAGAAAGAAAGAAAAAGAAAAAGAGGATGTACATGGATCAAGGTTGATTATTAAACTTGCCTTCATTAAATTGGGGTATGGAGCTCAATCAGATCTTTGGATTATTAATGTGTCGGAACCTTATTTAGACTTAAGCTTAAAACCTAACAGCCTCTAAGTTCCACTACTCTATAATCAAGACTCCTCAATGCTCCAGATCAGAACAAGTCATCAATCACAAACCCTGAAGACCATGAATCTTTTCTTGTCCTGTGAATGTGAAGTCTAAGCTCTCCACCTCTGAAATGGCAACTTGACAACCCCTCCCCAACAAGGTAACTCTATGACCTCAATCTGGCCACTCTTTCCTCGAGGAGCGGGGTATTCCCTTCTAAGTTCAAGTACAACCGGCTCAAGAAGAGGGGGAAGAAGAGAATGGGTCAAGGCCAGTGTAGCCAAGTACCCTTGGGAGCTTGACCAGTGTAGCCAAGTCTCCCTGCTGCAAGCTACAACAGATGGATCATGAAACCAAGCTTTGCTTATTGCACTTTATATACATACTCCGGTGGGATTATCATTTTCTCTCAGACCCACCACTTTTTTGGAGTTCTTTTCTTTTTGCACACATTTTTTTTCAAGTGCATCTGTACAACATATACATGTGCAGCATATATACAAGGAGTTTTTCCTCTTGAGCCAGTAGACTATCCCTCTTTTGAAGCTTTATTGCAACCCACAACTCCCGTCGTTAGACCTCATGGCAACCAGACCAAGTTGAGACGCGCTTCCTTCACTATAAGAAGAAGAGAGGTTCCGCCTAGAAGTACTACCCTCATATGCTACCCCAAGCCAAGGAAGAATGCCTCCTCACCACCTCATCCGTAGAGAGCTCGGTGCATAGTGCGGTTGTCCAAGTAAAGCCATAATCTATATGAGTCATGTGTTGTTGTTAAGTGCTCTACTTAGGCTCATTGAGATGACATGTGATCATAGCCTAGTGAACTCAAAGAATTAAGTCACCATAGACCTGAAAAGCCTTAAACCTAAGTCCTATAAGGTTCCTCTTAGAAGTTAGGTGGATTAAGATCTTAATCAAGCTCCATTTCTCAATTTGATTCCAGGCTAGTTTAAATGTCAACTATCATCCAAGAAAAACTATATACATATGTACAAAAAGATGCTTATTTACACAATATTTTACAATCATGCAAAAAATTTTTGAAAAATGTTTTGAAATCATGAATGGATGATGCATGAAGTGCAAGTTTTGCAAAAAGGTATTTACACACATTTACACAAGATTTTTGCAAACTTTTGATTTTCAAAACATTTTGGAAAAATTTTGTACCATATACATAATTTTGCTAAGAAAATATTTACACAAGCTTTACACAAAAGATTTTTGAAATCATTTTTACAAAAATAATTTGTACACTAGCTATGTATGTGCAAATAAAAGAAGATTATGTACATGAAAAATTTTTAAATTTTTGTGATTTTTAGCCATTTTTATTTATTAACACACTCACACAAAGTACGAGTTATGGCTAAAGTATATATGAAATATATACACCCCCCCTATACTTAGCTCGAACGATGTCCTCAGAGTCAAGAGCAATGAAGAAGACATAACTCGTGCTATGTATAGGGAAGTGAAAAGAAAGGCTATACAAAAGAAGAATGAAAAGTCAAGAGGGACCCAGGTTTCCCCCCTATACTTAGGATCAAGTAATCCTAAGTATAGCAGGCTGTATACTAAGGGAACACCTGAGTGCAGAATGTACAGGGTCTACCCCCCCTATACTTAGGTTGAAATATCCCTAAGTATAGGCAACAAAAACAGGGGTAGACGGAAACAAAAGAAATACCCAAAAGGTCTCACATCCCCCCTATACTTAGGGTAAAGTGCACCCTAAGTATAGCATAATCACAAGATGAAGAAGGGATGTGGGACTAGAGAATGTGGTGATATGGACATCTGGATCTATATACAACGGAAGATCAGTGAAAATCAGGCGTGAGATGCATTAGATGTGAGTCAAAGACCACATCTCACGCAAAATGAATAGGGGCAAGATCAACGACCCGCGGCTCATGATCTAGAAATGGCTTGAGCCGCTGGCCGTTCACTCGAAAGGTACTCTCAGAAGACAACTCAGATATGTCGATGCTACCGTTGTCGTGTACCTTTCTAACCAGATAAGGTCCCTTCCATTTGCTCTGTAGCTTCCCTGGAAATAATCTAAGCCTCGCATCAAACAACCATACTCTCTGTCCAATCTCAAAATGCTTGTGGCTGATATGAGAATCATGCCACTCCTTGACTTTCTCCTTATAATGTAGGCTGCTTGAGAAAGCTGCATCTCTAAGCTCCTCCAGGGCAGCTAGCTCTGCCCTTCTCTGGTCTCCCATACCATCTGGATCCATGATAATATCTGTGACTGCCCAAAGTGACTTGTGCCTCAGCTCAACAGGTAAATGGCATGGCTTGCCGTATACGAGGCGAAAGGGAGATGTGCCCAAAGGTGTCTTGAAAGACGTCCTATATGCCCACAAGACCGAGTCCAAAAGCTGTGACCAATCCTTTCGGTCAGGGCGGACGACTTTCTGCAGAATAGTCTTGATCTCCCTATTCGACACTTCGGCTAGACCATTCGTCTGTGGATGGTAAGGTGTAGCAACACGATGGTCTATGCCGAACTCGCTAGCAAGTGCCTTCACCTGGTCGTTGATGAAGTGAGATCCCCCATCAGAAATCAGAACTCGTAGAACCCCGAACCGCGTGATGATGTGCTTCCTCAAAAATCTGCAAACTGTCCTCGCATCAGCGGCTCGGGCGGGGATAGCCTCCACCCAACGACTCACATAATCGACGGCCAACAGAATGTACTCAAATCCCTGACTCTTAAGGAATGGACCCATGAAATCGATGCCCCATGCGTCAAAAACCTCACAGAAGTGAATGGGCTGCATCGGCATCATATCACGCTGTCCACAAGTGCCCATCCTCTGACAGTCAGTACACCTCTTCATGAACTCATCTGAGTCCTTGAAGAGGGTAGGCCACCACAAGCCGGATTGGAGCACCTTCTGTGCCGTTCTCCTCCCAGAATGATGTCCTCCTGCCTCAAGCTTGTGGCAGTAAGTGAGGACGCTATGGTGTTCCTCCTGAGGAATACACCGACGCCAGACGCTATCCCCTCCTTCGTGGTAAAGAATGGGATCCTCCCAATGGTAGGACTTGGCCTTCGCAAGGAAGGTCTCCAGCCTCTGCCTGGGCCAATCTTGTGGGACTTTCCCAACAACGAGAAAGTTCACAATATCGGCGTACCATGGGAGTGAGGCGATAGCAAGGATCACCTCATCTGGGAAGGTATCTCTAATAGGGTCAATCTGCTCAGAATCCTCAGGCTGCTCTAGTCGGGAGAGATGATCCGCCACCACATTCTTGACTCCAGGCTTATCCTTGATCTCAATATCGAACTCCTGGAGTAGAAGGATCCATCTAGTCAGTCTGGCCTTGGCATCCTTCTTTGCCATGAGGTACCTGATGGCGGTGTGATCTGTAAACAAAGTCACTCTAGATCCGATGATATATGATCTGAACTTATCCAGGGCAAACACTACTGCTAGCATCTCCTTCTCTGTGACCGTATAATTCCGCTGGGCAGAATCCAATGTGCGGCTAGCATAGTGTATGGCAAATGGAACTCCATCCCTCCTCTGGCCCAGCACTGCCCCTACGGCAAAATCGGAGGCATCCGTCATGATCTCAAATGGGAGAGACCAATCAGGCGGCTGGAGGACAGGAGCCTCAATAACGCACTGCTGGAGAGTAGCAAACGACGAAAGACACTTGTCATCGACAAGGAATTCGGTGTCTTTCGTCAAGAGGTTAGTCAACGGCCGGGCAATCCTGCTGAAATCCTGAATGAATCTCCTATAAAATCCAACGTGCGCCAGAAATGACCGTAACTGCCTCAGATTGGACGGCGGTGCGAGTTTCCTAATGACATCAACCTTGGCCGGATCAACCTCCATGCCCCTGTTGGAGATGATGTGGCCAAGCACCGTCCCTTGAGTCACCATGAAGTGACTCTTCTCCCAAGATAGCACCAAATGATACTCAATACATCGCTGGAGTACTCGGTCTAGGCAGTCAAGACAGGAGTCGAATCCGTCGCCGTAGACCGAGAAATCGTCCATGAAGACCTCCAAACACTCCCCTACCATGTCCGAAAAGATCGACAGCATGCACCTCTGAAAAGTCGCAGGGGCATTGCATAGCCCAAATGGCATGCGTCGAAAAGCATATGTGCCGAAGGGACAGGTAAAGGTGGTCTTCTCTTGATCCTCAGGAGCGATGGCCACTTGGTTGTAGCCCGAGTACCCATCCAGGAAGCAATAATGGCTCTTCCCTGCCAGTCTCTCAATGATCTGGTCAATAAAAGGCAGGGGGAAATGGTCCTTCTTGGTGGCTTGGTTGAGTCTCCTGTAGTCAACACAAACCCTCCAAGAGGTGGGTACTCGTGTAGCAATCTCCTGTCCCGACTCACTGATCACAGTCGTGATGCCCGTCTTCTTGGGCACCACATGCAAGGGGCTGACCCACTTGGAGTCGGAAATGGGATAAATAAAACCTGCCCCCCACCATTTTGATATTTCCTTCATCACGACCTCTCTCAGGTTGGGGTTCAGTCGCCGCTGGAACTCACGTGACGGCTTCGCCCCTTCCTCGAGATAGATATGGTGGGAGCAAACTGATGGACTAATCCCATGGAGATCTGCTACGCTCCATCCGATCGCCTTGCGGTTCTTTTCAAGAACCCCCATCAAACAGGATTCCTGCTCTCCAGTCAACTCAGCAGAGATGATGACTGGGTACATCTCTGGCTCGCCCGCAAGGAATCGATACTTCAACGAAGTAGGGAGCGGCTTCAGCTCTGGAATGCTGGGTGCTGGAAAATCTGGCTGCGGAAGAAACTGAGTGAATGCTGCTAAGTCTGTCAAATCTGCCAGGGAAAGTGAAAGCGTACTCTCGCAAACTAGATCGGGAAGAGGCTGCTCAACTGCACTGTCTCTGGTCTGCTCTGCATCTACCTCCTCCTCATCTGTAGGCTCAGGTGGAATTAGGTCTGGCATCTGATCATCACAATCGGCCCAATCAGACTCTGAATCCGAGGGATCTGTATCAACCGCGGTGGCATCAGTACCACCGGAAAACAAGGTGGCCTCAGCACCACCATCACTAAACATCGTGCTGCGATCTAGGACTGGCTCTGCTGCCTCTATGGTATCCTGGTCCAAGGCTGTGCTCTCCAGACTCTCCTCTGCTATCATCTCGGCATCAGCTGTATCTGAAAGTGAGAGAATGGTCTGTGCCTCAAGATCTGCCCAAGCTGCCTCATCATCTGTGATCACAAAATCACAGTCCTGGTGGATGTCTGGCTCTGCGTCTGTCAGCTGCTCTGAATCTGTACTAGCATCTGAGCGGGCTCTGAATCTAGCTCTGTAGTCCTCGACCGTCTCTATTTGTATACTCTCGCCCTCGACGCGAAAGTACACCTTCCCGCTATCATGATCAGTCACCGTCTTGGTTGTGGCCAAGAACGGACGACCAAGGATGATGGGGGTATCGGCCACTGACTCAGGGATCTCCATGTCCAACACTACGAAGTCCACGGGGAATTTCAGGCCCTGAATCGTGACGATAACGTCTCGTAATAACCCCTTCGGCCTCTTGACAGATCGATCAGCGAACTGAAGGACTGTCCTGCTCTGTCGAAGAGTGCCCAACTCAAAGCGGTCGAGAAGGGCTGCCGGAAGAAGGTTGATCGACGATCCGCTATCCAGTAGAGTACGGTCGAACCTCTGCTCACTAATCTGGCATCTGACATACGGGGCCCCTGAATCTGGCCTCTTGGCTGGCAAGCGGTTCTGGATCGCAAAACACGTGGCTTTGGTCAGCACATGGATCTCGGAAGTGTGGTTCCTCCTCCTCCTGCTGACTGTAGTCCTCTCTCTCAAAGATCGCTGGAGAAGGGGGATGTGCTGCAAAGCCTCCTGGAGGGTCAGCTGGATGTGGAATCGATCGATCATGCTCTGGCTGAACTCCTCAAGCTCCCTCTTTTTTGGATCATTTTTCTTCCCCTTCCCCATCTGAAGGGCTCTAGGGAAGGGGATCACAGGGTCCTTCTCAGATGAAGGACTAGGAAAAGGTCTAGACGGTTCAAGGACCGGATCCACACATACATCATGCACCACAGTGGGACCAAAAGAAAGTAAACCTTTTCCTTTATTCACAACAGAGTTCTGAGATACAGGGATGCGAGGAAAGACAGCATCTCTATCACGACTAACACTGGTGGCCTCAGTACCACCGTGGGTTGGCTCTGCTGCTGCTGCTGGTAGACGTCTTGCGGCATCAGTACCGCGGGCTGGCTCGGCTGAACTGGTGGCGTCAGTACCACCTCCTAGATCTGGTGAAGCGGCGGCCTCAGTACCGCCGGTGGGATCAGCATCCTTGGTGGTCTCAGTGCCACCGTCATCGTTTGGAGCGGCCTCAGTACCGCTCTCCTCCTCCTCATGTGGCGCCTCTGAAGTGTCCTCGTGGTGAAGCTCAGATGAGGCGTCGCCGCCTGCTGGGGTCCTACCGCTCCTAAGTGTGACAAAATCAGCATCAAATAGATCCGAAGATGTATCATCAAATGGGTCACTAGGAGTGGCAAACTCAGTATGTACTACCTGCTCAGATTTCCTCTTGAGGTTGTTCGGGTTCGGCTCAATCTGGGCTGGAATGGCGGCCTTCCCTCTCACCAAGTCCCGCATCTCCTGGCGGAACTCGTCCATCTCCCGTCTGAATGTGGCCTGCTGGTCCGTGAGGAGGCGGGCGATGTCATCCAAAGCAGGACTCTCGTGGGAACCCGACGGGTAGCCTCTCTGTGGGTGAGGCTGCTGGAACTGCTGTTGCTGGTGCTGGTAAGAGGGGTATGAGGAAGGGTGCTGCTGCTGAACTGGGTGAGCCTGCTGCTCACGTCTCCACGACTGTCCCTGCTGCTGATAGGGACGAGGACTGAAGGATGGCTGGTGTTGCTGATATGCTGGGGGCTGCTGCTGCGGCTGGTGGTGATCTCTCTGCTGGGAGTACTGCCCTCCCTGTCCTGACGGCTGCTGCTGGGGCTGGGTACCACAACTCCCCCACCTGAATCCGGGATGGTCTCGTCGGATCCCAGGCTGGGGGCAGTCATACCAAATCCCGTTGACATCCATCAACGGCTCGGCATCGTAGGGGGCTGGCGGGAGTACTGCCAGAGGCTGGTCCGGCTGGTAGACCACCATCTGCATTTCTGGAGATGGTGGGGACTGGTAGGTGGGTTGCGGCTGCTGGTACGGCTCCGCCTGTACAAGATGGACCTGTCTAGGCTGCACGTGGGTGCTGGAGCGCTGGGACGAGCTGCTGCTGCTGCCGGCGTCGCCTCGCGACTGAAGACGGGGCTGAGAAGCCGTCTGTGCCTCCTGGAGACACATGAGCTGTGTCTTCATGTCGCTCAGAACCTGTGCCATCTGCTCCATCTGCGTGATACTCTGGCACTGCTTCTTCTCTATCAGCTCCATGCGGTCCAGCTTCTCGCTGATAATGCCCATGTCCGCAGCTGACGATTCTGCCTGTGCTGCTGAGGCTGCGGACGAACTGGATGGACCTGCATCTACCCGTGCTATCCGCTGGTACTGCACGGGTCCTGGCTGATGTGGCTGGGTCTTCTGAGTATACAACCTGGTCTGAGACATCACCATATAGTTCTCAGCCATCTCCTCGAAGATGGCCCAGACCTGGTCGTGGTCCTTGGCGAAGTAGGACCCGCCGCAAGAAGCATTCACCAGGCCCTGTAGCTCTGGTGTCAACCCGCTAAAGAAGCTCTGCACAAGGTTCGGCTTCGTGATGTCGTGGTGCGGGCATCTGTCCAGAAGCTCTCGGAACCTCTCCCATGCCTCGTGAAACTGCTCGTTGGGGAACATGGAGAAGTTGCTGATCAGGGCCCTCGCTGCATTCGTCCGCCCGAGTGGATAGTACTTGTTCAAGTACTCGGTGCGGAGCTGCTCCCAGGTATAGACAAACCTCCCAAGATGCTTCAGCCAGGTGGCTGCTCTATCTGCCAGTGAAAACGGGAAGGCTATCATCCGGATCGTGTCCTGGTCCACGTGGCGATCGTGGACAGTGCTGCAAATCATCAGGAACTCCTGGAGGTGGGGCTCCCCAGTGGCGAGTCCGTGAAAACGAGGGAGCATCTGCAGGGTGTTCGGGGGGAACTTGAAGTCCCCCACGATAGCAGGTACCACCACCCAATGGTGCATCAGTGTAGATTCGGGGTTGTGCAACTCCCGCATCGGTCTAGGTGGTCCTCCTCCACCCGCGGCTGCTGCCGCTGCGGCGGCGGCTGCGGCTGCTGCTGCTGTTGCTGCTGCTGCGGCTCGTGCCTCTGCATCCGGTATCTCCTCGGGCTCGCTCTGTTGGTCTCTCTCTGCTCTGAGCCTCTCCAGCTCTCGCCTCATCTCTATCATAAATGCCCCCTGATTGCGGAGCTGCTGCTGGACTGTCTCGAGTGATGCGATCAGGGTGGAGTTGATCGCTCCCTGGTCTAGTACAAAGTGCTCTGGCTGACGGGAGTGATCGTCTGAACTGCCGGCTCCGGCCATGTCGACGTCTGCAAAATCAAACGAGCCCAACTCAGGTGCTGTCAAATATATCAATCTCTCCTCGGGCTCGTGTCTCTCAGGAAGATCAGAAAGGGGGTCGAGGGGGAACATGGTGGAGTCGTACTCGGGCTCGGAGAGCGGGTCTGAGCTCTCACGAGCCAACCTAGATGAGGAGGTAGACGCGCCCGAAAGCGGTGCAGCCAGAGGCTGCCTAAGAGACCGTCTACCCATCATCTTGATCTGGCGAGTAAGGCGGATGAGATCTGGAAAAATTATGATCAGAAAACTAACCCCCGGTTCACCAACGCAACGCGAGCTGAAGACCGTGAAAGTTCGGTCAAATTATCTTGTCGATTTTATTTTGGTGAACAAACAGAATATCAGAGCGCTTACGTGACCTGTTGGGATATCCGATGCTAACCCAACCGACTGGCCCGCACGGAAGAGTCGGTAATCAGTCGGGACTAGCAACGGGGGGCTCTACCTAGGGTGCGGGTCACTCTCTCGCGCATCCAAACCAAACAATGAGGGGGTTGCTCTCCCCAAGACAAAGTTTTTAGGGTGAGCGGTTTTTAGATCAATAATTTTAGCAGTCCCAATTTTATGGTTTCACTTTTTTTAATATTTTTTAAAGCAAACAAAAGGCCTAACGAATTTTTCGGTTCTCCTGATTATTAAGTCCAAAAACAGGGGGGAGAAGACGAAAAAGCCGATGCGCGATAAATCAATGATGCATGCAAAGTCAGAAATGTGTACCTGCCTCTAGCTCTCTACATGCAATATGATCCGCGCATAAAAGTAAAGACAGAATTAAAACTACCTATATGGTGCAGCGGGAAAGCCGAGTCCTAGACGAGCAACTTCTAGCGAAGAACCGTCTAACCGGTCACCGACCTCCAAGCCAAAGAGTCCGGTCTTGGCCCGTCCCTCCTCTGTCCGACAAATCGGGGGTAGGAGAAGCGCTTTACAGGACGAGCTACGGCACGTAGGCTACGAAGGCTAGTGAATCGGTTATTTTTATTAATGATTTTTAAGTAGGTCCAATTATCGATCTATGGGAACAGATATGCAATTAGGTGTGTGGATCCTACTAATTATGGCACATTCACCAGAAAATCCTAAATCTAGGGGCTCGAGCAAAAACCGCGAAAAACCGGAAAAGACAGAAATAAAAGAAAAATAAAACCGCAAAAAAGCCGCGAAAAACCGCGAAGGTCCTAAAGGGTCCCCCGAGCACACCGGTGCTCGGCGAAACAGACCCGCTACAGTAGGAAAGTCCAAGAGTGTCCAAGCAGTCCAAGCCCCTATATTATTACAATAATAATAATAAAAATAAAAACCTAATCTACCCTCACCCACTCAACTCTCTCCCTCTCGCTCTCTCTTGCGGCTTCGTAAAGAAGGAAGCCGCCTCCAAGTTCCTCGGCTGCACCGGCTCCTCGAAAGTCGCCTACGCAGTCCTTGGGCCCTCGCAAGAAAAAGAGATGAGTGGTCAGACCAGCAAAAATAATCAAATAATAAGGAAAAAGAAATGAAAATTAAAAGTGAGGGTATATATGCAAAAATACAAAATAAAATAATCACACAAAATCAATCAAAAACAAAAACAAAAGAAAAAAAAATAAAGCAGAATAAAACAAAAAGAAACTATAAACAAAAACCGCGAAAAGCCGCGAGCTCCGAAGAGCCGCGAAAAGCCGCGAAAACAAAGACGAAAATGAAAATAAAACGAACTACTAAGCCGTGCTCCCCGGCAACGGCGCCATTCTGATGACCGGCCAAATGACAGAGGTAAAGGTACAGAAATAGGTCGTTGCGACCTCGATCACTCGGCTAAGTCAATCAAGAAAAATCGAACCACTCGAAACAAATAAAATCAATCAGAACAAAGCAAGCGGTCCTGCTAAATGTTTAACCTGGTATAGCACCCAGGGTCGAACTCAAGGAGCACGGGTTGGCCAAAGGCCTACGAAGTAGTAAAAACAAATAAAATAAAAGACAAAATATTTTTAGTGGTTTTTAATTGTTTTTATATTTTTTTGGATTTTTAATATGTGAAGAAAATAAAAGAAACACAAATAAGCACACTTCAACAATTTATTTAATGCAACAAAAACCAAGCAAAAATTCAAACAAAAAATATTTTTATGTGTTTTATATTTTTTATGTTTTTAGTGAATTTTTGGAATTTTTCTGATGTATATTTTATTTTCTAAAAATCAAACAGTAGCAAAAATGCAAGGTACTGTCCAGCCAAGCCCAAAAGCCCTAGATAAAATATCTAAGGGCCTCAAAAGGGCCTCGAGGTATTTTTCCTGTAAACTAGGTAAAACAAGGAAAATTTGAGTACCAAAATTATTGTTTTTGAGTTTTAGATTATTTAAAAGAATTTTTATGAGTTTTTAGGTGTTTTTAATTTTTAAGGTTTTTAAGCAGTGAAAAATAGCCAAAATTGGCTAGAAAATCAAAGAACACAAAATAAACACTACCTAATTTTTATAGAATTTTTAGGGGGGCTTTTATATTTTTTGGGGGTTTTTAACTCTAGACAGTGGCAAAAATGATGATTTTTGAATTTTTAAAAATAGCAAATAAACTCAGAAATGTCCTCAAAAATTCACAAAAATCCTACACCATGGCAAGAGCCATGTGTCAAATTTTCGTCGAATTTGGAGGTATTTGATATTTTATTCAAAAATCACAAGAGGGTATAGTGCATAGGGACTGAAATGCAAATACCCAAAGTTCTGGGGGTCCCGGTGCAAAATTCCCAGCAAAACACGCGCGAGGCGCGTGCCTGGGGCACTCAGGGACCTATATGTAATAAAAATAAGGTCCGGGGACTAATTGGTAACTCGTACCAAAAGTCCGAGGGCCTCAGCTGCAAATATCCCAAAAATAAACGCACATGCGGAATAAAACCATTCACAGGGGCATAAATGCAAATACCAAAAAGATTTCATTCATTTCAGAACCATCCAGAACTACAGGGACTAAGTTTGCAAATACACCAATAAAACACGTGACGAAGCACGCGGCTCACAATAGGCAGGGGCATAAATGCAAATAGCTAAAGTACGAGGTCCGACATGCAAAATACCCTTAAACTAAACAACTGACTAAAATATTTACAGGACTAAAACGAAATAAAAGATAAGGAAGGGCCTAAGGGTAAATTACCCTTTATTAAGTCGCCCGATGGATGCGCGCCACGTGTGTAGATGGACGGCTGGAAATGGCTGGCGCTCCAACGCTGAGGTCCTCGCAGCGATCGGACGGTCGATGGTAAGCCACGTGGGGGATCGAACGGATGCGGCTCTCGGTGGCTAAACCTCGAGCAGTGGACGGTCCAGATCGCCTCTCCAAGATCAGACGGTGGCTGGATCTCCTCAAGTGAACGGTCCGGATACGAACTGGAGGTCGAGGACGATCGAACGGTCGGGGAAGATGCTGGAAGAACAGTCGGCCGGCGAGCTTCGTCGGCCTCGTGCGAGCGCTGGTCTCCTCCCCTGCTGCCTCTGAAGATCGGAGAAGGTCCGCGATGATGCTCCGCAGCTGCTGGTAGGCTCCGATGACCCAGCCGAGCCCTGAAGGGCTCCGGTGAGGTCGGCGGAGGTGAAGCTCCTGGCCCAGATGACTCGAACCCTCAGATGGGCTCGCAATGACCTGCAAGGTAGACCAGGAAACTCGCGGGTCGAGGGCAAAGTGCCTCGACCCCGTTAGGTGTCGTGGAGGTGACCGGTGGGGCGATATGGTCGAACTCCGGCGAAGCGGTGGACGGAGGAGTTCGAATCTCCAGCTCCTGTGCGAGCTGGGTTGGATGGGGGTATGGAGAAGGTGCGCGGAAGGAAGGCGGAGATGAAGATGGATTCCGATGATCGAATGGAGGTGTGAGGCGGTCGGAATCGGCGAAACACGGCGGCGGTGCGATTTGGGACAAAATGGAAATTAACAAAAAGGAAAGGGAATAGGGTCTACCTGGGTGGATGAATCGACTATGCTGGAGCTGGGGAAGCTCCCGGTCCTCGCCTCAAGGAGCGTCGACGTCCGAGGCTCGAGCTCCAACTCGGGGCGGAGCACGGCGGTGAACACTCGCCGGATCAGTGGCTTTCGCCTCCTTTCCTCGCTGCGACAGGTCGAGACTCGAGCTGTCACCTCTCTCTCTCTCTCTGGAGCTCACTGGAAATCGAAGCAAATGACCAAAGATGGAAGAATTTGGTGGCGGAGCTCGCTTAAGTAGGTTGGGGGATCCGAAAAGAACGGCTCGGGTAGGGTCACGGTGGCGCGCGGACCCCGAGGTCGATGCCCGGCGAGGGTGTCGGATGTGGGAGGTGTCAAACGGAGCCGGGGTTTAGGTGTTAGGCAATCGGGTCGAGCGGGTATAAATCCGAGAAAAGAGTCCGGTGCTCGAACCCGTGAAGAGTGGTCCTGGGGGGGTCAGTTGACCGGGCGGTCAACATCCCCAGGGCCAATGGCTGAAGGCCACGTGGCTGAATCAAGAAGTGACAATTACACATATCTAGGGGCCGAATCAGCAAAAACCCAAAACATGAAATATTTTTATTTTATTTTTTTTCTATTTTTTGGTGATTTTTAATTAATTTTTGGAAATAAAAATAAGGTATTTACAATATATAGCTATATATAGGTATATATACAATATGTAGGTTTTTGATTTTTGATTTTTAATTGTACAATTTTATCCTTATTTTATATTTTATTTATTTGTAGTATAAAATAAGGAATAGAAGGGTGTTTTTATTTTATTTTTATTATTTATATACATTGGTAAAATAAATAGATATATACATCTATATACATGGTATATGTACAATGTATTTTTGTATTTTTAATTTTGTTATTTTTATTTGATTTTTGTTTTGATTTTTTTATTTTATTTTATTTACAATATATAACCTAGAATATTTACAAAAAGTTTAGAAAATGATTTTATTTATTCACAAGGTTAAATAAATAAAGAAGCATGGTCTATGTACATGATGAAAGGGTATTTTTGAACTTTTTGATTTTTAGCTTTTTATTTTGTTTTTATCTTTTATAAATATGTACAAATATTTACAAGCATATTTTTGGGTGAGGAAAAATATGATTTTATTTATTTACATAGATATTTACACTAGAGCCCCTATCTCCCTCTACTTTGGCCTTTATGCGGTCAGGCCCATGCTGAGCCCTCCCTTGGGTTAGGTTGCTCAATATTTATTCTAAATATTTCCCTCTTTTTCTTTTTCATCTTTATTCTTTTATTTTTGCACAAAAACATGCTAATTATAGGTTTTTTTACAAAATGCATGCTTTCGCTAATTATTCCTATTTACACATATCTACATGCATTTGCAAAGGTTTTTGTAGCTAAAATATAAGAATAAAGAGTGATGAATGGGTATCCATCAATTCCTCTCTCTGAGCTCGCCAGAGGTTGCCCATCGTCGCAGGTGGGTCGAATTCGTTCGTCCATGCGCTTCTCCTCCCCCCCCCACTCTCCTCCCCAGCCTCCTCCGGTCCCAGCTGCATCCTCCTCCGCCGCCCCTAACCTCCTCCTCCCCCTCCTCTCCTCTGCTTCGGCTTCATCCTGCTCCACACCTCCTCCAGCTTCCTCTCCTCCTCCGCCCCCAGCTGCCTCCCCCCCTGCCTGCTCCATGCCTAGCCTCCTCCTCCCCCTCCTCTCCTCCGCCCCGGCCTCATCCTGCTCCGCCCCCTCCTCCTCTGCCCCTCCTCCCCGTCCTCCTGCACAGAAGAAGCCGTCAGATCCTCAAAGTACCACCTCCCTCGTGGATGTTCCGTGCATCGAGGAGGATGATGAAGGAGGAGGCCGGCGATGCACAAGGGAGGAGGATGGGGGAGTGTTTGAAAAGTTATGTCCCTCTTAATCTAACCATGGTTTGAAAAAATCATGGTTAAGTTCAACTTATTGACGACTAAAGTAACAGAGGGATACAATTAGAACGATAAGAAGTCAGGGGTACAACTGATATTCCCAAAAAGAGAGGGCATAACTGATATTGCAATATCTCAGAGGGGCATAACTGATATAGTGATAATGATTCCCTTTGATTATGAATCATGTGGGCGTGGTAATGACTAAGGCTTATATAAAGCCCTAGCATGGTCCCACAAAGAAAACACCCCGCATAACCCTTTTGATGAATAGATGACTGGCTAATCTAATATGGTCTTATTGTAGTACGATCGATTATCAAGTCAATAGAACCAAGTTAATAATCTCGGTAAAGAGAGCATGGCTTAATTTATCATGGATAAATCCATAGTTGGATACAATGACACAAGTAATTAGTTTATTTAATTAGAATTCAGATATCTAGATTAAGTTGATTAGTAATGTATCTTAGGTCAAGGTGTACAACATACATGTATGCATGTATTTTTATGGATTTTATAATGCAAGTTAGATAATACAAAATGTAAGGCAATTATAAAACATGGAATAAATACACACAAATGCATGAAGAACAAGGTCCTGAACTAAGCAATTACTCACCAATTAATAATGAAATCTAATTAATTTAACATTATGATCCAAGTATATCGTGAATAAGAGGTTTGTTGTCTTATGTTTTCTTTCATGAAAATCACTAATAATCTCCCTTCATCATTTAAGCTTCATTACAATTAATCAGGGTAATGATGATCTGAACATAAACAAATAAGGGTTTTGATTTTATTCAGAATGTTGGTAAAAAAAATAGGGACCAAATATTGCATCAAGGTAAGCAAGAAATGATATTTAAATTAGGGGGGAATTTATATTTTTGGGATTTTTACCCAGCAGACCCTGTAAACGTTTTCAAATGCCTCTACGACCTTTTGCACAACGTAATTACCCCATCGACCCTGTAAATTACCCCAAGAACCCCCTCGGGCTTAAAACATATTACCCGAAGGGTTCATGAGGTAAGAGTTGGCAAGTTTACAGGGTCGAGGGGGGAATTAGGTTGTTTCAAAGGTCGTTGAGGTGATTGGCAAAACCTCCACAGATCCCTGGTATCATAATTTTAGGTCTAATTCTTCTTTTGATGATCGATTCAACTTTTGATAAAAAAGGTAGACCTTGGTTCTACTTCATCTCTTCAACGAGTTTAGTAATGAGTATAATAGTTCATTATTCAATGGAGAGGATGTCATCAGAGTGAACAACCTCGAGAACGGTTACACAAGTTTACCCTCTTCAGTCCCATCATCCTTCCGTAATATAAAAGAACCATCTTAGAGGGCATGACATAGGAAGGGAACCATTTCCAAGATGACATAGCATATGCACCAAAAAGTAGAAGGCATGCCCATCCTCATAGGTGGCATAAGAAAACTGGAAGAGTAAAATACCTCTCTTACAAGATTGAACAAGTTCTCGTTACAACCCAACTTCTAAGTGCCTACATGAGAAGAGTCGTATTTATCCCCATAAGTTTCACATCCCCAACCAACCCTCCAGAATGGGTTGTGAAACAGAAGCCCAGTCCACCAGCATTACCCCTCTATTATCTAGATCAAAGCTAAGCTTCTTATGCATGTTAAGTGGCAGCTTGTGGATAGAGAAATAGAAGATCATGAGAAAACAGACTTCATAATAATCAATATCCCCCTACTAGAAAGACATCTCGCCTTCCACACTGCCCTTTCTACTCCATTTTCTCTAAAAGTGGACTCTTGTTAGCGACACTAAGCTTACCAGTAGTCAAAGGCAAACCCAAGTAATGCAAGAGGATGCCATAGTAATGCAAGATGATGCCATTTTGAGGCATATCCATAACACGAGAGTATTTCATAGCCTCTATCTCCAACTGACTAAAGGGAACAAAAACATATCTATCCTAATTGATCCACAAACCAGAATACCTACCAAAGATCTCAATGAAAGCGGCAAGCTGCCTAACCTCATGCACCAAAACCCCTCCATGAAAAATAATGCATCATCCATGTACTGCACAACCAGAATGGGAGCAGAGAATCCCTTGAAGCAACCATGTTAAATGACCCCGGCCGTAGAGATCGAGAGTGCATCAACCACCGTTGGGCAACCCTGGCCACACCCCTCTTGAGTTGGAAGAAATTGTCCCTAGGATGACCATTCACCATTGCACAATATGATGTACAAGTAGCATATCTCTCCATCCAAGCAATCCAAATCCCTGAAAAAACCTCTTTTACATAGAGCTCAGTAGAATATGCAATCGATAATGTCGCATGTCTTAAAGAAGTTCACTTTCCAAAGCAAAGATGTAAGCTCCCTCCTCGTTCAATCCACCACCATCTTTGCAACAATCGCCACACTGACCCATCAACAACCCTACCTAGCAAAAACACTATCTGTTTTGGACTAATAAGTTCTCCAAGCATAGAATTCAGCAAGATAGTCAGAACCTTTACAACAATTAATTAGATCGCATTCAAGAGTACAATCAGCCTAAAGTCTTCAACCCTTAAACTTGGTTCTTTCTTACACCGTAAAAAGAATCAATGCCTTGTTCAACATGTCAAACCGGAGTAACCTAGCCGAAACTCCCCCAAGCTATCCATGATGTTAGCTTGTTCAAACATGTCCTTAAGCATATATCTTAGAATTCCCTCTTCCACCCTGAAAGTGCAACTCATGACATTAGCTTGTTCAAACCTCGGCCCAGAAGATCCTCTCCTCGACCACAATCAACAAACCTTTTTAAAGCATCTACTAAAGAGTTCAAATTAACCCAAAAAAGCATGCCCAATTGGGGCCTCCCCGTGAACCAACTCGCCAGACACCTTTATAGTCGAGTCACATTTGGATAGGGTGATCTATCTTCTCAACCTTAAAGCTAGCTTCGTTTAGAGCAAGTCTTGAATTGGAAGAGGCATAAAAATGACATGTCTTAGAGAGAGGGATAGACCACCTTCCACCTTTGCAACACTTTTGGAAAAACTTACAATTTCACGTTGCAACAATTTTGGAAGCAACTTACAATTTCATGTTTCTCTCATCTTCTAAGTAGCAAGGTAGAGAATAAAAGGACGGCAAGCACCACAACCACGTCTCTTTGCCTTCATATAATAGAAATAATTTACTAGCAAATCATGCTTCCATAGGCTACTTTCTAGAAAATCATCTCATCTTGATAATCGTATACTCTCCTTATATGCATAACATATGTAATGATCATTTCAACTACAGTACATCATCTACTCTCTCGCGTGCATAGCATACATAAACTAATCGGAAATCAGTTATTTCTGTAGAGAACTTAAACTGGAGGGAAGATGGAGTAAGTTTCTTAGTACCCAACTCTCCAAACATTGACTTTTGAAAGCAGTCTACCGAAGAGGGATTGAAAATATAGAAATCCTTTAGCAACATTTACATGATCCTCTGCATTGCCACATTATCTAAAAAGTTGCAACCCTTACCCCTACTTTCATTTGCTTATATCTCCAAACACGTGCTGATTCAAAGTAAACAAACAACTAGCTTCACTCCGATCCCATAAACCAAAGCCTCAATTCTTGTACAAGGGATTAGCAAACATCTAGAAACCCTAAATGCCGTAAACACACCTTGAATCTCACACTACCTCAAGAGTTATGAGTACTCCCCTTCTTCATTTGCTTCTATATTGGAATTAACATGATAAATACAATTAAAATAGATTACAACAGAGTAAGTAACAACCACCCTCACACAGATTCCAACTCTCACGAACACAAATACCCACCAAACCGTCCCGCAGTCATGATTCTTCAATAGAAAATAAAGCAACCATGTAGCAGCATCTCGCATAATCCACTCACATTGTCACGCTACCAGAAGAGTTACAACTAGTTTTCCCAACCTTCACTTGCTTCTGTATAAATACTTCACAATACAAAATAATACATATAACAACTGATCCAACCCTCAAAACTAAAAACCCAATCCTGCTCCGCCCCCTCCTCCTCTGCCCCTCCTCCCCGTCCTCCTGCACAGAAGAAGCCGTCAGATCCTCAAAGTACCACCTCCCTCGTGGATGTTCCGTGCATCGAGGAGGATGATGAAGGAGGAGGCCGGCGATGCACAAGGGAGGAGGATGGGGGAGTGTTTGAAAAGTTATGTCCCTCTTAATCTAACCATGGTTTGAAAAAATCATGGTTAAGTTCAACTTATTGACGACTAAAGTAACAGAGGGATACAATTAGAACGATAAGAAGTCAGGGGTACAACTGATATTCCCAAAAAGAGAGGGCATAACTGATATTGCAATATCTCAGAGGGGCATAACTGATATAGTGGTAATGATTCCCTTTGATTATGAATCATGTGGGCGTGGTAATGACTAAGGCTTATATAAAGCCCTAGCATGGTCCCACAAAGAAAACACCCCGCATAACCCTTTTGATGAATAGATGACTGGCTAATCTAATATGGTCTTATTGTAGTACGATCGATTATCAAGTCAATAGAACCAAGTTAATAATCTCGGTAAAGAGAGCATGGCTTAATTTATCATGGATAAATCCATAGTTGGATACAATGACACAAGTAATTAGTTTATTTAATTAGAATTCAGATATCTAGATTAAGTTGATTAGTAATGTATCTTAGGTCAAGGTGTACAACATACATGTATGCATGCATTTTTATGGATTTTATAATGCATGTTAGATAATACAAAATTTAAGGCAATTATACAACATGTTAGATAATGTCATTGACCATACTTCGAATGCTTAGGGGCAATTGAAGAAAATGTGGTTTAAAGATTCCAAGTTGTTGTGATAGAAGTAGCAAGAGGTCCGGGTCGTGATCCCATATCTTGCGAGCCTGTCTGTAGTGGGAAGGTGGTCAGGAATGGTCCTATGGAGAGTGCAGCAATGTTTCAGGTCGCCCCTTTAACTCAAACTTCACGTACCCACGGTATCAAATCCCTTCGGTGGCAAATAATGTCAACGACAGATGTAAAGGAGCAGCTACTCCCAACCAGAAGCTACACAAAAGTGGGTCCAGAACCTCCAACCACCCACCGAAGAAGAGCCCGAGAGGAGAGGATCAACTTCCACAAAGGGGATGGCGATGTCGGCTCCACCTCCCAGAAATAGGTATATAGTAAGTAGTTGGCTTTCATGTAGCACGTCCGGATGGAGGAGTCACGAGACAAAATCCTCCATGCTCAAGAAATAATCATAGTTGCCTTGATGATGGTCATCGAACAAGAGAGTTTCAATTCATTGAGTAAATCGACTAATCCACTATCCGAGTACATCCCCGCATACAACTCAACCGCTTTAATTTGCATTGGATCACACACTAACATCCTTTTCACATCTTGGATTAAACATCAATTCCTTTATACACCTTGTATCAAAACTCCAAGCATTATTGATATAATAAAATATTGATTAGTTAAAAAAAAAACTTCAAATATAAAAAAAAATGAACGACGAGGCTAAGTAATATGCATTATAATAAACAACGGAATTGAAAATTGAGCGTGTATACGAATGGTTCTCAAGATGTAAGCTTAAAGTAGTGAGTGAGAGAGATTGCATCCAAGTAGAGTTGAGAGTGGTTAGAGGGATTTTTTTCTTAATTATAAAATGCATAAGATACACGTGTAATGCTCAGGATATAGCTTTTATTTAGAAATGACTTATAGTGTTCGACACATAAGATAGGTCTTCGAGAAATAGTACTTTGTAAAATAATACGATATCTTCATAGTTATAAAATATAATGGTTAGTATTTCAAGAGAACGCTTGAGTAGATACTTAAGTATTCGAACTGAAAAATGGATATTTAAGTATTCAAACTAAAAAATTCAAAAATAATTCAATTTAACATTTGGTTTGTCAATTGGTTAAGTTGAAGAGATAGATCAGGATGGTGAAAGAACTTGTGATTAGCAAAGTTGTTTATATTTTGTTAAGTACTATAATGAAGGTGATGCCTCTGGCAACAACTCCCTTTGAATCTTCACAGTTATAAAATATAATGGTTAGTATTTCAAGAGAACACTTGAGTAGATACTTAAGTATTCAAACTGAAAAATGGATATTTATATATTCAAACTAAGAAATTCAGAAATAATTCAATTTAACATTTGGTTTATCAACTGGTTAAGTTGAAGAGATCGATCAGGATGGTGAAACAACTTGTGATTAGTGGAGTTGTTTATATTTTGTTAAATGTTATATTGAAGGCGGTGCCTCTGGCAACAACTCCCTTTGAAGAGGAGTTGTTTATAGCGGTAATGATTCCCTTTGAAAATGAATCATGTGGGCGTGGTAATGACTAAGGCTTAAATAAAGCCCTAGCATGGTCCCACAAAGAAAACACCCCGCAGAACCGTTCTGATGAATAAATGACTGGCTAATCTAATATGGTCTTATTGTAGTACGATCGATTATCAAGTCAATAGAACCAAGTTAATAATCTCGGTAAAGAGAGTGTGGCTTAATTTATCATGGATAAATCCATAGTCGGATACATTGACACAAGTAATTAGTTTATTTAATTAGAATTCAAATATCTAGATTAAGTTGATTAGTAATGTATCTTAAGTCAAGGTGTACAACATACATGTATGCATGCATTTTTATGGATTTTATAATGCAAGTTAGATAATACAAAATGTAAGGCAATTATACAACATGGAATAAATACACACTAATGCATGAAGAACAAGGTCATGAACTAAGCAATTACTCACAAATTAATAATGAAATCCAATTAATTTCACATTATGATCCAAGTATATCGTGAATAGGAGGTTCGTTGTCTTATGTTTTCTTTCATGAAGATCACTAATAATCTCCCTTCATCATTTGAGCTTCATTACAATTAATCAGGGTAATGATGATCTGAACATAAACAAATAAGGGTTTTGATTTTATTCAGAATGTTGGTATAAAAATAGGGACCAAATATTGCATCGAGGTAAGCTAGAATTGATATTTAAATTAGGGGGAAATAAATCAATGGGATTTTTACCCAGCAGACCCAGTAAACGTTTTTCAAATGCCTCTACGACCTTTTGCACAACGTAATTACTCCGTCGACCCTGTAAATTATCCCAAGAACCCCCTCGAGCTTAAAACATATTACCCGAAGGGTTCATAAGGTAAGAGTTGGCAAGTATACATGGTCGAGGGGGGAATTAGGTTGTTTCAAAGGTCGTTGAGGTGATAAAAACTCAATTTTATATCTATCAAGCATTTACCTAGTAGATAACCCATTTTTATTAAGTCAAAATGTTGAAGAATATCTTTGGTGGCTCTCATGTTCTGTCCCACATCGTGTGATGTTGAGAGTTTTGTGTCTTGATGGGGCTATATATAGAGATTCACACCCATTGTAACCTTTGAGAAAGATGAATGACTATCAACCCTTTGAGGTGGTTCTCCCGTGATTTCATCCCGCTCCTCATTGAGTAGGGTTCCACGTAAAATTATTTTTTTTTGTATTTTGTTCTTATTTTGATTCGCTTCCGCAATTCATATTTCTACACAAAAGCTTCAGTAATGGGAAATTATGAACAACCAATACATTTACACAGCAATCTGCTCAATCGACAACCAACTCCCACCTTCACATAACAAAGATGAATCCCATAGATAACAAGGTTGGCGTGAAGCTCGAGTTGTTTGACATTCTCATATATGCAAAAAGAAGCAATCTATATCAAAATCAAGCCCATATGCGAAAAGTCAAGCAACGAAATCGATCAGGAAGAAAACAAACCCAGTTTACATATTATAAACTGATTTTGATTTCTGGATGGGAAAACAGAGAAATCAAGTCAATGCCAATCAATGCAGATTTGCTATGAAATCGAGACGTAGAAAATAACGAAAGAGTCGGGTTGAGAGATAGTTATGATAAAAAGCCAGTGATATTACAGATTAAGATCCAGAGCTGCATATTAAGGGACAATCAGAAACAGATATTACCAGCTAATCAAACTGCACGACTTAGTTTTGTTCCACAGATCTTCACTGGTTAAATAGCAACTAACAGTTACCAGTTAGAATTTAGAAAAGACCACGAACATGCACTTGTGCTATTCGACTAGTGGATATATGGCGTCTGATAGTACGGGTGGTACTGGTAGCCGTTGCCATAGTAGTTGCCATGACCAGGAGAGTAGGCGTATGGCGGGCTGCGGACGGGGGACGCATGGGCTTCTGGTTGAGGCACGTATTGACATTCGTATACATATGGGTATCGCTCTGGTGATCTGTAGAAGCTCTTCTCCGGAACCATAGGAACACGGTGGCTGTATCCGCAACCATTACGAGAGGGGTAGGTGCCATTTGCACGAGGCCTCTTGGGCTGGGGCTTGGCAACCTCCGTGACTCTCTTCTTGTCAGCTTTGGCCTTCTCTAGTTGCTCGAGCCTTTTCTGCAATGGATTGATAGGGTACTGCTCCTCGAGCTTGTGTTCTTCGATGCACTTGATGACAGCTTTCACAGCGTGCAGTTCCTTTTCGAAGTCTTCGTTCTGAAAACCAGAGAGCGGAATTAAAGCAGCAGTTGGAATTCCACAGGAGAGTGGACAGAATTAAAAATATTGAACAGCCTAGACTCCGGGTTTTGCAAGAAAATGCACAAGAAAGCATCTCACATATGGTTTGTTCAATTAAAAGGTGAATTAAAAATCCGATGACCGAATTTCACAACACGAATGTCCAAACATGGGTATATGAACATATGGTCTGTGGACAAGCTATTTTTGTCGAACCCCTGTTGGGATTTTTTCTACTCTGATTCGAGCTCTGATTGAGCCCAAATTTTGGTTATAGCTTATTAACACAAATTTTACCAGATGGATAATTTGAAGCGAACTCAATTTTCAAAAACTCCATTCTGAACCGAAGAGAGAATTAAAGTAATAGTCAGAAATTTCCAGGAGAGCAAACAGATTTAAAAATATCAATCAACTGAGACGACATGTTTGCGAGAAGCACAAGAAAATATCTATAATTCTAAAAGAACCAATTCTTCCCATTTGCAGTCAAGTGTTCATCTCCAGCAAACCGTCATTTCGATAGCAATTTCAAAGCCTTCTTTTTCACACTAAATGAAGTTGGCTATATAGATCCCCAAGGCCATAATCTGACTTATATCCAAATAAGACAAATCCAACTCCTTAAACCCTCTTGTAACACTCATCACCCAACTTCTCACATGCATCAAGAAGCCTAAAAATGAACACAACCTAAGAACTCCCCCCATTTGTCGTTTTTTACTTAATTGAATATAGAAGACTTCAAATCTTGAGCAGTCATGTTATTTATTTTCCAAATAAAAAATAATAGAACCCTCGCATCCCTCGACAAATGATGAACAAGTTGAACCATGAAAGTGTTGGAGAGATTGGATGCCCGTCTCTACGATGCCACACCCTTCTTCCTTTTAAAAGAAGTGCTGGAATCAAATTCAAGGAAATTCTAGTCGAATGTCAAAGTGCTCACAACAGCCAGCGATAGAAGAAAATTTAATGAAAAAGTAAAAGACTAACAATGGCAGTCGTACCTGAGATTTGACCTGAGATTTCTTTGCCTCTTTCAGATACGTTTTGAGCAGTGGAACAGGAGAGAACTGACTTGTGAGTCCAAATGCACTTGCCAAATTAACAGCGTCAATGTGCCTTCCACTATTGATAAGCATGTCGATAACACCTGAAAAACATTAGGGTTGAGAAAAAGATTAGAGCTGATAAAGAGGTGAACATCGATGTCGCCATTAGGATACACTCCACGGTAAATTGAATACATACAAAAGTTGCCTCTTTGAGAAATGATGTACAAGAAATAAAAAGGGATATTTACACTCATAACTCTGAGTAATTTCGTAATTACCCAGAAATCCTCTACAATCACGAATTACACTGAAGACCTTGAATAGTGCTTAACTCTTACACTCATAACCCCGTGTTAACTTCCATCTAATTTTCTGTTTATTATAACAGTATTCGTCAAGTATTTTACATTTTATAACCTTAGTTCCCACCCCTTTCCTCCACCAACCAGCTCCTCCTCCAGCCAAGCAACCCCCCCCCCCCCCCCCCCCCGTCGACATCCTCCGCCGACCACCACCTCCTCCCCTTCCCCCCCGTCGACCACCTCCTCCATGGGCAACCTCCACCACCGACCTGCAAGCCCACCCTCCCGCCCCTGCGGCCTCCAAGCCCAGGTCCACCCCCCTCCCCCCACCGCCTCCAACCCTAACCTGCAAGCCCCCCCCCCTCATGCCACCACGACCGCCAAGCCCCACCTCCCGCCCCCTCCAATCCTGACCTCCAAGCCCCCCTCCGTGCAAGCCCGCTCCCCCACCCACCCCCAACCTCTGCCTGCAAGCCCAGCCTCCACCAATCCTTCATGCAAGCCTGTTGCAGCCGCCTGCAAGCCCCCCCCCCCAAGAAAAATCCTCTTTCTTTTTTTATTTTGGTTAATCCTAGTCGTTAGATCTGAGATTGGTTAGATCAACTCACTCATGTGGTTAAGTTAATGAACTAAAGTAATGGAAGGTTATGGGTATAAAACGGAGTATTATTCAGGGCCCTGAGTGTAATTCGTGATTATAAAGGGTTTCTGGGGTAATTACGAAATTACTCAGGATTATGGGAGTAAATATCCCAAATAAAAAACGATCTACAAGTTTCACTTACCCTTTCTTAATGAGGCAAGACAACAATTCTACACATAAAAAAGATATCAATAAAAATAGAAAGTTGTGTTTACTTCCTGGCTAATGCAGATTAAAGATCAAATGATTCAAGCAAAATTGCTGACAGGATATATAGTTCCATATTAGTGATGTTAAGATGCCTTGAATCGCAAACTGTTGTTACTGTTCAGGCCAATACATTATAGGGCCTGTTAACTTTTCAGAAAATTGCAAGGGATTAAGGTTGTGTAAATTTATGCAACTTTGTTTAGAGATGGGACCATCCATCCCCGGATCAAGATTTGTGAATAAAAGCAACTAAAATAGTGAAAATAATCCAATAACAATAGCATGATATTTAACCTGGCATTCTCTGCGTCAATCCAAGAGACCGGCACAAGTCAACTATCTGACGGCGACGGGAAACATAAGGGATGAGTCTACATATCTCATCCTGGTCAAAATCAGAGGCAACGTCAAATGTAGCCAGAAGTTGCAGAAATGCATGTACTTCTAATGAGTTCCCACTGCTCGCATCAAGCTCAAGATCACCAAGCTTGGGTTTCCATTCCGCGGCGATAACTTTAGCTTGAGTCTTGATGTCAGCAGCAATGTGATTATCAGAATCAGAGACAGATGAACCGTCAGCCAACATAACACTAAGAGATTCCATTAGCATGACACACGTTCTCTGAACACCTAAAAGGACCAAATCCTTTTTTCCATCAGCCGTAGATAACTCTGAATTATAGAAATCTTTCAAAGAGCTCAAGATAAGATGGAAAGGATTAGGTGCCCTCCTTAATGACTTTGGAATCTCGTCACGGATGGAGACCAAGTTTTTTCGGTTATCTGATATGTACTTGTGGAGTCCGCTTGCATCCATCTCTTCACAAAACTTCATTAGTGGGCTATTTTTAACATCAGATGCAGTGGTTATGTTAGTAGCATCAGCAGTATGAACAGGAACCACATTTCCCCAGTCAGCTTTATCAACAGAAAAATCACGACTCTCTCCTGCATTTTTGTTAATTTCTCCACTATTTACATCATTGGGGATGTGCTCCGGATGGGACTTTTTACGTCTTTTGAAGGCATGTTCGATATCAGCACGAGCAACATCCCTTTTCTCCTGAAGACGCTTTAGGCAAGCACGCTCTTTGGCTACAACAGTATCCTCTTTCTTCTTCAGCATTTCACGAGCCTGAGATACCTTGGTTTCGTATTGTTTTTCTTGATCCTTCAGTTCCTCGAATCGCTTCTTCAATGACCTTTCAAGACCATGGAAATGCTCCTCAAGTTCCTTCCACTTCACATTCAGTGACACGGCTCTGTAGCTTTCAAGTTCTGCAAAAGCTTGCTGGAGTTCTTGTATCTTGGACGTCGTAGATTCAATGAGAGTTGCAACGAGGTTTGTATCAGCCATGGCTAATGGTACCTAGCAAGAGTAGAAATGTGTTAAATTTACTCAAATAACAACAAAAGAAAAAAATTTACCGGGTACCATACTCTTAAAAGATGGACCATTTTGAAAAAATGATTAAGTGTTTTGCAGTGAATTGCCGAATTATTGTAATCGGGAAGAAATAAGGCATTGACAAAATTTTCTAAAAAAGAAGTGATCTATTTTAAAATGCATCCACCTTTTAGAGTGCACAGCTAAAAGCCCATAATCGATGCATTATATCAACACAGACATGCCCCCACACTGTCCCCTTGACAGGAGCTGGAGTGTAAAACTTCCAGCCAATTTTGAGGCTGAGAATGAATTTCCCTTGCACCCGATTTTTTTACTGATGTATTCTCAATAACAGTTGCCGGTTGGTAAAATAGGAAATTTTGAAATATCAGCCGGTTTTCTTTACTCTTAACCCTTCAATATGTCCTAAACTCGGAAGGAAACAAGACAAACTATTTTTCTTTCCATGCACACCTACCATGCCGTCTGAGAACTGGTGCATTATGCACATACAAGCACAGGAAGGGGAGCAAAAGTGGTAGTCCCTAAAATGTTCACAGACTACAGGCATGTGGCTAAGCAGCAAAAATGGACAAGAAAGAAATCTCAGGTTAAACAGTCTGAGAATCTAAATTACACTCAGAGCAAAATCAGCACGCAGAAAAAAGGTGATTGCCAGGGCGGAGCTGGGTCTAAGTATTATTTTCTTTGGATCGAAACATCGCACATTTTAACATCCAATATAAAAGGGGAAAACACGAGCAATTATATACCCTCTGAAGGATGGGCAGATCTTAATAAAGACAATTGTGGTGTGATGGCTTATTGAACACGCATCAAAGTATCTTGGATCGTTATGGGAATGAAGGATTAAATCAGCATCCACATAACCAAGTCCTCCAATCCTTTCCATTTTATAAACTTATTTTCTTTCCAAGAAATCACCTTTTTCATCCTTGTCATTCTCTCTTCCCTTTCTTCCCACTTTCACACATCCAATCAACACAATTACTGAGGTTGAGGTTCATAAAACATTCAATTTCGTCATAGCATCGATATAGGAGACAACCATTCAACACAAGGCAATAAAGGGCTAACACCAAATAAATTCTAACCCAGCAACCAGTAACAGATCTCTCAGCTACATACATCCCAATATCGACCTACCATTAGTCAACCACATCATACACTACCACACGGAGAATGATATAGAAAGCAATTTGAAAAAATAAACTTTCCACAATCGAATAAACAAGCTCATGAAAATACATTAACATAAAAATGCCAAACATATCTATAGCCACATCAAAAAATCTACCAACCACGTGCATTCCACATTCCTTCGCACATAACTAGATCGAATCCAAATTCATGTGCACAACAACATAGACCAACCATTCAATACCACTAAAAAATCGTTAAAAAGAGGCAATCTTTCAGAACAGAAACAAAAGAACACTTGAGAACTCGAGCAGAACAGCATCCAAATGCCAAATAAATCCAGACCCACATGACAAGACCACTCCTTCAGCAAAAACCCACAAATCTAAGAACCCGGGAAGTGGCCGAGAATGTACCATCTGCCTCCTCGAGTCGAGCTTGACGTCTCTAGGGCACCGGTGTGCCGAGGCCTTTTAGGTCATAGAGATTGCAAAGGGAGGAGGAGATTGAACATATGTGCTCATCGGAGACTGCAAGAGCAACGTCAGTGGAGCGCTCATGACCCGAAGAACCTCAAAGGAGGAAAAAAACACATAATTTCTGCTCTTCCTTCTGCAGATATGTAGAGAGAAAAGGAAGGATGAGAGGGGATAATAGGAGTGGTGGGATTGTTAGGGAGGAGCAAAAATCTCGATTAGTTTCCTTTTGTTTAATTTTGGTTCCAAAAAAGCCCCCAACTTTTTTTGCAATTGCTTGTCCTCTCTAGGATACATTTTTGGGATTCTTACACCATGCTCCCTTGCAAAATTTTCAATTAAGCAACAGCTCATGTATTCTTCGTATTTTTCCTACAACCCTTGTAAACTTACTATGTCTTACACCGCAACCCTAAAACAGTTCTAGAAATCAGTTGTAAGGTGCGAGATGCTTTTTGGAGGGACAATTACAGCCTACAGCTCCGATTTGGCTTCCAAACAAGTGTGGGTTCTTCTTCAAGTCGACGTGTGATTTTATTCGGGTAAAAACTCCAAAAGTCTCATGGAAGAATGAAGTTTGGTGCGAGAAAACAACGTCGAAGAACTATTGCTGCATGTATAGGGTTGTCGAGAATAGGCTTTTGATATGGGATCGAAGTGCGAAGTATCGTTTGTTTTTAAATCATACCTGTCTTCTTTGTAGCATGCGTGTTGACTCTAGGAACATCATGTTCTTTGAGTGTGTGTGCTTATTCGATTGATGTGTGAACAGAGTGTTTGGATTTCGTGCCTCCACAACTGAGCTTTCCTTGCACTTGATGGCATCCTCTTTTGGATTAAAAATATCCATGTCCTATCTTGAGATCGGGGCTGCGCGCCGAGGATGGTGCTCGCAATGTGGTTTGGAGATTGTGATAAGAGTGCAACTAACGATGGGCAGCGACTGTCAACCGCTCTTCCGAGCAAGTGGCCACTCTCATTATTCGAGACTTCAGAACACTTTGTTGCTAATCATTTGTGCTTTTTAAGGTTATATTTTTCCATGTAGTTCATACTCAGTCCATACTTGTATATAATGTTTGACTACTTGAAAGCCTTTTCGAGAAATTATGGAAATTATTTACCTTTAAAAAAATCAGCAACAATTGACTAGCAAGAACATGGTGTAAGAGTTAGTAAGTTTGTAGGATTGTAAGATAAATATGAATAATACAATGGTTATTAGATAATTGACAAAGTTTATAAGAGGCTAGGTTTACAAGTCCCTGTATTTTTAGATAAATTACAATTAAGGTCCCCAAGTATTGTTTTAATCCCAAGATCCCCCTCTTAAATAACACAAGTTGGTGGCACTAATGATACTTGTTGCTTTTAAAAGATAGGTAAGTATTTTGAGATGGGAAGCATACTTGGAGACTAGGGGTGTTGATCGAATTGAATACCTTCGAATCTACCATGATTCTGATTCAAATCATTATAAAAGTTTCGAATCCGGACTCGAATAAACGAATTTGTTAACTTAAATTCAGATTCAATTCATTTTAAGTTCTTGATATTCAAATTCGATTCATTTTATTTCGAATTTGACATGTCAATTGATGTTTGACTTTATATAAATAATATGTTAAAGAATTGTATTGTATAATTCTAATTTTGAATATATATTAATAAGATAAGTTGAAAACTATATAATTAAGGGAAATACAAACCAATACAATCAATAAAAGTATATAATTTTTACAATTATTATTCTTTTATTAACTAAATTTACTCTTTTTTCTACGATGAAGAAATATATAACTACAATATAATTATATAAGCATATCAAAGGAATAGAATATCAATGATAAAAAGCTGAATACATTATAATGACCATTGCATGTTACAGAAAGACAAGATCAAACTAATATAGAAAGTTGATATAAATTAATAATATTATTTTAAATAGTGGTAATAGTAAAAAATAAGCGTGAGGATCTTCAATACCGAAAAACTATGCCATGAAAATAAATATATGTATTTTTTGATATATAAACGGACTTACATTATGGTAAGAACTTGGATATTACTCACGCGATGATAAATATCATCGTGACAATGATAATCATCATATATTGCCATGCAAGGAAAATCAAAATAACAAAAAAGCATAACAGAAACAGAGATATCTAGATAAATTTCAAGCCACGACAAATGTTGAAGAACATGAAGTAGTATAACCATCATTTTCACGTGCTGGGAGAAAGACCACCATAATCTATCGTGGGTTTTTGGGGTCTTTGGTAGATAATGAAAAGGAGAATGGAAAAGATTGTGTAAGAAACATGGGAACATATTAATAAATGTGTAGTTGAGAAATTAGAATAACAATCTTAAATATTTGAACTTTCCTTGTAGATTTTATGATTAATATTTTTTACTATTTTTTATTCAATATTTAGTCTAGAGTGTTCTGTGATCCTCTTAATGCCTCAAAATTTTCGAATAGCATGCTAAGATTGATTATTGTACTATACAAAGTAACCCATACCTAAGCTACTAGCACTAGGTTAAAATAAGAAGTAAAGACGTGAAATTAGATGTTTAGTATAATCGACATATGAAGGACTCACATCTCTGATTCATAACATATTTCAGAGTCAAAATACTTAAACTTTGTTATAAAGGGGAAAGGAAAGAGATTTAATCTCATTGGGGAGGCCTATGTTGCATATACACATCATGCATTGACAAGTCACATCGGTGTAGTGTGGGAGTATGGAAATCGTAGCTGTGAGGTCTGGACATGATAAATCATATCATTGGAACCTAGATATGATTATAAGTTTAGAAGTAACTAGTTTATCATTGTAGTAAGTTGGTTTGAGAGCATTATTAAATGCATGCACATGTTATGCCTAGTGATATAATGCAAATGCTAAATCTTTCAATGTAAATGAACATCTTAACTTTTTTAATACATATTCATATATTGTATTCTGCATCCATTTACTTACAAATGAATTTAATAAATGCATGTCAATATTTTGATTAAATTATGATATAATTCCTTACACAAGAATATTAAAAAAGTATCCGAATCAACCCAGTGTGGAGTTGTTACACGTATGTATATAAATATGCATGTATTATATGTATATATAGTATGTACATGAATATAAATACATCGATACATACGCATATATGTGTGTGCATATAAATACCAAATCGAATCGAATTATTATCAAACGAATTCAGGTTAATGCAGATTCAATTCATTCGGGAATTGAATCCGCAAGTTAAATTCAAATTCGGTTCATTTGATTTTGAATCAAACTATTTTCGAATTTTATATAATGAATCCTAACCGAATTCGAATGATTCAGTTCAATCAGCAACCCTATTGGAGACCTTAATTCTATTTTACCTCATAGAAATGATAAATGCATGCATTATCTCATTAGTCATCATCTTTGACTAAATTTAGGAAATTGCGGGCTTTTAGGCTCAGCATTTAGTTTTAAAGAGTCAACGTCGGTTGTTAAAAAGTTGTACTCATGGACATATCTTTTTATATCTAAATAATGGTATGTAAAAGGAAAACTTCCACCATTTTTGTTCATCATAATTTCTGGATGGAATTTTTTTTAAGAACAAATTCAAAATTAATTACAAGACTAGTGGTGCTAATTTATCACCAAAAAACAAGAGATAAGTAGGACATCATTTGATTGGTAAGATTTGTGTTTTAGAGACGATTAAGGAATAAATCAGCGTTAGGGATAATTTATAGCTGAGATGAGAGGTGGGTCGAATAAGGGACCAACATGTATTCCATGTTAGAGGAATAAGCATTGAAACCCACACTTATATTAAGATATGCTTACAAGTAAGATGCAATTGATTATAGATACATATCTAATCTGTTATCTTAACTATTTTACACAGATATGGACATTTATACATGTATCTTTTTTATAAAAGATACATATATTACATTGATATTGTAACGACCCAAAATTTGGGTTTCCCTAAAAGTTTCAAAACATATTCATTGTCGTAGCCAAAATAACCGGCTCGTCTCAGGCTTTCCAACGAACTCAAGAACATGTGATTTCGAGTTTAGATGTGGGAGTTAAGGACTTTTTATTGAATATACGATGTTAATTTTGGGTTAAAAGAAAGCTATGGGATTAAGGTTTTCCATCCAAAACTGGGAGGGCTTTTGACGTTGGGATAACATATCCTTCTCATAAAACCTTCATTCTTTCTCCCCCTCCTCAAGTTGCCTCTCATAACCCTTCATCTCCTTTCCCCCTCCCAAGTCATTCTCATATCTCTTTTCCTCTCCTTCTCCAGAAAGCCAGAGAGAGAACAATACCGCCATCATCTTCAGGAGCCTTCGAAGCTCTGCAGATTCACACTAGCGTGAGGAAGAGGGGTGTCATCACAAGGAGAAGGTGGTCCTCCAATCGGATTTGTGATCCAACAGATCAAACATGCATATTAGAGGCACGCACATGCATATCTTCGACTTTCTCCTCATTTTTTGGGGGATTGTCATTTCGAAGTTGAATACTTGTTTTTTTTATCGTGCCTCGGGGATCTCCTCTTGTTGTTAGTATAATTATATTTCAATTTAGTAAATGGGATCTTCATTGTTTCCATGTGTGAAACAAATTAATGTTCTCTTCCAATTTGTTTAAATATCAACTCTTAATTTTTATTTTGATGGTATTGTGACATCATGTGCAATTATAATGTTTTTTTTGAAAATGACTCTAAATGAGTGCTATGGTGTAGAATGGTATAAGCCTCCATCACCGGTTATCCCTACATGAATTGCACTCAAATGTTATCATGTAATAATCTACTCTGAAAAGCTTGTCGAATATGTTTGAATTGTTCCTCTTTCAACCTTATTAGTTCACATATATATCGAACATTATATATGAGGCTATTACCTAGAAATTGACGGGAGACGGGCAACAAGCTGCGCCGCCAATCCCTTTTGAATGGCAAATCCAATTCTTCGAAATACAACATTCATAGACTTAGGAACCATAACATTGCTATGCATGATTTTTTGAATCCTTTTAAGGAGCTCCACTGCTTCACTTGCCAAGAACCCAAATGTATCAAAGCCAAAGGGAATGAATACATGTTGAATGCACAACCCGCCTATGCATTGTACTTGACTATCTCTACAATACCTAATATTAGGGTTGGCTATTAAGTCATAGCTCGATTAGTCAAACTTGGGCTCGGCTCGATGAGGGCTTGTGAGCTTGGCTCATTATGTTATTGAATCGAGCTCGAGCTAGATTTTTGAGCTTGATTGCTTAACGAGTCAAGCCCGATCCGAGCCCTTCTCGGCTCGATAACTCGATAAAGGGCTCGATAAGGAATATATATTCTATTTATGAAACTGCAATGTTGTTTTATTTTTATTTGTATTAGTTTTGCAACATTGTGAATGGTGGACTATGTGTCTATGTGGTTTATGTAACGGCAATGTTAGGTAGATTATGTTGTAGACTTGAACTTTCTATGCTTTATCTATGTTAATCTAGGTTATAATTTGATAATTAGTATTTATTTTTTTATAAAAAAATAGAATGTTACAACATATACTATAAATTAACTTTTGTATACAACTCGGATAGGGGTCTACTTGTAACAGGTAGCCTTCAAAGAAGAGGTTGTATGTTTGAGCCCATGCAACAACATTTTTCCACCAAAAATGTATATTTTCCTTAACAAGCCTGACTAAGCTCGAGCCCATACGAGGCTCGATAAGGGGCTCGGCTCGAGCCTTATCGAGCCAAGACATCTCAGCTGGGCTTGAACGAGCCCGAGCCTGAGCCGAGCCCAGTTGGATCCTGAGTCTGAGCCCGAGCCTGAGCCTTTATCCAGGATCCTAGGTGTAATTCGCGATTACACGGGGTTATGATTGTAATTACGAAATTACTCATGATTTGGGTGTAAATATCTCATTATAGTATGATCTTTCTTGTGCATGAGACCCTCATCCGAAATGATCATTGACATGCTCTTTATATACTAATTATAATATGGTCTTTCTTACGTATGAGATGCTATTATATAATGATTTATATGTCTTTACATTACGAACTACTATGACCTTTATCGTTCATATCATTAGTTATGACTTTTAAATTCTCTGTTGTTAATAATCTTGGAAAGATATAATGGATGTTGTTTTCTGACTGATTATTTATTATATGGTATGGCCATTCCATTATGCTTATTTTATATTGTATATTATACTTAGTTTCCTTTATCTTGGTTAGTACTTGAATATGATTTTAAATAATCTTATGAACAAGATTTGTAGGAGTCTTCTTTCCTTTATTCGTGTTGCATTTGCTCTACCCTACACCCTTTTATTATACAAATTATTATACATGTACTGAGTCATTTGACTCACAAGTTACCTCCTTTGGAAATCCAACATGAAGTGTAGAGAAGGAGATGGAGGCTCGAGTTTTTGGTGGTGCATCCGCAGGACATTGTTGAGGTTGATGCCTAGTTTCGTAGTTGCTTTTGTTAGTTTTTTTCAATTTTTGATGATGTAATAAAGAGATTTTAAGATTTTATTGTTACCTTTTGTGGGCATCTGATTATGAATGGAAGTTCTAATTTTTTTATCATTTTATTTATATGAATGGTATATCATGCAGGTTGTTTATAACTATTATTGGGTAATTTTATGAATGTGTGTTGAGAAGTGCTCTCCTTGTGGCAGGGCGTTACATATATCTTCAAATATTCGTATCTGTGTATATAAATAAGAATATAAGTGTGTTTATGATCATATATGGTGATATTTTATGCATACTCCCGTCGTATTATTATAAAATAATACATGGGGTAAATTTAGAAAGTACCCATATATGCTTCGATTCTCGATTAGGGTTTTCATTTTTAAAACTTTACAAATATGGACCTAATCAAATGCAGTCATCTGTGAGCTTCCATGACTCTTTTTTAAACCATATACTCTAAACTTAAAAATTTTAGTTTCATGGTTGTTACTTTAAAAATGAGAATCCTAAATGAAAATAAGGAAAATGTGAGGAGTATCAACAGTTCTCCATATCAATCCCAATCAGCCAACATTTTGTATCAGTATAGGAAGCATAATCTCAAGCATAAATAACACAAAGACCCCACTAGGAAATGCCACCAGAAGAAAATGCCTAGATTCTTAGCTAAGAGAGGGGGTAGAGAACAATTATGTCATCAAAGGCTTGAGCTGAACCATTATAATTTATGAGCTTCAACTTAACATAATTGTCCTACATTCCATGGGAGTGGCGAAGCAAAACTAAGAAAAGCCGCAATCCTTCTTCTCACATACTACCATCAGAGCAAAAGCAAATTCATATAATAAATAAATGGCAATGAGCTCTATTTCTTGACTTTTTTAACTAATATTTTTACATGAATATTTTCAACTATTAGCTACTAATATAAAAGGATGTTCAAGCTAGCATATCTTAGTAGGTATTTATTTCACTATTAATATTTTGGTAATATTTGTTGTGCGTATGTTTGTGTGTATGTATGCGTGTCTATATGCATGCATGCATAATGGATATATGCTTGTATGTATGGATGGATGGATATATTATATGTATGTATTGTATGTACATATTGCATTGTATGTATGTATCGTATGTAGGTGAATACAATGTATTTGTTTTATGTACAAGACATTCAATGCATATATTTAAGCTTACTTACCATCTATTTATTCTAATATTATTATATGTATTCGCTTTAAAAGATATGATAACACATTTTTATAGGATTTTTATCAGGTGTGCCCCTCTAAGATATTGCAATATCAGTTATGCCCCTCTCTTTCTTTGAATATCAGTTGTGTCCTTGACTTCTTATCGTTCTATCACTTGTGCCCCTCGAGTTAGTTACCGTCCATCTCCAATGCAAACAGACGTTAACTTTGGGGACATAGGGGGGATTAAATTTGAAAAAAAGGTTGGGAGGTCTTTTCTATCCCTCCCCACCCGCCTTCCCCCAGTCTCCTCCTCCCCCTCTGCCCCAGCCTGTCATGAACAGAGGCCTGTCATGATGCGGGGTACCACATTACCTCCTTAGCGAGCTGGACCCCGCTACGGGGGAGCTCACCCCGGCAATCTATGTGCATTTCCACTCATATAGCATTCAGACAGGCACTAATCCACGATTCTGAAATCCATAATCAGGCCAGGACTTCCGAATTCATGGCCCTTCAATTCTAATCATTATGTCTACAGACCATCGAAACAAGCCAATCAGATTACTTTCTAGCACCAGCACGCACCCACTACATTAATATGTCAACGTATTTGATTGGGTAATTAGATGGAGCTTCCAGGGATAAATATGAAAGATCAAGGAAAATCAAAATAAGAAGCAGGTTGATCACCATCATCATCAACCAACTCCTCAATGCCACTGTCACTACAATGCATACTACACGTGAAGGTTTCATAGAAATCCAACGAATTTGTCTAATTTCTAAACTCAACAAGCCAATTGTAGGTGCGGAACTCCCGTTAATCTCTAAATCAACCCAGCGCTGCACATTTTTCAGCTTGTTCCCATCGTCCTCATTAATAGACGGGGTTGTTCAACATTTAATTTCATCGGATTCCTCTCTCTGAGCTCGCCAAAGGTTGCCCATCGTCGCAGGTGGGTCGAATTCGTTCGTCCATGCGCTTCTCCTCCCCCCCCCCCCCCACTCTCCTCCCCAGCCTCCTCCGGTCCCAGATGCATCCTCCTGCGCCACCCCTAACCTCCTCCTCCCCCTCCTCTCCTCTGCTTTGGCTTCATCCTGCTCCACCCCTCCTCCAGCTTCCTCTCCTCCTCCGCCCCCAGCTGCCTCCCCCCCCCCCCCCCCCCTCTGCCTGCTCCATGCCCAACCTCCTCCTCTCCTCCACCCCGGCCTCATCCTGCTCCGCCCCCTCCTCCCCGTCCTCCTGCACAGAAGAAGCCGTCAGATCCGCAAAGTACCACCTCCCTCGTGGATGTTCCGTGCATCGAGGAGGAGGATGAAGGAGGAGGCCGGCGATGCACAAGGGAGGAGGATGGGGTAGTGTTTGAAAAGTTATGCCCCTCTTAATCTAACCATGGTTTGAAAAAATCATGGTTAAGTTCAACTTATTGACGGCTAAAGTAACAGAGGGATATAATTAGAACGGTAAGAAGTCAGGGGTACAACTGATATTCCCAAAAAGAGAGGGCATAACTAATATTGCAATATCTCATAGGGACATAACTGATATAGCGGTAATGATTCCCTTTGATTATGAATCATGTGGGCGTGGTAATGACTAAGGCTTAAATAAAGCCCTAGCATGGTCCCACAAAGAAAACACCCCGCAGAACCCTTTTGATGAATAGATGACTGGCTAATCTAATATGGTCTTATTGTAGTACGATCGATTATCAAGTCAATAGAACCAAGTTAATAATCTCAGTAAAGAGAGCATGGCTTAATTTATCATGGATAAATCCATAGTCGGATACAATGACACAAGTAATTAGTTTATTTAATTAGAATTCAGATATCTAGATTAAGTTGATTAGTAATGTATCTTAGGTAAAGGTGTACAACATACATGTATGCATGCATTTTTATGGATTTTATAATGCAAGTTAGATAATACAAAATGTAAGGCAATTATACAACATAGAATAAATACACACAAATGCATGAAGAACAAGGTCTTGAACTAAGCAATTACTCACCAATTAATAATGAAATCCAATTAATTTCACATTATGATCCAAGTATATCGTGAATAAGAGGTTTGTTGTCTTATGTTTTCTTTCATGAAGATCACTAATAATCTCCCTTCATCATTTAAGCTTCATTACAATTAATCAGGGTAATGATGATCTGAACATAAACAAATAAGGGTTTTGATTTTATTCAGAATGCTGGTAAAAAAATAGGGACCAAATATTGCATCAAGGTAAGCAAGAAATGATATTTAAATTAGGGAGAAATAAATCGATGGGATTTTTACCCAGCAGACCCTGTAAACGTTTTCAAATGCCTCTACGACCTTTTGCACAACGTAATTACCCCATCGACCCTGTAAATTACCCCAAGAACCCCCTCGGGCTTAAAACATATTACCCGAAGGGTTCATGAGGTAAGAGGTTGCAAGTTTACAGGGTCGAGGGGGGAATTAGGTTGTTTCAAAGGTCGTTGAGGTGATAAAAACTCAATTTTATATCTATCAAGCATTTACCTAGTAGATAACCCATTTTCATTAAGTCAAAATGTTGAAGAATATCTTTGGTGGCTCTCATGTTCTGTCTCACATCGTGTGATGTTGAGAGTTTTGTGTCTTGATGGGGCTATATATAGAGATTCGCACCCATTGTAACCTTTGAGAAAGATGAATAACTATCAACCCTTTGAGGTGGTTCTCCCGTGATTTCATCCCGCTCCTCATTGAGTAGGGTTCCACGTAAAATTAAATTTTTTTTTGTATTTTGTTCTTATTTTGATTCACTTCCGCAATTCATATTTCTACACAAAAGCTTCAGAAATAGGAAATTATGAACAACCAATACATTTACACAGCAATTTGCTCAATCGACAACCAACTCCCACCTTCACATAACAAAGATGAATCCCATAGATAACAAGGTTGGCGTGAAGCTCGAGTTGTTTGACATTCTCATATATGCAAAAAGAAGCAATCTCTATCAAAATCAAGCCCATATGCGAAAAATCAAGCAACGAAATCGATCAGGAAGAAAACAAACCCAGTTTACATACTATAAACTGATTTTGATTTCTGGATGGGAAAACAGATAAATCAAGTCAACGCCAATCAATGCAGATTTGCTATGAAATCGAGACGTAGAAAATAACGAAAGAGTCGGGTTGAGAGATAGTTATGATAAAAAGCCAGTGATATAGATTAAGATCCAGAGCTACATATTAAGGGACAATCAGAAACAGATATTACCAGCTAATCTAACTGCACGACTTAGTTTTGTTCCACAGATCTTCACTGGTTAAATAGCAACTAACAGTTACCAGTTAGAATTTAGAAAAGACCACGAGCATGCACTTGTGCTATTCGACTAGTGGATATATGGCGTCTGATAGTACGGGTGGTACTGGTAGCCGTTGCCATAGTAGTTGCCATGACCAGGAGAGTAGGCGTATGGCGGGCTGCGGACGGGGGACGCATGGGCTTCCAGTTGAGGCACGTATTGACATTCGTATACATATGGGTATCGCTCTGGTGCTCTGTAGAAGCTCTTCTCCGGAACCATAGGAACACGGTGGCTGTATCCGCAACCATTACGAATGGGGTTGGTGCCATTTGCACGAGGCCTCTTGGGTTGGGGCTTGGCAACCTCCGTGGCTCTCTTCTTGTCAGCTTTGGCCTTCTCTAGTTGCACGAGCCTTTTCTGCAATGGATTGATAGGGTACTGCTCCTCGAGCTTGTGTTCTTCGATGCACTTGATGACAGCTTTCACAGCGTGCAGTTCCTTTTCGAAGTCTTCGTTCTGAAAACCAGAGAGCGGAATTAAAGCAGCAGTTGGAATTCCACAGGAGAGTGGGCAGAATTAAAAATATTGAACAGCCTAGACTCCAGGTTTTGCAAGAAAATGCACAAGAAAGCATCTCACATATGGTTTGTTCAATTAAAAGGTGAATTAAAAATCCGATGACCGAATTTCACACCACGAATGTCCAAACATGGGTATATGAACATATGGTCTGTGGACAAGCTATTTTTGTCGAACCCTTGTTGGGATTTTTTCTACTCTGATTTGAGCTCTGATTGAGCCCAAATTTTGGTTATAGCTTATTAACGCAAATTTTACCAGATGGATAATTTGAAGCGAACTCAATTTTCAAAAACTCCATTCTGAACCGAAGAGAGAATTAAAGTAATAGTCAGAAATTCGCAGGAGAGCGAACAGATTTAAAAATATCAATCAACTGAGACGACATGTTTGCGAGAAGCACAAGAAAATATCTATAATTCTAAAAGAACCAATTCTTCCCATTTGCAGTCAAGTGTTCATCTCCAGCAAACCGTCATTTCGATAGCAATTTCAAAGCCTTCTTTTTCACACTAAATGAAGTTGGCTATATAGATCCCCAAGGCCATAATCTGACTTATATCCAAATGAGACAAATCCAACTCCTTAAACCCTCTTGTAACACTCATCACCCAACTTCTCACATGCATCAAGAAGCCTAAAAATGAACACAACCTAAGAACTCCCCCCATTTGTCACTTTTTTACTTAATTGAATATAGAAGACTTCAAATCTTGAGCAGTCATGTTATTTATTTTCCAAATAAAAAATAATAGAACCCTCGCATCCCTCGACAAATGATGAACAAGTTGAACCATGAAAGTGTTGGAGAGATTGGGTGCCCGTCTCTACGATGCCACACCCTTCTTCCTTTTAAAAGAAGTGCTGGAATCAAATTCAAGGAAATTCTAGTCGAATGTCAAAGTGCTCACAACAGCCAGCGATAGAAGAAAATTTAATGAAAAAGTAAAAGACTAACAATGGCAGTCGTACCTGGGCTCCTGGAGATGAGCTACCAGATTTGACCTGAGATTTCTTTGCCTCTTTCAGATACGTTTTGAGCAGTGGAACAAGAGAGAACTGACTTGTGAGTCCAAATGCACTTGCCAAATTAACAGCGTCAATGTGCCTTCCACTATTGATAAGCATGTCGATAACACCTGAAAAACATTAGGGTTGAGAAAAAGATTAGAGCTGATAAAGAGGTGAACATCGATGTCGCCATTAGGATACACTCCACGGTAAATTGAAAACATACAAAAGTTGCCTCTTTGAGAAATGATGTACAAGAAATAAAAAGGGATATTTACACTCATAACTCTGAGTAATTTCGTAATTACCCAGAAATCCTCTACAATCACGAATTACACTGAAGACCTTGAATAGTGCTTAACTCTTACACTCATAACCCCGTGTTAACTTCCATCTAATTTTCTGTTTATTATAACAGTATTTGTCAAGTATTTTACATTTTATACCCTTAGTTCCCACCCCCATCCTCCACCAACCAGCTCCTCCTCCAGCCAAGCAAACTCACCCCCCCCCCCCGTCGACATCCTCCGCCGACCACCACCTCCTCCCCTTCCCCCCGTCGACCACCTCCTCCATGGGCAACCTCCACCACCGACCTGCAAGCCCACCCTCCCGCACCTGCGGCCTCCAAGCCCAGGTCCACCCCCCTCCCCCCACCGCCTCCAACCCTGACCTGCAAGCCCCCCCCCCCCTCATGCCCCCACGACCGCCAACCCCGACCTCCAAGCCCCACCTCCCGCCCCCTCCAACCCTGACCTCCAAGCCCCCCTCCGTGCAAGCCCGCTCCCCCCACCCACCCCCAACCTCTGCCTGCAAGCCCAGCCTCCACCAATCCTTCATGCAAGCCTGTTGCAGCCGCCTGCAAGCCCCCCCCCCCCCCCCAAGAAAAATCCTCTTTCTTTTTTTATTTTGGTTAATCCTAGTCGTTAGATCTGAGATTGGTTAGATCAACTCACTCATGTGGTTAAGTTAATGAACTAAAGTAATGGAAGGTTATGGGTATAAAACGGAGTATTATTCAGGGTCCTGGGTGTAATTCGTGATTATAAAGGGTTTCTGGGGTAATTACGAAATTACTCAGGATTATGGGAGTAAATATCCCAAATAAAAAAGGATCTACAAGTTTCACTTACCCTTTCTTAATGAGGCAAGACAACAATTCTACACATAAAAAAGATATCAATAAAAATAGAAAGTTGTGTTTACTTCCTGGCTAATGCAGATTAAAAATCAAATGATTCAAGCAAAATTGCTGACAGGATATATAGTTCCATATTAGTGATGTTGAGATGCCTTGAATCGTAAACTGTTGTTACTGTTCAGGCCAATACATTATAGGGCCTGTTAAAATTCAATTTTGGGGTCATTTATGTATTCGGATACATAGATTTGTCTCTTGAGGGGAATTTCAACTTTACGAGGATGTTATACAATACTTCCTTAGGATTAAGTTGTTTTTTCATCCTCTTTAGCACAGTTTTACTACCATGCAAGCGAAAGACCCGTCACCATCACCACGGAGTAGCACAGTTAAGAGTGGACCTTGTAAACCCTTGTGTTGTGGTTTTTCTTGTATGATATGCGTATATTTCCTCTACTCACAACAAGTGTTACTAAGAACAATAAATTGGCATGCCAAGGACAGGAAGACATGCTCTTCCATGCAAAACTAAATGCATAATCACATCTACATGGGACGGCTTCATTCAGGCTTTCAGCTAATGACGATTGCGAGAAATAAACTAGTCAAACAGATCGAGCTGAAGTGTGCTGCCTATTGGCAACTTTTCAGTAAATTGCAAGGGATTAAGGTTGTGTAAATTTATGCAACTTTGTTTAGAGATGGGACCATCCATCCCCGGATCAAGATTTGTGAATAAAAGCAACTAAAATAGTGAAAATAATCCAATAACAATAGCATGATATTTAACCTGGCATTCTCTGCGTCAATCCAAGAGACCGACACAAGTCAACTATCTGACGGCGACGGGAAACATAAGGGATGAGTCTACATATCTCATCCTGGTCAAAATCAGAGGCAACGTCAAATGTAGCCAGAAGTTGCAGAAATGCATGTACTTCTAATGAGTTCCCACTGCTCGCATCAAGCTCAAGATCACCAAGCTTGGGTTTCCATTCCGCGGCGATAACTTTAGCTTGAGTCTTGATGTCAGCAGCAATGTGATTATCAGAATCAGAGACAGATGAACCGTCAGCCAACATAACACTAAGAGATTCCATTAGCATGACACACGTTCTCTGAACACCTAAAAGGACCACATCCTTTTTTCCATCAGCCGTAGATAACTCTGAATTATAGAAATCTTTCAAAGAGCTCAAGATAAGATGGAAAGGATTAGGTGCCCTCCTTAATGACTTTGGAATCTCGTCACGGATGGAGACCAAGTTTTTTCGGTTATCTGATATGTACTTGTGGAGTCCGCTTGCATCCATCTCTTCACAAAACTTCATTAATGGGCTATTTTTAACATCAGATGCAGTGGTTATGTTAGTAGCATCAGCAGTATGAACAGGAACCACATTTCCCCAGTCAGCTTTATCAACAGAAAAATCGCGACTCTCTCCTGCATTTTTGTTAATTTCTCCACTATTTACATCATTGGGGATGTGCTCCGGATGGGACTTTTTACGTCTTTTGAAGGCATGTTCGATATCAGCACGAGCAGCATCCCTTTTCTCCTGAAGACGCTTTAGGCAAGCACGCTCTTTGGCTACAACAGTAGCCTCTTTCTTCTTCAGCATTTCACGAGCCTGAGATACCTTGGTTTCGTATTGTTTTTCTTGATCCTTCAGTTCCTCGAATCGCTTCTTCAATGACCTTTCAAGACCATGGAAATGCTCCTCAAGTTCCTTCCACTTCACATTCAGTGACACGGCTCTGTAGCTTTCAAGTTCAGCAAAAGCTTGCTGGAGTTCTTGTATCTTGGACGTCGTAGATTCAATGAGAGTTGCAACAAGGTTTGTATCAGCCATGTCTAATGGTACCTAGCAAGAGTAGAAATGTGTTAAATTTACTCAAATAACAACAAAAGAAAAAAAATACCGGGTACCATACTCTTAAAAGATGGACCATTTTGAAAAAATGATTAAGTGTTTTGCAGTGAATTGCCGAATTATTGTAATCGGGAAGAAATAAGGCATTGACAAAATTTTCTAAAAAAGAAGTGATCTATTTTAAAATGCATCCACCTTTTAGAGTGCACAGCTAAGAGCCCATAATCGATGCATTATATCAACACAGACATGCCCCCACACTATCCCCTTGGCAGGAGCTGGAGTGTAAAACTTCCAGCCAATTTTGAGGCTGAGAATGAATTTCCCTTGCACCGATTTTTTCACTGATGTATTCTCAATAACAGTTGCCGGTTGGTAAAATAGGAAATTTTGAAATATCAGCCGGTTTTCTTTACTCTTAACCCTTCAATATGTCCTAAACTCGGAAGGAAACAAGACAAACTATTTTTCTTTCCATGCACACCTACCATGCCGTCTGAGAACTGGTGCATTATGCACATACAAGCACAGGAAGGGGAGCAAAAGTGGTAGTCCCTAAAATGTTCACAGACTACAGGCATGTGGCTAAGCAGCAAAAATGGACAAGAAAGAAATCTCAGGTTAAACAGTCTGAGAATCTAAATTACACTCAGAGCAAAATCAGCACGCAGAAAAAAGGTGATTGCCATGGCGGAGCTGGGTCTAAGTATTATTTTCTTTGGATCGAAACATCGCACATTTTAACATCCAATATAAAAGGGGAAAACACGAGCAATTATATACCCCCTGAAGGATGGGCAGATCTTAATAAAGACAATTGTGGTGTGACGGCTTATTGAACACGCATCAAAGTATCTTGGATCGTTATGGGAATGAAGGATTAAATCAGCATCCACATAACCAAGTCCCCCAATCCTTTCCATTTTATAAACTTATTTTCTTTCCAAGAAATCACCTTTTTCATCCTTGTCATTCTCTCTTCCCTTTCTTCCCACTTTCACACATCCAATCAACACAATTACTGAGGTTGAGGTTCATAAAACATTCAATTTTGTCATAGCATCGATATAGGAGACAACCATTCAACACAAGGCAATAAAGGGCTAACACCAAATAAATTCTAACCCAGCAACCAGTAACAGATCTCTCAGCTACATGCATCCCAATATCGACCTACCATTAGTCAACCACATCATTCACTACCACACTGAGAATGATATAGAAAGCAATTTAAAAAAATAAACTTTCCACAATCGAATAAACAAGCTCATGAAAATACATTAACATAAAAATGCCAAACATATCTATAGCCACATCAAAAAATCTACCAACCACGTGCATTCCACATTCCTTCGCACATAACTAGATCGAATCCAAATTCATGTGCACAACAACATAGACCAACCATTCAATACCACTAAAAATCGTTAAAAAGAGGCAATCTTTCAGAACAGAAACAAAAGAACACTTGAGAACTCGAGCAGAACAGCATCCAAATGCCAAATAAATCCAGACCCACATGACAAGACCACTCCTTCAGCAAAAACCCACAAATCTAAGAACCAGGGAAGTGGCCGAGAATGTACCATCTGCCTCCTCGAGTCGAGCTTGACGTCTCTAGGGCACCGGTGTGCCGAGGCCTTTTAGGTCACAGAGATTGCAAAGGGAGGAGGAGATTGAACATATGTGCTCATCGGAGACTGCAAGAGCAACGTCAGTGGAGCGCTCATGACTCGAAGAACCTCAAAGGAGGAAAAAAACACATAATTTCTGCTCTTCCTTCTGCAGATATGTAGAGAGAAAAAGAAGGATGAGAGGGGATAATAGGAGTGGTGGGATTGTTAGGGAGGAGCAAAAATCTCGATTAGTTTCCTTTTGTTTAATTTTGGTTCCAAAAAAGCCCCCAACTTTTTTGCAATTGCTTGTCCTCTCTAGGATACATTTTTGGGATTCTTACACCATGCTCCCTTGCAAATTTTTCAATTAAGCAACAGCTCATGTATTCTTCGTATTTTTCCTACAACCCTTGTAAACTTACTATGTCTTACACCGCAACCCTAAAACAGTTCTAGAAATCAGTTGTAAGGTGCGAGACGCTTTTTGGAGGGACAATTACAGCCTACAGCTCCGATTTGGCTTCCAAACAAGTGTGGGTTCTTCTTCAAGTCGACGTGTAATTTTATTCGGGTAAAAACTCCAAAAGTCTCATGGAAGAATGAAGTTTGGTGCGAGAAAACAACGTCGAAGAACTATTGCTGCATGTATAGGGTTGTCGAGAATAGGCTTTTGTTATGGGATCGAAGTGCGAAGTATCGTTTGTTTTTAAATCATACCTGTCTTCTTTCTAGCATGCGTGTTGACTCTAGGAACATCATGTTCTTTGAGTGTGTGTGCTTATTCGATTGATGTGTGAACAGAGTGTTTGGATTTTGTGCCTCCACAACTGAGCTTTCCTTGCACTTGATGGCATCCTCTTTTGGATTAAAAATATCCATGTCCTATGTTGAGATTGGGGCTGCGCGCCGAGGATGATGCTCGCAATGTGGTTTGGAGATTGTGATAAGAGTGCAACTAACGATGGGCAGCGACTGTCAACCGCTCTTCCGAGCAAGTGGCCACTCTCATTATTCGAGACTTCAGAACACTTTGTTGCTAATCATTTGTGCTTTTTAAGGTTATATTTTTCCCTGTAGTTCATACTCAGTCCATACTTGTATATAATGTTTGACTACTTGAAAGCCTTTTCGAGAAATTATGGAAATTATTTACCTTTAAAAAAATCAGCAACAATTGACTAGCAAGAACATGGTGTAAGAGTTAGTAAGTTTGTAGGATTGTAAGATAAATATGAATAATACAAGGGTTATTGGATAATTGACAAAGTTTATAAGAGGCTAGTTTACAAGTCCCTGTATTTTTAGGTAAATTACAATTAAGGTCCCCAAGTATTGTTTTAATCCCAAGATAGCCCCCTCTTAAATAACACAAGTTGGTGGCACTAATGATACTTGTTGCTTTTAAAAGATAGGTAAGTATTTTGAGATGGGAAGCATACTTGGAGACTAGGGGCGCTGATCGAATTGAATACCTTCGAATCTACCATGATTCTGATTCAAATCATTATAAAAGTTTCGAATCCGGACTCGAATAAACGAATTTGTTAACTTAAATTCAGATTCAATTCATTTTAAGTTCTTGATATTCAAATTCGATTCATTTTATTTCGAATTTGACATGTCAATTGATGTTTAACTTTATATAAATAATATTATAAAGAATTGTATTGTATAATTCTAATTTTGAATATATATTAATAAGATAAGTTGAAAATCTATATAACTAAGGGAAATATCAAACCAATACAATCAATAAAAGTATATAATTTTTACAATTATTATTCTTTTACAATCTAAATCTACTCTTTTTTCTACGATGAAGAAATATATAACTAGAATATAATTATATAAGCATATCAAAGGGATAGAATATCAATGATAAAAAGCAGAATACATTATAATGACCATTGCATGTTACAGAAAGACAAGATCAAACTAATATAGAAAGTTGATATAAATTAATATTATTATTTTAAATAGTGGTAATAGTAAAAAATAAGCATGAGGATCTTCAATACCGAAAAACTATGCCATGAAAATAAATATATGTAATTTTTGATGTACAAACGGACTTACATTATGGTAAGAACTTGGATATTACTCACACGATGATAAATATCACCGTGACAATGATAATCATCATGTATTGCCATGCAAGGAAAATCAAAATAACAAAAAAGCATAACAGAGATATCTAGATAAATTTCAAGCCACGACAAATGTTGAAGAACATGAAGTAGTATAACCATCATTTTCACGTGCTGGGAGAAAGACCACCATAATCTATCGTGGGTTTTTGGGGTCTTTGGTAGATAATGAAAAGGAGAATGGAAAAGATAGTTTAAGAAACATGGGAACATATTAATAAATGTGTAGTTGAGAAATTAGAATAACAATCTTAAATATTTGAACTTTCCTTGTAGATTTTATGATTAATATATTTTTACTATTTTTTATTCAATATTTAGTCTAGACTGTTTTGTGATCCTCTTAATGCCTTAAAATTTTCGAATAGCATGCTAAGATTGATTATTGTACTATACAAAGTAACCCATACCTAAGCTATCAGCACTAGGTTAAAATAAGAAGTAAATACGTGAAATTAGATGTTTAGTATAACCGATATATGAAGGACTCACATCTCTGATTCATAACATATTTCAGAGTCAAAATAATTAAACTTTGTTATAAAGGGGAAAAGAAAGAGATTTAATCTCATTGGGGAGGTCTATGTTGCATATACACATCATGCATTGACAAGTCACATCGGTGTAGTGTGGGAGTATGGAAATCGTAGCTGTGAAGTCTGGACATGATAAATCATATCATTGGAACCTGGATATGATTACAAGTTTAGAAGTAACTAGTTAATCATTGTAGTAAGTTGGTTTGAGTGCATTGTTAAATGCATGCACATGTTATGCCTAGTGATATAATGCAAATACTAAATCTTTCAATGTAAATGAACATCTTAACTTTTTTAATACATATTCATATATTGTATTCGGCATCCATTTACTTACAAATGAATTTAATAAATGCATGCCAATATTTTGATTTAATTATGATATAATTCCTTACACAAGAATATTAAAAAAGTATCCGAATCAACCCAGAGTGGAGTTGTTACACGTATGTATATTAATATGCATGTATTATATGTATATATAGTATGTACACGAATATAAATACATCGATACATACGCATATATGTGTGTGCATATAAATACCAAATCGAATCGGATTATTATCAAACGAATTCAGGTTAATTCAGATTCAATTCATTCGGGAATCGAATCCGCAAGTTAAATTCAAATTCGATTCATTTGATTTTGAATCGAACTATTTTCGATTTTTTATATAATGAATCCTAATCGAATTCGAATGATTCAGTTCAATCAGCAACCCTATTGGAGACCTTAATTCTATTTTACCTCATAGAAATGATAAATGCATGCATTATCTCATTAGTCATCATCTTTGACTAAATTTAGGAAAGTGCGGGCTTTTAGGCTCAACATTTAGTTTTAAAGAGTCAATGTCGGTTGTTAAAAAGTTGTACTCATGGACATATCTTTTTATATCTAAATAATGGTATGTAAAAGGAAAACTTCCACCACTTTTGTTCATCATAATTTCTGGATGGAATTTTTTTAAGAACAAATTCAAAATTAATGACAAGATCAGTGGTGCTAATTTATCATCAAAAAACAAGGGATAAGTAGGACATCATTTGATTGGTAAGATTTGTGTTTTAGAGACGATTAAGGAATAAATCAGCGTTAGGGATAATTTATAGCTGAGATGAGAGGTAGGTCGAATAAGGGACCAACATGTATTCCATGTTTGAGGAATAAGCATGAAACCCACACTTATATTAAGATATGCTTACAAGTAAGATGCAATTGATTATAGATACATATCTGATCTGTTATCTTAACTATTTTACACAGATATGGACATTTATACATGTATCTTTTTTATAAAAGATACATATATTACATTGATATTGTAACGACCCAAAATTTGGGTTTCCCTAAAAGTTTCAAAATATATTCATTATCGTGGCCAAAATAACCGGCTCGTCTCAAGCTTTCCAACGAACTCAAGAACACGTGATTTCGAGTTTAGACGTGGGAGTTAAGGACTTTTTATTGAATATACGATGTTAATTTTGGGTTAAAAGAAAGCTATGGGATTAAGGTTTTCCATCCAAACCTGGGAGGGCTTTTGACGCTGGGATAACATATCCTTCTCATAAAACCTTCATTCTTTCTCCCCCTCCTCAAGTTGCCTCTCGTAACCCTTCATCTCCTTCCCCCCTCCCAAGTCATTCTCATATCCCTTTTCCTCTCCTTCTCCAGAAAGCCAGAGGGAGAATAATACTGCCATCATCTTCAGGAGCCTTCGAAGCTCTGCAGATTCACACTAGCATGAGGAAGAGGGGTGTCATCACAAGGAGAAGGTGGTCCTCCAATCGGATTCATGATCCAACAGATCGAACATGCATATTAGAGGCACGCACACGCATATCTTCGATTTTCTCCTCATTTTTGGGGGATTGTCATTTCGAAGTTGAATACTTGTTTTTTTTATCGTGCCTCGGGGATCTCCTCTTATTGTTAGTATAATTATATTTCAATTTAGTAAATGGGACCTTCATTGTTTCCATGTGTGAAATAAGCTAATGTTCTCTTCCAAATTGTTTAAATATCAACTCTTAATTTTTATTCTGATGGTGTTGTGACATCATGTGCAATTATAATGTTTTTTTTTGAAAAATGACTCTAAATGAGTGCTATGGTGTAGAATGGTATAAGCCTCCATCACCGGTTATCCCTACATGAATTGCACTCAAATGTTATCATGTAGTAATCTACTCTGAAAAGCTTGTCGAATATGTTTGAATTATCTAGGACGAATGCACAGCCCGCCTATGCATTGTACTTGACTGTCTCTACAATACCTAATATTAGGGTTGGCTATTAAGTCACAGCTCGATTAGTCAAACTTTGGCTCGGCTCGATGAGGGCTTGTGAGCTTGGCTCATTATGTTATTGAATCGAGCTCGAGCTAGATTTTTAAGCTTGATAGCTTAACGAGTCAAGCCCGATCCGAGCCCTTCTCGGTTCGATAACCCGATAAAGGGCTCGATAAGGAATATATATTCTATTTATGAAACTGCAATGTTGTTTTATTTTTATTTGTATTAGTTCTGCAACATTGTGAATGGTGGACTATGTGTCTGTGTGGTTTATGTAACGGCAATGTTAGGTAGATTATGTTGTAGACTTGAACTTTCTACACTTTATCTATGTTAATCTAGGTTATAATTTGATAATTAGTATTTATTTTTTATAAAAAAATAGAATGTTGCAACATATACTATAAATTAACTTTTGTATACAACTCGGATAGGGGTCTACTTGTAACAGGTAGCCTTCAAAGAAGAGGTTGTATGTTTGAGCCCATGCAACAACATTTTTCCACCAAAAATGTATATTTTCCTTTACAAGCCTGACTAAGCTCGAGCCCATAAGAGGCTCGATAAGGGGCTCGGCTCGAGCCTTATCGAGCCAAGACAGCTCAGCTGGGCTTGAACGAGCCCGAGCCTGAGCCGAGCCCAGTTGGATCCTGAGTCTGAGCCCGAGCCTGAGCCTTTATTCAGGATCCTAGGTGTAATTCTCGATTACATGGGATTATGATTGTAATTACGAAATTACTCATGATTTGGGTGTAAATATCTCATTATAGTATGATCTTTCTTGTGCATGAGACCCTCATCCGAAATGATCATTGACATGCTCTTTATATACTAATTATAGTATGGTCTTTCTTACATATGAGATGCTATTATATAATGATTTTTATGGCTTTACATTACGAACTACTGTGACATTTATCGTTCATATCATTAGTTACGACTTTTAAATTCTATGTTGTTAATAATCTTGGAAAGATATAATGGATGTTGTTTTCTGACTGATTACTTATTATATGGTATGGCCATTCCATTATGCTTATTTTATATTGTATATTATACTTAGTTTCCTTTATCTTGGTTAGTACTTGAATATGATTTTAAATAATCTTATGAACAAGATTTGTAGGAGTCTTCTTTCCTTTACTCGTGTTGCATTTGCTCTACCCTACACCCTTTTATTATGCAAATTATTATACATGTACTGAGTCATTTGACTCACAAGTTACCTACTTTGGAAATCCAACATGAAGTGTAGAGAAGGAGATGGAGGCTCGAGTTTTTGGTGGTGCATCCGCATGACATTGTTGAGGTTGATGCCTAGTTTCGTATTTGCTTTTGTTAGTTTTTTTCAATTTTTGATGATGTAATAAAGAGATTTTAAGATTTTATTGTTACTTTTTGTGGGCATCTGATTATGAATGGAAGTTTTAATTTTTTTTATCATTTTATTTATATGAATGGTATATCATGCAGGTTGTTTATAACTATTATTGGGTAATTTTATGAATGTGTGTTGAGAAGTGCTCTCCCTGTGGCATGGCATTACATTTCAAATATTCGTATCCATGTATATAAATAAGAATATAAGTATGTTTATAATCATATATGATGATATTTTATGCATACTCCCATCGTATTATTATAAAATAATACATGGGGTAAATTTAAAAAGTACCCATATATGCTTCGATTCTCGATTAGGTTTTTCATTTTTAAAACTTTACAAATTTGGACCTAATCAAATGCAGTCATCTGCGAGCTTTCATGACTCTTTTTTAAACCATACACTCTAAACTTAAAAATATTTAGGTTCATGGTTGTTACTTTAAAAATGAGAATTCTAAATGAAAATAAGGAAAATGTGAGGAGTATCAACAGTTCTCCGTATCAATCCCAATCAGCCAACATTTTATATCAGTATAGGAAGCATAATCTCAAGCATAAATAACACAAAGACCCCACTAGGAAATGCCACCAGAAGAAAATGCTTAGATTCTTAGCTAAGAGAGGGGGTAGAGAACAATTATGTCATCAAAGGCTTGAGCTGAACCATTATAATTTATGAGCTTCAACTTAACATAATTGTCCTACATTCCATGGGAGTGGCGAAGCAAAAGCCGCAATCCTTCTTCTCACATACTACCATCAGAGCAAAAGCATATTCATATAATAAATAAATGGCAATGAGCTCTATTTCTAGACTTTTTTAACTAATATTTTTACATGGATATTTTCAACTATTAGCTACTAATATAAAAGGATGTTCAAGCTAGCATATCTTAGTAGGTATTTATTTCACTGTTAATATTTTGGTAATATTTGTTGTGCGTATGTTTGTGTGTATGTATGCGTGTCTCTATGCATGCATGCATAATGGATATATGCTTGTATGTATGGATGGATGGATATATTATATGTATGTACTGTATGTACATATTGCATTGTATGTATGTATCGTATGTAGGTGAATACAATGTATTTCTTTTACGTACAAGACATTCAATGCATATATTTAAGCTTACTTACCATCTATTTATTCTAATATTATTATATGTATTCGCTTTAAAAGATATGATAACACTTTTTTATAGGGTTTTTATCGGGTGTGCCCCTCTAAGATATTGCAATATCAGTTATGCCCCTCTCTTTCTTTGAATATTAGTTGTGTCCTTGACTTCTTATCGTTCTATCACTTGTGCCCCTCGAGTTAGTTACCGTCCATCTCCAATGCAAACAGACGTTAACTTTGGGGACATAGGGGGAATTAAATTTGAAAAAAAAGGTTGGGAGGTCTTTTCTATCCCTCCCCACCCCCTTCCCCCAGTCTCTTCCTCCCCCTCTGCCCCGGCCTCTTCTCCTCTGCCCCCTCCCCTGTCCATACATGAATCGAGGCCTGTCATGATGCGGGGTACCACATTTCCTCCTTAGCGAGCTGGTCCCCGCTACGGGGGAGCTCACCCCGGCAATCTATGTGCATTTCCACTCATATAGCATTCAGACAGGCACTAATCCACGATTCTGAAATACAAGATCAGGCCAGGACTTCCGAATTCATGGCCATTCAATTCTAATCATTATGTCTGCAGACCATCAAAACAAGCCAATCAGATTACTTTCTAGCACCAGCATGCACCCACTACATTAATATGTCAACGTATTTGATTGAGTAATTAGATGGAGCTTCCAGGGATAAATATGAAAGATCAAGGAAAATCAAAATAAGAAGCAGGTTGATCACCATCATCACCAACCAACTCCTCAATGCCACTGTCACTACAATGCATACTACACGTGAAGGTTTCATAGAAATCCAATGAATTTGTCTAATTTCCAAACTTAACAAGCCAATTGCAGGTGAGGATCTCCCGTTAATCTCTAAATCAACCCAGCGCTGCACATTTTTCAGCATGTTCCCATCGTCCTCATTAATAGACGGGGTTGTTCAACATTTAATTTCATCGGATTCCTCTCTCTGAGCTCGCCAGAGGTTGCCCATCGTCGCATGTGGGTCGAATTCGTTCGTCCATGTACTTCTCCCCCCCCCACTCTCCTCCCCAGCCTCCTCCGGTCCCAGCTGCATCCTCCTCCGCCGCCCCTAACCTCCTCCTCCCCCTCCTCTCCTCTGCTCCGGCTTCATCCTGCTCCACCCCTCCTCCAGCTTCCTCTCCTCCTCCACCCCCAGCTGCCTCCCCCCACCCCCCCACCCCCCCCCCCCACCCCACTCTACCTGCTCCATGCCCAGCCTCCTCCTCCCCCTCCTCTCCTCCGCCCCGGCCTCATCCTGTTCTGCCCCCTCCTCCTCTGCCCCTCCTCCCCGTCCTCCTTCACAGAAGAAGTCGTCAGATCCTCAAAGTACCACCTCCCTCGCGGATGTTCAGTGCATCGAGGAGGATGATGAAGGAGGAGGCCGGCGATGCAAAAGGGAGGAGGATGGGAGAGTGTTTGAAAAGTTATGCCCCTCTTAATCTAACCATGGTTTGAAAAAATCATGGTTAAGTTCAACTTATTGATGGCTAAAGTAACAGAGGGGTACAATTAGAATGGTAAGAAGTCAGGGGTACAACTGATATTCCCAAAAAGAGAGGGCATAACTGATATTGCAATATCTCAGAGGGGCATAACTAATATAGCGGTAATGATTCCCTTTGAATATGAATCATGTGGGCATGGTAATGACTAAGGCTTAAATAAAGCCCTAGCATGGTCCCACAAAGAAAACACCCCGCAGAACCCTTTTGATGAATAGATGTCTGGCTAATCTAATATGGTCTTATTGTAGTACGATCGATTATCAAGTCAATAGAACCAAGTTAATAATCTCGGTAAAGAGAGCATGGCTTAATTTATCATGGATAAATCCATAGTCGGATACAATGACACAAGTAATTAGTTTATTTAATTAGAATTCAGATATCTAGATTAAGTTGATTAGTAATGTATCTTAGGTCAAGGTGTACAACATACATGTATGCATGCATTTTTATGGATTTTATAATGCATGTTAGATAATACAAAATTTAAGGCAATTATATAACATGGAATAAATACACACAAATGCATGAAGAACAAGGTCCTGAACTAAGCAACTACTCACCAATTAATAATGAAATCCAATTAATTTCACATTATGATCCAAGTACATCGTGAAGAAGAGGTTCGTTGTCTTATGTTTTCTTTCATGAAGATCACTAATAATCTCCCTTCATCATTTAAGTTTCATTACAATTAATCAGGGTAATGATGATCTGAACATAAACAAATAAGGATTTTGATTTTATTCAGAATGTTGGTAAAACAAATAGGGACCAAATATTGCATCAAGGTAAGCAATAAATGATATTTAAATTAGGGGGAAATAAATCGAAGGGATTTTTACCCACCAGACCCTGTAAATGTTTTCAAATGCCTCTACGACCTTTTGCACAACGTAATTATCCCCCATCGACCCTGTAAATTACCCCAAGAACACCTTCGGGCTTAAAACATATTACTCGAAGGGTTCATGAGGTAAGAGTTGGCAAGTTTACAGGGTCGAGGGGGGAATTAGGTTGTTTCAAAGGTCGTTGAGGTGATTGGCAAACCTCCACAGATCCCTGGTATCATAATTTTAAGTCTAATTCTTCTTTTGATGATCGATTCAACTTTTGATAAAAAAGGTAGACCTTGGTTCTACTTCATCTCTTCAACGAGTTTAGTAATGAGTATAATAGTTCATTATTCAATGGAGATGATGTCATCAGAGCGAACAACCTCGAGAACGGTTACACAAGTTTATCTTCTTCAGTCCCATCATCCTTCTGTAATCTACAAGAACCATCTCAGAGGGCATGACATAGGAAGGGAACCATTTCCAAGATGACATAGCATATGCACCAAAAAGTAGAAGGCATGCCCATCCTCATAGGTGGCACAAGGAAACTGGAAGAGTAAAATACCTCTCTTACAAGATTGAACAAGTTCTCGTTACAACCCAACTTCTAAGTGCCTACATGAGAAGAGTCGTATTTATCCCCATAAGTTTCACATCCCCAACCAACCCTCCAGAATGGGTTGTGAAACAGAAGCCCAGTCCACCAGCATTACCCCTCTATTATCTAGATCAAAGCTAAGCTTCTTATGCACTTGTGGATCGAGAAATAGAAGATCATGAGAAAACAGACTTCATAAGAATCAATATCCCCCTACTAGAAAGACATCTCGCCTTCCACACTGCCCTTTCTACTCCATTTTATCTAAAAGTGGACTCTTGTTAACGACCCTAAGCTTACCAGTAGACAAAGGCAATCCCAAGTAATGCAAGAGGATGCCATAGTAATGCAAGATGATGCCATTTTGAGGCATATCCATAACACGAGAGTATTCCATAGCCTCTATCTCCAACAGACTAAAGGGAACAAAAACATGTCTATCCTAATTGATCCACAAACCAAAATACCTACCAAAGATCTCAATCAAAGTGGCAAGCTGCCTAACCTCATGCACCAAACCCTCCATGAAAAATAATGCATCATCCATGTACTGCACAACCAGAACGGGAGCAGAGAACCCCTTGAAGCAACCATGTTAAATGACCCCGGCCGTAGAGATCGAGAGTGCATCAACCACCGTTGGGCAACCCTGGCCACACCCCTCTTGAGTTGGAAGAAATTGTCCCTAGGATGACCATTCACCATTGCACAATATGATATACTGGTAGCATATCTATCCATCCCAGCAATCCAAATCCCTGAAAAAAAACCTCTTTTACAGAGAACTCAATAGAATATGCAATCAATAATGTCGCATGTCTTAAAGAAGTTCACTTTCCAAAGCAAAAATGTAAGCTCCCTCCTCCTTCAATCCACCACCATCTTTGAAACAATCACCACACTGACCATCATCGACCTACCTAGCAAAAACACTGTCTGTTTTGGACTAATAATATCTCCAAGCATAGAATTCAGCATGATATTCAGAACCTTTACAACAATTAATTAGATCGCATTCAAGAGTACAATCGGCCTAATGTCTTCAACCCTTAAACTTGGTTCTTTCTTACACGGCAAAAAGAATCAATGCCTTGTTCAACATGTCAAACCGGAGTAACCTTGCCAAGACTCCTCCAAGCTATCCATGATGTTAGCTTGTTCAAACATGTCCTTAAGCATATATCTTAGAATTCCCTCTTCCACCATGAAAGTGCAACTCATGACATTAGCTTGTTCAAACCTTGGCCCAGAAGATCCTCTCCTCGACCACAATCAACAAACCTTTTTGAAGCATCTACTAAGGAGTTAAAATTAACCCAAAAAAACATGCCCAATTAGGGCCTCCCCGTGAACCAACTCACCAGACACCTTTATTGTCGAGTCACATTTGGATAGGGTGATCTATCTTCTCAACCTTAAAGCTAGCTTCGTTTAGAGCAAGACTTGAATTGGAAGAGGCATAAAAATAAAATGTCTTAGAGAGAGGGATAGACCACCTTCCACCTTTGCAACATTTTTGGAACAACTTACAAATTCACGTTGCAACAATTTTGGAAGCAACTTACAATTTCATGTTGCTCTCATCTTCTAAGTAGCAAAGTAGAGAATAAAAGGACGGCAAGCACCACAACCACATCTCTTTGCCTTCATACAATAGAAATGGCTTCCTAGCAAATCATGCTTCCATAGGCTACTTTCTAGAAAATCATCTCATCTAGATAATCGTATACTCTCCTTATATGCATAACATATGTGATGATTATTTCAACTAAAGTACATCATCAACTCTCTCGCGTGCATACCATACATAAACTAACCGAAAATCGGTTACTTCTGTAGAGAACTTAAACTGGAGGGAAGATGGAGTAAGTTTCTTAGTACCCAACTCTCCAAATATTGACTTTTGAAGGCAGTCTACCGAAGAGGGATTGAAAATATAGCAATCCTTTAGCAACATTTACATGATCCTCTGCATTGCCACATTATCTAAAAAGTTACAACCCTTGCCCCTATTTTCATTTGCTTTCTCCCTTATCGGTTCCATCTTCTCATCCTAGGTAAGATATTTCAGAAGCCGATATACTTCCGCGGATTCACTACCTTATATCTCCAAACGCATGCTGATTTAAAGTAAACAAACAACTAGCTTCACTCCGATCCCATAAACCAAAGCCTCAATTCTTGTACAAGGGATTAGCAAACATCTAAAAACCCTAAATGCCATAAACACACCTTGAATCTCACACTACCTCAAAAGTTACAAGTACTCCCCTTTTTCATTTGCTTCTATGTCGGAATTAACATGATAAATACAACTAAAATAAATTACAACAGAGTAAGTAACAACCACCCTCACACTGATTCCAACTCTCACGAAACAGAAATACCCACCAAACTGTCCCGCAATCCTGATTCTTCAATAGAAAATAAAGCAACCATGTAGCAGCATCTCACATAATCCACTCACATTGTCACACTACCAGAAGAGTTACAACAAGTTTTTCCCCAACCTTCACTTGCTTCTATATAAATACTTCACAATACAAAATAATACATATAACAACAACTACCGTGTTACTGATCCAACCCCCAAAACCAAAAACCCAATTTTTTCCAAGAAATTTGCAAATGCCCACAAACCCTAGATACCAAAGACCCACGAAACCGTCACATAGCACCATCCAATCACCACATCAACACAGCCAAGATGCAAATTGTACCTATCCGAGCTCACAAAAACCAGATCCCCGAAATGCCCACAAAGTATTTCAGCAATAGACTGCGACAATACGAGTTCTCAGCTCAAATCCTCTCAAACGTACCAAAAAGCAGAAGAAACGACATGAGAATTTGCAAAGGAAAAAAGGCATATAGTGATGAATTGAGAACTCACAGTGGCCTTGGGGAAGATCGAAGGAAAGACTGGAAGAAGAATCAGAAGAGTGCACGAGATGGAAAACCCGACACCACCATGGTGGTGGTCGTTAGCGGGGGAGAGGAACAGGGGAGAAGCAAGAGGAAGATGGAGAGAGAAAAAGTGAGACAGAGGGGAAGTATTGCGTTTTATTGGAACAGACTGTAATAACACAATAAATAAGGGTGAATTAGCAATTTCGTCCCATGTATGCCCAAGTTTTGTTGCTTTATAAAAAGGGTTTTTATCAGTTGTACCCCTCCGAGATATTCCAATATCAGTTATACTCCTCTCCTTTTGGGAATATCAGTTGTGCCCTTGAATTTTTGGCTTTTTTATCACTTGTACCCCTCCGTTAGTATAACTGTCAACGAGTTGAACTTAACCATGATTTTTTCAACCATGGTCAAGTTAAAAGGGGCATAATTGTCCAAACATCTTTATCTTCTTCTTCCTCGATATGTTCTTCTTCCTTTCTCTTCGTAATTTCTCTCTCTTGAATACACCTTCTTGCATCCATTAAATCGCTATTTTTTTTTGCATTTTCATGGATATATTACTCATTACAGATCAAATGGTGAATTTTATTTAATTTTCGATGATTTTTTATGAATCAATTAATAAGAAATTTATGCTAACTAAACAAATGCTGGAGGTTTTCAACCCACTTCCAGGTTCGACGAAGGCTTGGAGGAGCACGTACAATCGAACGGCGGCGAAGGAGAGGCATGCACCGCCAGCGACCTCCAGCCCCTGCTCAGCCCGGTGACCTTCTCCAGCCCCAGTCCCTGCTCAGGCCGGCGGCAAAGGAGAGGCATGCACCGGGCAACGACCTTCAGCCCCTACTTGGGACGACGGCCTGCTCCAGCCCCAACCCCTGCTCGAGCCAGCGACCTCCTACCTCTCTGGTCGGAGGCCTGCTCCAGATCGACGACCTGCTCCAGTCCCAACCCTGCTCGGGCCAACGGCCTCCTGCCTCTCTAGTCGGCAACCTACTCCAGACCGACGGCATGCTCCAGACCCAACCCTGCTCCAGCCCCAGCCCCTGCTCGAGCCAACTCCCGAAAGTTTCAAAACTTATTAGATGCTGGAGGCGGAGGGGAGGAGGGTGGCGAGGTAGAGGTGGTGGCGTTGAGAGGGAAGTGCGAGGGTGGAGAGGGAGGGACAGAGGGGAGGTGTGAGGGTGGTGGTGTTGGACATGCGAGCCTACGGCGAGCCATTATGCAATAAATGTTATTGCAAATATCATTCCCTGATCTAAAATGAAGAATAACTAATTTGCATAATAGATCCCTTAGTACAATTAGGGTTATGTATCGTAGCTATCTTAATGATCATACAATCGTTGATTCAATTATTGAATCATAGAGGCTGGTGCTTGGATTAATATCTAAAGAGTTAGATTGATGACTCATCAAGTACCGTTAAATGATTGTTAAGAGATGATCTCCAGCCTGAGTAAGAGATGGCAATCCTTTCTCACATAGGCTGATATCTGACCGACCTCTTGATGCAGGTCCTCTGCATAGGAATAGAGATTCGGAGGTGTCAAATTAGTTAAGTCAAAGAGTTGACTTAACGAGATCGAGATAACCAAAGTCCTGTATCGTATGTTGTCACGATACATGCACGCATCCTCTGACTGGAGACAGATGTGTTACTATATGTATGAGTATGTACATTTGGCAGACCAATAGGTTGATGACCTAATCAAGGTCTATACACCGGCGCGCTGGTGTACATGCAAGGGCATGTGAGTAATGCGATCTCTCAAAGGGATCATATAGGTTCATTACTGAACCGGAAGACATGAGCTCACTCATGAGATATTGGGAAGGATCAAATTCCGTGCACGATCGTCTCGCTTTGGAAGCTTGACTGAATTTATAGGTTTGATATATACTTTTGGAAAGTATATGATCAAGACCTAGGTATGATATAAGCTTTTGGAAAGTATATGATCGATACCAACTCCCAATGATCAAATGAGAAACTTACTGATAAAATCCTGAAGTAGATAGTATAAAGTTGATCTAATACTTCGGGTTTATTCCGAGTCTTCCAGTATGCATGATGTATAGGTATTGGGAATACCTGAGGGTGATGTGATCATAAATGATTGTATAACCATGACGCTTCCATTCCTAGGGAGTGATGAAACGGGTATGGATTTTAGTGACTCCTCTCATAGAGAAGTGATCTAATCTTAGTCCAAATGTTGGACATTGATCTGAATGTGATTCATATACAACGAGAAAGATTAGATCTACGGTCTTGATTTAATCAAGCATCTATGTGAGGTCCGCAAGATCTGGATTTGAGATTTGATCTCAATGTCCAAGTCACTATACGTGGAACAATACAATCGCCATGTCCTTATCTCCAAGTATCCGCGGAGAAAGCGCATTATCCTTGAAAGAGTTCATGGATAATTTCATTGTTGATATATGTATCCAAGCATCGAGAAAATTGATAATTAAATGTGATTTAATTATCATGGATAATATGGATTTGATTCATATTATAAGAAGAGTTATCTGAGATAATTAAATGTGATTTAATTATCAAAGATGTGAATAATGTGAATGTTATTCATATTATTTTGACACATGAGAGTAGAGATCCAAGATGATTAAATACGATTTAATTATCATGGATATGAATAATATGGATAGCACTATCCATATTAATCATATATATTATAAATGTGATTTATAATATATTAGAGAGAGAATATTATAGTTATATTTGTTAATTAATTATTGATGTGAATTGGATTCACATTTGATGACTAATTAAATTATAATTTACATTTAATTTTGGGTTGTGAATACGATTCACATAATTTCAATGGCATGATTGATATTTTCCATAAGATAATTTGGAATTATTTTTTGTGAAAATATTGTCAGCAAGAGATGATGATATATATCATGAGATAATGAGATCTCATGATAATTTGAAGAGATAGACCAAGTCCACCAAAGAGGAGTGGACGGCTACAACTCTCCATGAGGAGAAGAGTAGGTGTCTCCTCTTTTGAGGAGATTGGTTTATTCTCTTCATTATCTTTTCTCTTATCAAAGATGATTTAATTTCAAATTAATTTTGTTGATTTGTCAATGAAAATTAATTTAAATTAAATCATTAGTTGTTGTATTTTTACAACAACATCTTAGCCATTGAAAGAAACATAAATCAATCTCATCCATTGATTATGTATATCCCATGGATTATGATCCATGGACTCCAAAACCATATATAAGAAGAGGCATCCATTGCTCTTCGACACATATGGTTAATGAATGCTCTCTCTCTCTCTCTCCTCTCTACACGCCCACTCTCTCTTTCTCTCATGTGTCCGTCCACCATGGATGCCCCAGAGAGATCCTCCATCGCCGCAGCGTCATCGTTATGTTGCCCGATCGTTTGCTCGTGGATCTCCATCTACTTCAGCGTGCCTTGCTCGTGAAAAAGACGTTGTATCTCATTTGTCGAGATCAGGAGATCCATGGCTTGGATCATCAACAAGGATTGCGAGAAGCACGTGTCTCATCCACGCGCTCGCAAGCGTCTCCTCCGTCGGATCGGACTTGAGACAGGAGGTCTCTTGGTTTAGAGACTCGATCGCAACCATGCTTCAAGAGGTAATCCTATTACTTGTTTGTGGTTTAGATGAAATGATCCGAGAAGTGTTCTTGGATCATGTGGTTTCATCACATAAAAAAAAATAATTTCCGCTGCCTCGAGCGACTAGTGCGACTAGTCGCTCTCGATCGCATCCGATGCGATCATCATGCTTCCGTGATGCGCTTGAGGATTTTCTCTATATCCTTCAGGTGGGAGGGGCCAGAGGTGGGGAGGAGCTCAGGGCGGAGGTGCGCGGCGGCGGGAGGAGCTCGGGGCGGAGAAGAAGGTGCGGGAGCGGAGGGGAATTGTGGGGGCGGGGGAGGAGCTCCGGATGGAGGGGGAGGTACCGGGGCGGGGGGAGGGGAGGTGCCGGAGTGCAAGAGGGGGAGGAGGTGCTGGAGGAGGAGTAGGAGGTTGGGGATGATGAAGAGAAGGGGAGGAAGAGGATTGACTTTCCTGCCTATATTTTTAAATTTAATTCTTGATGTGTCCCCAAAGTTAATGTCCGTTTACGTTGGAGATGGATGGCAGCTAACTCTAGGGGCACAAGTGATATAATGACAAGAAATCAAAGGCACAACTGATATTCCTAAAAAGGGAGGGGCATAACTGATATTGGAATATCTCGGAGGGGCACAACTGATACAAATCCTTATAAAAATATATTTCTTCAAGCTTATCCGTTTTTACAAGGACTTTATTTTAAAGATCTCATTGATAAAAAAAAGAAACTTTTTTGGGGTAAGTTTTCCATATATCGTTTAAGTGAGTAAAGTTACAAAAAGAGAAGGTTCAAGCCTTAGTTACAACGTTGAGAAATAAGAAGGAGTGAAATTTAAAAAAAAACGGATTAGATGGAGCCCCAAGGTACAAAATTCCGGGTTCAAAGTTAACTTCTAAGTATAAAAGATTCATCATAACTTTGCTCACGATAGACGCAGCCGTGGAGAACCTTCCTTCAACCCATCATCCATTCCTTTCTCTCCAAATCTCCAAACCGTCGCCGCAAGCACGATGCCAAAGCATCATTGGGTCAAGGAAAGGTTGCAACCTTTAATATAAGCCAAAGTATCGCAAGGGTGTGAGATGCAGGAACCATGAGCCCAAGTGCGGAACATGCCATTGACCATACTTCGAATGCTTAGGGGCAATTGGAGAAAATGTTGTTCAAATGTTCCAAGTTTGTTGTGATAGAAGTAGCAAGAAGTCCGGGTCGTGATCCCATGTCTTGCGAGCCTATCTGTAATGGGAAGGTGGTCAAGAATGGTCATATAGACAATGCATCAATGTTTCGGGGTTGTCCCTTTAACCCAAACTTCATGTACTGATGAATCTCCATTTCATCACCTTTATTCTATCATTTTGGCCTTAAAAACCCCAACAAATGCATGTAAATAGCATCAATTTGTACCTAATAGCATTCATCATTCATTGTATTAATTGTACATAAAATAAGGTTTTTAATGCCAAAATTATAGAATAAAGAGAAGAAAAGAAAAAGAATAAAATATTGCAAATATTTTATGACCCTAACCCCGAGACCAAGGCCAATATGGAATTGGTCGACAAGGAATAAAGTAGGGGGAGATAAGGGCCAATTATACAATAAATACCTCATTTATTTATTCCTTCATTTAAGCATTTTTGACACCTATTTTGTACATAATTATTTATTCATCAAATAAAGAAACTTTGTACATAAAAGTTGTAGATAATAATGTGAATAAAAATATAAAATTGAGTTTGTGTAAAAATAATACTCAATGTACATTTTATACACAGAATAAAAAGCCAAAATCTCAACTTCACAGACCCATATCTTGCAAATCAAAACTCCAAATCACCCAAACTCACCTTTAATTGTATATAGCTTTCCATGAACTATTTAATAAAAATAGTTTCATAATTTTTGGAGTTCATCTGTAGAAGTTAGGTTTTTGGCCCTCCTTGTACATAGTACTGATTAAAATATTCTATTTATTCATTATTCATTATTTGTACAAAATTATATTTTTAGAATTTTACAAATAATGTATAGAATACATGTACATATTAAAATTAAAAGAAAACTAAAAAGAATTTGTAAAATAAAATAAGCTTATGTAATACATAGACAAAATACCTATGTTAAGAATGTACATAAATACAAAGGGATTTTATTCTTTATTCATTTGTATTTTTATAATAATGTATATATTATATACAACTTATTAAAAATACAAATCCAAAATAAAAACAAATAAAATTCATTAAATAAATAAAATGTATATAATATATAGGTAAAATACCTATAAGTATACCTACATATTACCTATTTATTTAAATACGTAAATAAACTCATAAAAGGGAAATAAAAATATATTTATACTCACAAAAATAAGTTATAAATTTATAAAATAAGAAAATAAAATAATAAAATAAAATAAACAAAATAAAAATAAATATAAATAAATATACTTATAAATACATCATTTTAATAAAATCGTAATAAAATATATCAAAAAAAATAAATAAAAATCAGAAATAAATACTACATTAATTTATAAACATATTTTTTTATAAGTAAATTCTAATTAATTCATTTAATATGTGTAATAAATGGGTCAAGATCAGCCTGACGTGGACCAATCAGGGGTTAGGGAAAGTTGACCTCCGGTCAACTCTCCCCTGCGCCTCTGACTCCCGTCAGGCCCGTCTTTTCCCCGATTTTCATCCTTTTTTCCCGCTCGCCTCGACCATCATTCGCCCTCAAATCCTTCTGACAAAATATTCTCTGATCATCCTTGATTCTCGCCGAGATCTGGGATCCCTTGTACATATCTTGTATCGCCGACCTCGGCCCAGTCAAATAAGGGTGGTGCTTTGTCTATAAATAAAGAACCATCTCCTCCTCCGCAAAAATTGGTCAGCCTTTAGCCAATCCCTTCCTCGCATTCGGTCCCGGCGATGTTCCTTGTGACAGGAGGAGCTCGCCAGTGCTTTGAATCGGTCGGAGAGGCGATGGTTGCACCCACGGCGGCGCTCCGGCGGCCGCCCTGCTCCCTGGAGTTCCTTCAGGTATAAGAGCTGCGCACTTACATTTTTAGGTAGATTTTTGTTCCAGCATTTTATTCCCGTCGTTTATTTCGCTTTTAGATTACTATTGTAGTGTAATTTAGGTAAATCGAAGTTCCGACCACCCTCTCACCTCCATCTCCTTACCCTTCCATTTCTCCACCTCCCAGCCACCTTTGTCCAACCAGATCTGTTCCATATCTGCGAATCGAAGCCTTAACTCCGCCGCTCGCCGGAGGCTTCGCCACCTCGCCCGTTTCCTGCGCTAAGAGCTTCCATTTTAGGTCGAGGGTGAAGCCCTCGAGCCGTGCTTCGTTCCTGTGCAGGTCAGGTGCGTTAAGGAGCACCAGGAGTCGATTCACAAGCGGGCGGAGGTGCCTGGAGCTCCGATCCTTCTCCGAGCTCGTGACGCCGCTCCAGCGTACCTCGGTCCGATCTACCACCTCCAGCAGATGGGGCAACCCTCCAGGAAGCTTCTAGGACCTTCAGGTGCAGCGATGGATGGCGGAGGAGCGAGATCTAGGCAGAAGAAGCTCGCCCCGGCGAGCTTTCTTCCCTGTTCTTGCACGTGTGCTCCCCGCCGGATGAAGACGAAGGCCCAGGTCATCGATCAGCCGTCCGATCTTCCAGAGCCCAGATCGTTGGATCACGCGAGTGATCTAATCTCAGACGTCAGATCGTGAAGCATCATCGGGCTTCGAGGTGGCGACGCGTGTCAAGTGAAGAAAGCCAAGACGTTGGATCGCGCGCCTATTGGGGGTAATTTGCATATCTAGCCCACGTACTTTTTGTATTTAATTTTTAATACTGTAAATAATTTTTAACGTTGTAAAATAATTGTAACTTTTGCTGAAAGGACCCTGAGGTTTATAGAATTGCATTTAGGTCCTTCCGCGCCTCACGTGCAGTCCCACGTGAGGCGCGTGAAATTTGCATGAATACCCTGGCGATTTTTGTATATTGTAAATTAGTCTCAAAAATACAAATAATTAGGGACATTTTTGAAATTAAAAATACATAAAAATTAGAAATATTCCAGAAAAATAAAAAATTTTAGAAAAATATTAAAAAGCTAAAAAAATTATATCTACATATAATTTAAGTATTTATGTCTATATATATATTTATGATAGTATTCCTCTCTCTCTCTCTTTATATATATATATATATCTTTACATATACATATATATACATAACTATATATTATATAATTAAAAAAATATAAAAAGAAAAATAAATAATATATAAATTATAAAAACCAAATAAAAAATAAAAAAAACTAAAAAATAATAATAAAATATAAAAACCAAAAACCCACAAAAACAAGAATTGGACATGAACAATGGATTGAACAATTACACAACCCATACAACCATTCGCCTCCCAGTGTTCGGCCTCTACCTGTACTTACACCTATACACATTTACATGTAGAGTTATAATAAATTTTAACTCCACATTTTTGGATATTCATTGCATATATTATTGTGGGTTAATTGTTGATTGATCTGGGATTATGTGAGCGGTCGCCTCAGCGACATTGTGATCCCGCCTTGTGTGGATTACTCTAGACCCTTATAAAATCCCGGTCATCAAATGGCGCTGTTGCCGGGGATAAAATCCCTTATAAAATCCCGCATCGACTGGATGTCTCGCCTTGTGAGATATCTAGACCCTCGATTTATCCCGATCATCAAATGGCGCCGTTGCCGGGGAGGCAACGGATTTTGTATGATTCTGTGAGCTTATTTGTTCATTTATTCAATTATTTGCTCATGTCCATGATTCATTTGTTTGTTTGGTTTTTATTTCTATTTTGATATTATTTGATTGACTGCTCTCTGACCATTTCTTTCCTTTGTCTTTGATGTGAGGGACCGCCAAGCGAAGGAGGACCTCCTAGGAGGACCTATGCACCCCAGCAAGGCGGGGGTTGGCTTTTCTATGCCAAGCCAATAGGAGAGAGCATCAAAGGGAGATGAAGGAGAAGTTTTGAAGACAGTCTCTATTTTTATGCATTTTATTTTATTTTAATATGTATATTCATGTGAGAGAGTGACATTTAGAAATATGTAATAAAACAAGACTCTCACAGGTACACTCCGTCTCCCGAGGTCCATTGCCCGAGGGATTGTTCCCTTGGGGGCCTCGATGATTTTGACGCTTTTCTTTTTTCTTTATTTTATTTTTATTATTTTGTGTGAATGAGCCCTTAGCCATAGGAATTGATTGCTCGTAGAGTTAGGTCCAAACACCCTAATTTATTTGTATATACCTATAGTTCATTTTGGGACCTAGATCAAACTCTAAACAACCGCTCATTTATCTCGTAGCCTTTGTGCCACAGCGAGCCCCGCAAAGCGCTTTCTCCTAAACTCAAGTGTGTTGAGCAGAGGAGGGGTGATCCAAGATCGGACTTTTTGAGGCTAAAGATGAATGAGCAACTTGTGGTGCTTCACGATAATAGCAATTTCTGAACCTAGGGCGATTTCTTCGGTTTGCATTTGCATATAGCATAGGTTTCAAATTCTGTTCTGCATCCCGCACGGAGAGAGCTGGGAGGCATTGTAAGTCTTCTTACTTGGCATGCATCATCGTTTTCCGACTTGCATGGCTTTCCCAATCTTCTCCCTCTGATTTTGCCAACCTAGGATGCTTAATGGAAATTGGAACCTCGATAGGCACGTGCATTGAAAACACCCAAAAAAGTGATAACTTAAATAAAATCGGGATTGTTAACTCTATTGGACCTAAAAATGAAACGTAATGGATTCCTTGTCTTAGGGAGCGCAACCCCCTCATTGTATGTGTTTTAAATTGCTCACGTACACGCTAAGGAGTAGAGCCCAAATCCCATCAAGCCTCCTAGTGATTGTACAATTTTTGTGATCTCACCTAACTCTAATATCGAAAAGATAAATGACCGTCACCTGATGGTCTTCACTGTGTTGAGTAGGTGAATTGGGGGTTTGCCTTGTGTCTTGATTGTGACTTGGAGTCCATCGTGCTTTTCATTCATTACTAGAGTAGTCGGTCCCGCCCGTGTGAGTCATGCATTTTTTATCTTTGAGTCTCTCTACCTCTCTCATACATATCTCTCTTCATCTGCATTGAGTCAAGATATTGGCGCTTGAGCTCAATCATTCTTCGCCAAGTCCTTTGTTTCCCTCTTCTTCATCACTTTCCTCGTATTCTCCGTACCATCCTCATTCTCTGGTTTGGGGAGAACATTCTCTTCGGACCACCATTTTGATGGTGTTCCCGCCCTGTGTGGAACACTCAATTTTGTCTATGTCCCGATCTTCTCGCCCGCCCTCCTCGTTCCCTTTGTATCACCTTTCTACTCCCCATGATATTGGCATGCACGCTCAATCAGCTTCTCCACCCCATTGTGTACCCTTCTTATTAATCTTCCTCGTGTCCCCCGTATCATCTCTCCCTTTACCCGGGAATGTTGTGCATATTGATGACGGCCGCATCGAGGATTATTTATACTGATTATTTGTGTAAGCCGGGCCAATGATGTTGAGGATGCTGAGATTGATTTGGTGGATTTGTCTTTGATACATGCATAAGGACTTCTTGAGGATTTTTGCTGATGCATAGCGCATAGGTGTGATGCATTATTGAGGAATTTTAGTTCTCGCACACCGGATTAAGGATGTGATATGATGCGATGACTCGATGATGAGTTCATAAGTATTGATCGATCTATCTATCTTAAGGTTCTACCCATCTTGATCTTTGAGGATTGACGGATTATTCTGATTTGGACTTCCTGATATAGGTGTGCGGAGCCTGCATGATCTCTCATCTTCCTGATTGACCCATCCTTGATCTCCTGACTCTCTGATCCACCCTGGCACTTAGAGGATTCCTGACTATTTTTCGTGCCATCTCGGCTGACTGGATTGATCCAAGGGATGTTTGGTGAATGACATGATTATTTGTTCCCTTGCATGATCTTATGCCCTCCAAATGATTGAATGATTTAGTGCTTTTGAGGACCTGAGATGACTTGCCAGCATTCCCATGACCTACATTGACCTAGCTCGCATTCCTCCCCGAGGACTATCTGCGGGAGAATGTGACAATTTCTGGGATTGTGGTTTCCTTCACTACTTGGGTCGCCATTTTGATGGGACCAGAAATCGAGTCAGATGATATGCTTGATTGGCCTCCCCCTGTGATTGTCTACCGGACCTGTCAGTACACGAGGCCTATGTACTAGACTCATCTGAGGCTGCTCGCCTTGACGTTCCTCGCAAGGTAGAGCTCCGTTTTTCTGATTATTCCATGCCTAGCTTGTAGCTCCCCGAGGGTTATCTGCGGGAGACTATGACATATTTCCGATCTGATTGGTCTCTTCTGCTGGTAGCCGATTTGTCGACTACTGAGACCACTATGTGGGTCTGTCTGATGGACCCGGCTCTTCTGAACCATTTTCTCTCCTTGACGACCCTCGCAAGGCAGAGACACATTCTGACTATTCCTTGCTCAGATCGCAGTACTCTCCGAGGACTATCTGGAGAGACTGCGACACTCTCTTTACGCTCGGTTCCCACTACTGACCGTGTCTCCGATCTGCGGAGCACAGAATCGAGACGTCTCATATACCTAATTTTTGGTCCCATCTTGAGTTGCGTATCCAATCTGCGGATCATGGGAACCATCTGATTAGACTACTTTGAGTCTGCTCGCCTTGACGGTCCTCGCGAGGTTGAGCTCCTGGTATCTGCTATTTTCATGCCTAGCTGGCAGTACGTTCCCCAAGGGTTATCTGCGGGACGCTGCCACACCTTTTAGATTTGTCGGTCTCTTTTGCTGGTAGCTGATCTGTCGCCTACCGAGACCGTCTCTGTGATCCGTCTGATGAATCAAGCTCCTTTGAGCCCGCTCTCCTTGACGACCCTCGCAAGGGTGAGCTTCTGTTCTGATTATTCATTGACTAGCATGTACTACTCACCGAGGGTTATCTGCGAGAGGGTACATCATTTTCTAGGTACTTGGCTTCATTTCTGGTGTCTCCTATCTGTTGGAGCACGAAGCCGGGTCTTCTGCCTTGTGTACTCGGTCTCCTCCCTAGTTGTGCCTCCTGTCTGTCGGAGCACGGAGCCGAGTCTCTGCTTATTCTCTGAGTTTGCTCACCTTGAGGACCCTCGCAGGCGTGAGCCATGTATTGTGTTGTTCGGTGTATTCTTGTGACTTTCAGATTATATCACCACCGTGCATCACACAGTCTCATATGCTTTATGTCCGATCTATCTGAGACTCTGATTGACCGGAGGAGTCTGTACTGCTCTTTCTTCCTCCCGGTCTTACGGTATCGGTTCTGTTCCCTCATGCTGATCCTTTGAGCCGATTGACTGCTTCATTCTACCGGTCCCCTCTTCACTTTCTGACCTATTGTCCCCGGTAGCTGACACCCACTTGATTGCAGATTCGGGTGTCTTTTCACCTTCTGACTGCGTCCTCGTTCTCACAGGGAGACGACGACGAGAGCACGGTAGTCGCTTACCGGATACCGTCCTGTACTCCACCAGTTTCTTCACCGCTTGTATATATGTGTGCCTTTTTCATTCTTTCTCACGTATGTTCTTGTGTGCCCCAGATTTATCGCCATATCTTTGTGTCTACACATATGACGTACCTTGTCCTAAGTATAGGGGGGCACACACCGAGTTCTTCTTTCCTTGCACATTTTCGTCACTCCTGTTCTTGCCTATACTTAGGGATATCTCACTCTAAGTATAGGGGGAGTGATGCGTATATTCTACACGCTCTTTTCATCAATCTGTATATATCTCTTCTTTTCTTCTTTTCCTTTTCTATCTTCTGTATCTAAATAAAAGGTGTCACCCCTTTGTGTCAGTTTTCTGTACTTAGGACGTACTTTGTCCTAAGTATGGGGGGGTGCACCCCTAATTTGTTAATTCTTTGATCTGTTTATTCCCACCCTTGACCCTCCCTGCTTTGTATACAGTCTGCTATACTTAGGATTACTTGATCCTAAGTATAGGGGGGACGGTCAACTTCTATTTGCTTCGTCTCTTATTCATATATTCTTTAGACTTGTCTATACTCAGTACGAGTTATGTCTTCTTTTTTCTTTTCGATCTATGAGGACATAGCTCAAGCTAAGTATAGGGGGGTCGTATATACTATGTATATACTTTAGCCATAACTCGTACTTTCGTATTCTCTTAATAATATGGCTAATAATTCTTTAAAATCTTTAATAAAAAGATGTGATTATTCCTCAAATTCTTTTTGTATTTACTGATTAATAAATCAGGTGAAAATATTTTTTGCAAAATATTTGAAAAATAGTTTGAAAATCTTCGTGAACATTTATTTAAAACTATTTTGAAAACATTTTGTTACATGTTTTCAACCTTTGTAAAAATGTGTGGTTTGTAAAAATTTATTTTCTTTGTGTGAAATAAAATATTTGAAAAATGATTTGCAAATGGTTTGAAAAAAATGGTTGCAAAAATATTTTGAAAAATCTATATATACTGTTTTGAAAAACCTTTGCAAAATGATTTTCAAATGTGTGTACATGTTTGTAAAAATGTTTGTAAAAATTATTTTGGACTATAGTTTTCAAAAATTATTTGAAAATTTTGTGTCAAATAAGTTTGAGGAATAGTCACATATGATAAATAACTAAAATAATATATATATTATTATAAATAAAAATAAAAAAAATAAACAAAATTCTTTAACAAGTGTACATATATACCTATAAATAAAAACTAAATTGAAAATTCTTAATTCTTGTAAAATAAAGCGGTACGCCCGTGTAAATAGATGTGCATATTTTATACGATGAATGCCAAAATTATTTTGTTTGCAAAAATTCTTTGTGTAAAATTCTTCTCTTTGTTTTCAAATTCTTTGAAAAATTGGTTATTCTTTGCATATTTGTAAACAGCATTTGCATAGCATTTATATTCTTTCATTGAGCTTGATAATTGAACTAGTCTAATAAAGTCGAAGATTGGAGCTTGGTTGGACCTTACTGCACCTAACTGCACTGGAACCTTGTGGGAACTAGGTTTAAGGTACTTCAGGTCTATTCAGACTTAATTCTTTGAGAAATCAGGGCTGGGTTCAAGTCACCTCAGTGGACTAACTAGAACTTTTCGAAACACACTTATGACTCTTGTCGGTCGTGACCTAACTTGGACACTTGCACCTTTCACTTGGCTCAACTCAGTTGGAGTGGTGAGGGGGTTGGATTTACCAGTCTGAGACGCACACGGGTGGAAACATTCGTCCTCGTCTAGGGAGGGAAGTGCACCCCAACCTGGTCCAGTAGCCATGAGGTCTAAAGACAGGAGATTGTGGGTTGCAATAAAGCTTCAAAAGAGGGATAGTCTTCTGGCTCAAGAGGAAAAACTCCTTATGTAAATGCTGTTGTAAATAATATGTTTGAAAAAAAATGAAACTCCAAAAAAAGTGGACATGCTTGTAAAAAAAATAAAGTGCCTGCCGGAGTTTGTATATATGTTGTATAGAAAATAAGCAAGCTTGAGCATCAAAGTTATACCATGTGAGCCTGCAGCTGGATGACTTGACTACACTGGTCTTGCATTCCAGGATAGGTAGCTATGCTGGCTACCATCCATTCTTTTCTCTACCTCCTCCTCTTGAGTTGGATGCCACTTGAACTTAGAAGGGAATACCCCGCTCCTCGAGGAAAGAGCTGTGGGATTAGGGAATCATTGGGTTGTCATTCTGGAGAAGTCAGTCTCGTTGTCATTCCAGTTGGGGAGAGCCACTATCACTTACACGTACAAGTCAGCTTCATAGTCATAAGGGTTTGCGTATGATGTAGGCTAGTTCTGACCTGGCTATTGAGGTGATTTGAACCAAGTTCTGTGACTATTGAAGGCTGTTGTGTTTTAAATTTGGTTCCCGACCAGGTTCCACACACAGTTTCACACCAAGGTCTAACCTGAGCTCCAAACTTTTATTTTGTACAGATAAGTTTTATAATCATGTTCAATTCAATTTATTCTTTAAAATTCTTTATTTTTGCCTTTTCTTTTGTTCTTATTCTTTGTTCTTTTGTACTTATTGCATAAGTATTTGCTAGGGACTAGCAAAGGCAAGTATAGGGGGGTGATGAATATCCATTTCATCACCTTTATTCTATCATTTTGGCCTTAAAAACCCCAGCAAATGCATGTAAATAGCATCAATTTGTAACTAATAGCATTCATCATTCATTGTATTAATTGTACATAAAATAAGGTTTTTAATGCCAAAATTATAGAATAAAGAGAAGAAAAGAAAAGGAATAAAATATTGCAAATATTTTATGACCCTAACCCCGAGACCAAGGCCAGCATGGAATTGGTCGACAAGGAATAAAGTAGGGGGAGATAAGGGTCAATTATACAATAAATACCTCATTTATTTATTCATTCATTTAAGCATTTTTGACACCTATTTTGTACATAATTATTTATTCATCAAATAAAGAAACTTTGTACATAAAAGTTGTAGATAATAATGTGAATAAAAATACAAAATTGAGTTTGTGTAAAAATAATACTCAGTGTACATTTTATACACAAAATAAAAAGCCAAAATCTCAACTTCACAGACCCATATCTTGCAAATCAAAACTCCAAATCACCCAAACATACCTTTAATTGTATATATCTTTCCATGAACTATTTAATAAAAATAGTTTCATAATTTTTGGAGTTCATCTGTAGAAGTTAGGTTTTTGGCCCTCCTTGTACATAGTACTGATTAAAATATTCCATTTATTCATTATTCATTATTTATACAAAATTATATTTTTAGAATTTTACAAATAATGTATAGAATACATGTACATATTAAAATTAAAAGAAAACTAAAAAGAATTTGTAAAATAAAACAAGCTTATGTAATACATAGGCAAAATACCTATGTTAAGAATATACATAAATAAAAAGGGATTTTATTCTTTATTCATCTGTATTTTTATAATAATGTATATATTATATACAACTTATTAAAAATACAAATCCAAAATAAAAACAAATAAAATTCATTAAATAAATAAAATGTATATAATATATAGGTAAAATACCTATAAGAATACCTACATATACATATACCTATTTATTTAAATATGTAAATAAACTCATAAAAAGGAAATAAAAATATATTTATACTCATAAAAATAAGTTATAAATTTATAAAATAAGAAAATAAAATAATAAAATAAAATAAACAAAATAAAAATAAGTATAAATAAATATACTTATAAATACATCATTTTAATAAAACCGTAATAAAATATATCAAAAAAATAAATAAAAATCAGAAATAAATACTACATTAATTTATAAATATTTTTTTATTTTATAAGTAAATTCTAATTAATTCATTTAATACGTGTAATAAATGGGTCAAGATCAGCCTGACGTGGACCAATCAGGGGCTAGGGACAGTTGACCTCTGGTCAACTCTCCCCTGCGCCTCTGACTCCCGTCAGGCCCGTCTTTTCCCCGATTTTCATCCTTTTTTTCCCGCTCGCCTCGTCCCTCATTCGCCCTCGAATCCTTCTGACAAAATATTCTCTGATCATCCTTGATTCTCGCCGAGATCTGGGATCCCTTGTACATAGCTTGTATCGCCGACCTCGGTCCAGTCAAATAAGGGTGCTGCTTTGTCTATAAATAAAGAACCATCTCCTCCTCCGCAAAATTTGGTCAGCCTTTAGCCAATCCCTTCCTCGCATTCGGTCCCGGCGATGTTCCTTGTGACAGGAGGATCTCGCCAGTGCTTTGAATCGGTCGGAGAGGCGATGGTTGCACCCACGACGGCGCTCCGGTGGCCGCCCTGCTCCCTGGAGTTCCTTCAGGTATAAGAGCTGTGCAATTACATTTTTAGGTAGATTTTTGTTCCAGCATTTTATTCCCGTCGTTTATTTCGCTTTTAGATTACTATTGTAGTGTAATTTAGGTAAATCGAAGTTCGCCGGAGCTCTGCTACGGCGACTTCGCCACTTTGTACCCCTGCCGTGTTCCGACCACCCTCTCACCTCCATCTCCTTACCCTTCCATTTCTCCACCTCCCAGCCACCTTTGTCCAACCAGATCTGTTCCAGATCTGCGAATCGAAGCCTCCGCTCCGCCGCTCGCCGGAGGCTTCGCCACCTCGCCCGTTTCTTGTGCTAACAGCTTCAATTTTAGGTCGAGGGTGAAGCCCTCGAGCCGTGCTTCGTTCCTGTGCAGGTCAGGTGCGTTAAGGAGCACCAGGAGTCGATTCACAAGCGGGCGAAGGTACCTGGAGCTCCGATCCTTCTCCGAGCTCGTGACGCCGCTCCAGCGTACCTCGGTCCGATCTACCACCTCCAGCAGATAGGGCAACCCTCCAGAAAGCTTCTGGGACCTTCAGGTGCAGCGATGGATGGCGGAGGAGCGAGATCTAGGCGGAAGAAGCTCGCCCCGGCGAGCTTTCTTCCCTGTTCTTGCACGTGTGCTCCCCGCCGTTGGATGAAGACGAAGGCCCAGGTCATCGATCAGCCGTCCGATCTTCCAGATCCCGGACCGTTGGATCACGCGAGTGATCTAATCTCAGACGTCAGATCGTGAAGCGTCATCGGGCTTCGAGGTGGCGACGCGTGTCAAGTGAAGAAAGCCAAGCCGTTGGATCGCGCGCCTATTGGGGGTAATTTGCATATCTAGCCCCCGCACTTTTTGTATTCAATTTTTAATACTGTAAATAATTTTTAACGTTGTAAAATAATTGTAACTTTTGCTGAAAGGACCCTGAGGTTTATAGAATTGCATTTAGGTCCTTCCGCGCCTCACGTGCAGTCCCACGTGAGGCGTGTGAAATTTGCATGAATACCCTAGCGGTTTTTGTATATTGTAAATTAGTCTCAAAAATATAAATAAATGTTTATTTCTGTAGAATTTTTGCACTGATGCCCCTGGAATGTATTTTATTTGCAAAAATGCCCCTGTCAGGCTGTTTATTTTTGTGTCTTTTATCCATTTATTAAAAATACCTAGGATGCTTCTAAAATTCCACAAAAATTAGGTTAAATGCTTCATGCCCTGTATTTTCATGCCCATATTTTATTTTACATTTTTTCATATTTTTCCTAATTATAAAAAATGAAAAAGAAGCCCTTTTTGTATTGTTTAGATTAAAAAATACAAAAAAATTATAAAATATTTTTGAAAAATTCTAAAAAAAATTATATATGGTATAATTATATCTATATTGAGTCCAGAAATTGAAAAACCCTAAAAATATGAAAAAGAAAAATATAAAAAATCAGAAAGCTCCAAAATCCAACAAAAAAATAGAAAAATCCTTAAAAAATACCAAAAATACATTTTTCTCTTTTATAATTACCCATATATTATTATTAATATATTAAAATTAATTTGGGTAATTTTGGAGTTTATTTTATATTTTTAAAACCCAAATTATATTCGGCTATTTAATTAGTCCTATATTAGGGACATTTTTGAAATTAATAATACATAAAAATTAGAAATATTCCAAAAATATAAAAAAATAGAAAAATATTAAAAAGTTAAAAAAATTATATCTACATATAATTTAAGTATTTATGTCTATATATATATATTTATGATAGTATTCCTCTCTCTCTCTTCTTATATATATATATATCTTTACATATATATATACATATCTATATATTATATAATTAAAAAAATATAAAAAGAAAAATAAAAAAATATATAAAATATAAGAACCAAATAAAAATAAAAAAAACTAAAAAAATAATAAAAAATGTAAAAACCAAAAACCCACAAAAACAAGAATTGGACATGAACAATGGATTGAATAATTACACAACCCATACAACCATTCGCCTCCCAGTATTCAACCTCTACCTGTACTTACACCTATACACATTTACATGTAGAGTTATAATAATTTTTAACTCCATATTTTTGGATATTCATTGCATATATTATTGTGGGTTAATTGTTGATTGATCTGGGATTCTGTGAGCGGTCGCCTCAGCGACATTGTGATCCCGCCTTGTGTGGATTACTCTAGACCCTTATAAAATCCCGGTCATCATGTACCCACGGTATCAAATCCCTTTTGTGGCAAATAATGTCAATGACATGTTAAAGGAGTAGCTACTCTCAACCAGAAGCCACGCAAAAGTGGGGCCAGAACCTCCAACCACCCGCCGAAGAAGAGCCCGAGAGGAGAGGATCGACTTCCACAAAGGGGATGACGATGTCGGCTCGACCTCCTAGAAATAGGTATATAGTAAGTATTTGGCTTTCATGTAGCACGTCCGGATGGAGGAGTCACAAGACAAAATCCTCCATGCCCAAGAGATAACCATAGTTGCCTTGATGATGGCCACCAAACAAGAGAGTTCCAATTGACCAAGTAAAACAACTAATCCACTATCTGAATACATCCTCGCATACAATTCAGTCGCTTTCATTTGCGTTGGAGCACACACTAACATCTTTTTCACATCTTGGATTAAACATCAATTCAAAACTCCAAGCATTATAGTACACCAATGATATAAATAAAATACTGATTAGTTTAAAAAAACTTCAAATATAAAAATAAAATGAACGACGAGGCCAAGGAGTACATATGATAATAAACAACAGAATTGAAAATCGAGCGTGTATATGAATGGTTCTCAAGTTGTAAGTTTAAAGTAGTGAGTGAGAGAGATTGCACCCAAGTAGAGCTTTGAGAGTGGTTAGAGGGATTTCCTCTTAATTTATAAAATGCATAAGATACATATGTAATGCTGATGAGATAGCTTTTATTTATAAATGAGTTATAGTGTTCAATACATAAGATAGGTCTTCGAGAAATAGTAGTTTGTAAAATAATACGACATCTTCATAGTTATAAAATATAATGGTTAGTATTTCAACAGGACACTTGAGTATATATTTACGTATTTAAACTGAGAAATAGATATTTAAGTAATCAAACTAAGAAATTCGGAAGTAATTCAATTTAACATTTGGTTTATCAATCGGTCAAGTTGAAGATATCGGTCAGGATGGTAAAAGAACTTGTGATTAGCGAAGTTGTTTGTATTTTATTAAGTACTATAATGAAGGCGGTGCCTCTGGCAAAAACTCCCTTTGAAGAGGAGCTGTTTATAGCGGTAATGATTCCCTTTGAATGTGAATCATGTGAGCGTGGTAATGACTAAGGCTTAAATAAAGCCCTAGCCTGGTCCTACAAAGAAAACACCTCGCAGAACCTTTCTGATGAATCGATGACTGGCTAATCTAATATGGTATTATTGTAGTATTATCGATTATCAAGTCAATAGAGCCAAGCTAATGATCTCGATAAAGAGAGCATGGCTTAATTTATTATGGATAAATCCATAGTCGAATACAATGACATGAGTAATTACTTTATTTAATTAGAATTCAAATACCTAGATTAAGCTCATTTGTCATGTATCTTAGGTCAAGGTGTACAACAAACATGTATGCATGCATTTTTATGGATTTTATAATGCAAGTTAGGTAATACAAAATGCAAGGCAATTGTACGGCATGGAATAAACACATACAAATGCATGAGGAACATGCTCCTGAACTAAGCAATTGCTCACCAATCAATAATGAAATCCAATTAGTTTCACATTATGGTCCAAGTATATCATGAATAAGAGGTTTCTTGTCTTATGTTTTCTTTCATGAAGATCACTAATAATCTCCCTTCATCATTTAAGCTCCATTGTAATTGATCAAGGTAATGATGATCTGAACATAAACAAATAAGGGTTTTGATTTTATTTAGAATGTTGGTATAAAATTAGGGACCAAATATTGCATCAAGGTAAGCTAGATTAATCAATGACATTTAAATCAGGGTGAAATAAATCAATTACTACTCTAATTAATTATTGAAAATCCACAAATCAAATCAAAGAATGAACTATGCCATACTAAATAGCTTGATAAGAGCTTTTACGTGTAATTTAAATCATTTAATTGGATTACTATTTCTCAAGTAATTCACAAATGTATCCAATGGCATAAATGCAATAAAACGTGAATTTTAAATATTAAAAACGTCACAGTGCAGTCCAAGAAGGGCTAGTTTGCCATTACTAAAACTCGCCAGGGCCTTATATATAAAAAATTCCACGTGCAAGGGGTAGAAATGCATATAAGAAACCCCGAGCATCTTTTCAAAAATCCTTGATGCACGGGAGATGAGGCACGCGAACGCTATATAGAAATGCAACTCGGAGAAGTTGGGAGGCACGCACCATACGCGTGCGACTCAGGTATGGAGATAGGGTGGTCAGTGCAAGTGGCTCGAGCCGCGTGGGTGCCCGGTGCTTCGAAGCAGGCTCGGTTCCACCGAGGCTGGTGTCTCATGGCTGAAGGTTTGGATTGCACATGGGTCGTCAGGTTGACTCAATCCGACGTTATCTGCTCTTCGTGGACTATCGGTCTCTCCGTACGCGGTGGCACGACAACTGAGCTCCAGCGGGCTTGCACCTCATCCTCCATCCTCATCACGCCTTGTTGGAGGTAGGAACACCTCCGCAAGGGACTAGAGAAGGTCTTGGACAAGTGGGTAAGGGCCGACGATGGCTGAATCATCACGTCGATGGAGGTCACCAGAGGCGGAGCTCTAGAATGGAGGTCGACTCGAAACTCTGACCATTGAAGAAATTGGGGGCCTGCAAGGTTAATGAAGCATAACCGAATCAATAATGGATAGTTTGGGTTGGATTGGGAGGTGAATGGAGGTTCATTGAGTGACTGGAGGTGAAGCCATGATTGGGTCATCTCCTACGCAAGATGGTGGCTGATGACTGGGGAAGATCAAGGGTCTAGATATCTCACGAGGCGAGAAATCAAGTCGCTGAATTGACCACTTAAAGATCCCCAGATCGATCAACAATTAACCCACAATAAATATATGCAATGAATATCCAAAAATGTGGAGTTAAAATTTATTATAACTCTACAAGTAAAATGTGTATAGGTGTAAGCACAGGTAGAGGTCGAACACTGGGAGGCGAAGGGAATGTATGTGTAGTGCATCATTCATTCAATCCATTGGTCATGTCCTTTTATTGTTTTAGTGGGTTTTGGATTTTATAATTTTTTTTATTATTTTTTTTTATAATTTTTATTTTGTTTTTATATTTTATATATTTTTTATATTTTCTTTTAATATTTTTAATTATATAATATAAATAGATAGATATATATATATAAGACATATATATATATAAAGAGATATATATATACAAAAAGAGAGATAGAAGTACTATAGTCTATAGATATATATATACTTAAAAGATATATATAGATAATTTTTTTAACATTTTTCTTCTTTTTTTTAATTTTAAATTCAAAGATGTCCACAATATTGGACCAATTAAATAGCCGTATATAATTTGGGTTTTAAAAATATAAAATAAACTCCAAAATTACCCAAATTAATTTTAATATATTAATAATAATATATAGATAATTATAAGAGATAAAAATATATTTTTGGGTTTTTTAAGGCTTTTTCTAATTTTTTTTGTTGGATTTTGGAGCTTTCTGATTTTTTTTAATTCTCTTTTTTTTTATTTTTAGGGTTTTTCATTTTCTGGACTCAATATATATATAATTATACCATATATAATTTTTTTGTAATTTTTCAAAATCATTTTCTAATTTTTTTGTATTTTCTAATTTAGACAGTGCAAAAATGGCTTCTATTTCATTTTTAATAATTAGGAAAAATGCAAAAAATGTGAAATAAAGTATGAGCGTGAACAAGCATGGCATGGATCACCTAACCTAATTTTTGTGGATTTTTAGAAGCCTCATAGGTATTTTTAATAATTAGATAAAAGACAAAAATAAAACAACCTGGCAGGGGTATTTTTGCAAATAAAATAAGTAACAGGGGCAACAGTGCAAAAATACAACAGGAATAAACATTTATTTAAATTTTTAGAACTATTTTACAATATCCAAAAATCGCTAGGGTATACATGCAATTTTTCAAGCGCCTCACGTGGGACTGCACATGAGGCGAGGGAGGACCTAAATGTAATTTCAAGAAACTCAGGGGTCCTACTGCAAAATTTACATTTTATTTATAACGTGCAAAAATATTTACAGAATTAAAAATTAAATACAAAAAAGGCGGGGGCTGGATATGCAAATTACCCCCAATAGGTACTTCATCCGACGGCGGATGTGAGTCACTAATACACGTGGCGCCTCCACGTGCGCCGATGCCGGTTCGCCAATGAGCGGTTGAGATTAGATCACTCGCGTGATCTGACGGTCGCTGCTTCGCTCCATCGGACGGTTGCTGCTCGATCTGGGCCTTCGTCTTCATCCAACGGCGGAGGGCTGGCGTCGAAGAACAGGGAAGAACACTCGTCGGGGCGAGCTTCTTCCTCCTCGATCTCGCTCTCCGGCCGACCATCGCTGCTCCTGAAGGTCCCATTCGCTTCCTGGAGGGTTGCTCTATCGTCCGGAGGTGTCGGATCGGCCGGAGGCACACCGTAGCGCCGCCACGAGCTCGAAGAAGAAGCGGCGCTCCAGGTACCTCCACCCGCATGGAAAACGTCTCCTGGTTCCTTTCTTCGCACCTAACCTGCACAGGAAGGTAGAGGGGCTCGAGGGCGTCACCCTCGACCCGGGGTTTGAAGCTGGACGCATAGGGATGAAGGCGGGCGAAGAAGCTCCGGCGAAGGGTGGTGGAGGAGCTTCGATTCACGGATCCAGAAGCGAATCCGGTTGGACAAGGTGGCTGGGAAATGGAGAAGGCGTAGGGGAACGAAATGGCAGTGAAATGGTGGTCGGAAAACAACGAGGTCACGGTGGAGAAGTCGCCGGAGCGGAGCTCCGGCGAACTTCGAATCGCCTAAACTAAGCTATTCTACTAATCTAAATGCAGAATAAATGACGGGAATAAAATGCAGAAACGAAAACTATCTAAGAAACATAAAAGCGCAGCTCTTATACCCGGGGGCCGCCAGGGAGCAGGGTGGCCGCCGGAGCGCCACCACGACAAAATTTCCCACCTCCTTGGGCCGAATCGAGGTGCTGGGAAGCGCCTCCTGTCACGAGGGCTCCGCCAGGAGCTCATTCAAGCTCAAAGAAGGGGATGAAAATGGCCAAATTCGGCCAAGGAAGTGGGAGGAGTTATTTATATACATTCCAAGGGACCCCCAGTAACCGACGATTATTAAGGAATCGGGGCTATGTACAAGGGATCCAAATGCTCGGCGGGGATCATGGGTGATCAGAGAACAAAATCCGTGAAGGGACTGTCGGTGATGGAGCATCATATCACGCAGGAAAAATGGAGGAAAAGGGGGGAAAGATAGTCCGTGCCAAGTCAGGCGCCTGGAGGTCAAGTTGACCGGGGTCAACTCGCGGAGGGACCTGATTGGTCCACCTCAGCCGCTAAACGCCAAAACAGGGAACCTTATTAGAAAATTAATTATTTAACATAGTAAATGATTTTATTAATTTTTGCTTATAAAATAAAAAATGTGTATCATTTCATGTAGTATTTATTTATGATTTTTATTGAATTTTTCGAGGTGTTTTATTATAGTTTTATTTTAATAAGGTGTATATGTGTATATTTACATGTATTTTTGTGTATTTAATTTTTATTTTTTTTATTTTCTTATATTATCTTATTGACTTATTTTATAAATATATAATTTATTTTTGTGAGTATGAGTATATTTTTATTTGATTTTTATGAGTTTATTTACATTTTTAAATAAATGTGTGTGTGTATATGTAAGTGTACTTATAGGTATTTTACCTGTATATTATATACATTATATTTATTTAATGGATTTTATTTGTTTTTATTTTAGCTTTGTATTTTTAATAAGTTATATATAATATATACATTATATAAAAATATAAAAGAACTAAATAATTAAAGAATGTTTTCCTCTTTTATTTATGTACATACTCCTCGTAGGTATTTTGTCTAAGTATTGTATAGACTTATTTTATTTTACAAATTCTTTTGGGTTTTATTCTAATGCTAATATGCACATGAATTATATACATTATTTACAAGATCCTAAAAATATAAATTTATAAAAATAATGAATATTGAATAAAATGAATATTTTAATCAGGTATTATGTACAAGAAGGGCTAAAAACCTAACTTCCACAGATGGACTCCAAAAATTATGAAACCAATTTGATAAAATAGCTCTTGGAATGCTATATAAAATTAAAGGTGAGTTTGGGTGATTTGGAGTTTTTATTTGCAAGATACGGGTATATGAAGTTGAGATTTTGGCTTTTTATTCTGTGTCCAAAATGTACATTGAGCATTATTTTTGTACAAACTCATCTTTGTATTTTTATTTATATTATTATCTACACTTTTATGTACAAAGTTTCTCTATTTGATGAATAAATAATTATATACAAAATAGGTGTCAAAAATGCATAAATGGATGAATAAATAAATGAGGAATTTATTGTACTCTTGGCCCTTATCTCCCCCTACTTTATTCCTTGTCGACCAATTCCATGCTAGCCTTGGTCTCGGGGTTAGGGTCATAAAATATTTGCAATATTTTATTCCTTTTTCTTTTCTTCTCTTTATTCTATAATTTTGGCATTAAAAACCTTATTTAATGTACAATAAATACAAGAAACAATGAATGCTATTATATACAAATTAATGCTATTTACATGCATTTGCTGGGGGTTTTAAGGCCAAAAAGATAGAATAAAGGTGATGAAATGGAGATTCATCACCCCCCTATACTTGCCTTTGCTAGTCCCTAGCAAATACTTATGCAATAAGTACAAAAAGAACAAAGAATAAGAAGAAAAGAAAAGGCAAAAATAAAGAATTTAAAGAATAAATTGAATTGGTCATGATTATTAAACTTATCTGTACAAAATCAAAGTTTGGAGCTCAGGTTAGACCTTGGTGTGAGAATGTGTGTGGAACCTAGTCGGGAACCAAATCTAAAACACAACAGCCTTTGAGAGTCACAGATTTCGGCTCAAATCACCTCAATAGCCAGGTCAGAACTAGCCTACATCATACGCAAACCCTTATGACTATGAAGCTGACTTGTACGTGTAAGTGATAGTGGCCCTCCCCAACTGAAATGACAAAGAGACTGACTTCTCCAGAATGACAACCCAATGATTCCCTAATCCAACAGCTCTTTCCTCGAGGAGCAGGGTATTCCCTTCTAAGTTCAAGTGGCATCCAACTCAAGAGGAGGGGGTAGAGAAAAGAATGGACGGTAGCCAGTGTAGCTACCTATCCTGGGATGCAAGACCAGTGTAGTCAAGTCATCCAGCTGCAGGCTCACATGGTATAACTTTGATGCTCAAGCTTGCTTATTTTCTATACAACATATATACATACTCCGGCAGGCATTTTATTTTTTATTTACAAGCCTCTCCACTTTTTTGGAGTTTCTCTCTCTTTTTTTTTCAACATACTATTTACAGCAGCATTTACATAAGGAGTTTTTCCTCTTGAGCTAGAAGACTATCCCTCTTTTGAAGCTTTATCGCAACCCACAATCTCCTGTCGTTAGACCTCATGGCTATTGGATCAGGTTGGGGTGCACTTCCCTCCCTAGAGGAGGACGAATGTTTCCACCCGTGTGCGTCTCAGATTGGCAAATCCAACCCCCTCACCACTCCAACCGAGTTGAGCCAAGTGAAAGATGCAAGTGTCCAAGTTAGGTCACGGTCGACAAGAGTCATACGTATGTTTCAAAAAGTTCTAGTTAGTCAGTTGAGGTGACTTGAACCCAGTCCTGATTTCTCAAAGAATTAAGTCTGAATAGACCTGAAGTACCTTAAACCTAGTTCCCATAAGATTCCAGTGCAGTTAGGTGCAGTAAGGTCCAACCGAGCTCCAATCTTCGACTTTATTGGACTAGTTCAATTATCAAGCTCAATCAAAGAAGATGAATGCAATGCAAATGCTATTTACAAACATGCAAAGAATAATGCAATTTTTCAAAAGATTTTGAAAACAAAGAGAAGAATTTTTACACAAAGAATTTTTGCAAATAAAAGAATTTTGGCACTCAATGTAGAAAATATGTACAATTATTTACACGGGCGTGCCGCTTTATTTTACAAGAATTACGAATTTACAATTTAGTTTTTGTTTATAGGTATATATGTACACTTATTAAAGAATTGTGTTTATTTTTATTTATTTATTTATTTATTTTCTTTCTTTTTTTTAATTTTTTTTTATTATATGTGACTATTCCTCAAATTTATTGACACAAATTTTTCAAACAATTTTTGAAAACTATAGTCCAAAATAATTTTTACAAATATTTTTACAAGCATGTACACACATTTGAAAATCATTTTGCAAAGGTTTTTCAAAACAGTATATATAGATTTTTCAAAATATTTTTGCAACCATTTTTCAAACCATTTGCAAATCATTTTTTCAAACATTTTATTTCACACAAAGAAAAGAAATTTTTACAAACCACACATTTTTACACAGGTTGAAAACATGTAACAAAACGTTTTCAAAATAGTCTTCAATAAATGTTCACAATGATTTTCAAACTATTTTTCAAACATTTTGCAAAAAAAATATTTTCACATGATTTATTAATCAGTATCTACAAAAGAATTTGAGGAATAATCCCATCTTTTTATTAAGGGTTTTTAATGAGTTTAAAGAATTATTAGCCATATTATTAAGAGAATACGCAAGTACGAGTTATGGCTAAAGTATATACATAGTATATACGACCCCCCTATACTTAGCTTGAGCTATGTCCTCATAGATCGGAAAAGAAAAGAGAAGACATAACTCGTACTGAGTATAGACAGGTCTAAAGAATATACGAATAAGAAATAAAGGAAATAGAAGTTGACCGTCCCCCCTATACTTAGGATCAAGTAATCCTAAGTATAGCAGACTGTACACAAAGTAGGGAGGGTCAAGGGTGGGAATAAACAGATCAAAGATTTTAACAAATCAGGGCTGCACCCCCCTATACTTAGGGTAAAGTACGTCCTAAGTACAGAAAACTGACACAAAGGGGCGACGCCTTTTATTTAGATACAAAAGATAGAAAAGGAAAAGAAGAAAAGAAGAAAAGAAGACATATATATATAGATTGATGAAAAGGTCGTGTAGAATATACGCATCACTCCCCCTATACTTAGGGTGAGATATCCCTTAGTATAGGCAACAACAGGAGTGACAAAACTGAACAACGAAAGAACAACGCGGTGTGTGCCCCCCTATACTTAGGACAAGGTACGTCCTAAGTGTAGACACAAAGATGTGGTGGTAGATCTGGGGCACACAGAACATACGGGAGAAAGAAGGAATAGACAAACACATATATACAACTGGTGGAGAACCTGGTGAAGTACAGGACGGTATCTGACAAGTGAATACCGTACTCTCGTCGTCGTCTCCCTGTGAGAACGAGAACGCACTCAGAAGGTGAAAAGACACCCGAATCTGCAATCAAGTGGGTGTCAGCTACCGGAGTCAACAGATCGAAAGGTTAGATATCGGGTCCGGTAGTATGAAGCAGTCAATCGGCTCATATGGTCAACCTGAGGGAACAAAGCCGATACCGTCAGACTGGGAGGAAGAAAGAGCAGTACAAACTCCTCCGGTCAATCAGAGTCTCAGATAGATAGGAAACAAAGCATATGAGACTGTGTGATGCACAGTGGTGATATAATCTGAAAGTCACAAGAATACACCGAACAACACAATATGTGGCTCACTCCTGCGAGGGTCCTCAAGGTGAGCAGAATCAGAGAATAATCAGAGGACTCGGTTCTGTGCTCCAACAGACAGGAGACACAACCAGGGAGGAGACCGAGTATACAAATCAGAAGACCCGGCTTCGTGCTCCACCAACTGGAGACACTAGAGATGAAGCCGAGTCCTACAAAATGATGTACTCTCCCGCAGATAACCCTCGGAGAGTAGTACATGCTAGTCAATGAATAATCAGAACAGAAGCTCACCCTTCCGAGGGTCGTCAAGGAGAGCGGGCTCAAAGGAGCCTGATCCATCAGACGGATCATAGAAATGGTCTCGGTAGGCGACAGATCGGCTACCAGCAGAAGAGACCGTAAAATCGAGAAAGTGTGGCAGCGTCCCGCAAATAACCCTCGGGGAGCGGGCTGCCAACTAGTCATGGGAATAGCAGATACCAGAAGCTCCACCTTGCGAGGACCATCAAGGAGAGCAGACTCAAAGGAGTCTAATCAGATAGGTCCCACGATCCGCAGATCGGATACACAACTCAAGATGGGACCAAAAATCATGTATATCAGACGACTCGATTCCGTGCTCCGCCGATCGGAGACACAGTCAGAAGTGGGAACCGAGCGTAAAGAGTGTCGCAGTCTCCCGCAGATAATCCTCGGAGAGTACTACGATCTAGGCAAGGGATAGTCAGATCGTGTCTCTACCTTGCGAGGGTCGTCAAGGATAGAGAATGGCTCAAAGGAGCCGGACCCATCAGACGGATCCACATTAAATGTGACCTCGATAGACGACAGATCATCTACCAGCAGAAGAGACCAAGAGAGCTATACTGTGTCATAGCCTCTCGCAGATAACCCTCGGAGAGCTATGAACTAGGCATGGAATAATTAAAAAAGTGGAGCTCTGCCTTGCGAGGACCGTCAAGGAGAGCGGACTCAGATGAGTCCAGAACATTGGCCTCGTGTACTGACAGGTCAGGTACACAATCACAGGGGGAGGCCAATCAAGCATAGCATCTGACTCGGTTTAATGGCGACCAAAGCAGTGAATGAAACCGCAGTCCTAGAAATTATCGCATTCTCCCGCAGACAGTCCTCGGGGAGTAATGTGAGCTAGATCAATGTGGGCCATGGGAGTGCTGGCAAGTCATCTCAGGTCCTCAAAAGCAATAAATTACTCAATCCTCCGGAGGGCATAAGATCATGCAAGGGAGCAAATAATCATGTCATTCACCAAACATCCCTTGGGTCAAACCAGACAGCTGAGATGTCACGAAAAAAATAGTCAGGAATCCTCTAAGTGCCAGGGTGGATCAGAGAGTCAGGAGATCAAGGATGGGTCAATCAGGAAGATGTGAGATCATGTAGGATCTGCACACCCTTATCAAGAAATCCAAAGTAGAATAATCAGTCAATCCTCAAAAATCAAGATATGTGGAACTGATGAACGCGAAATCCACCTCTTTAATAATGAGGAATTGTAGTATAGGAAGCGGATTTCGGTCGTCAAAAATACCACAAACTTTGAATATTGTGGAATATTTTACTTGGCAAGTTTACCAAGGTCGAACACAGGGAACGGTGATTTTTAGTTGCGCGGTTTTGAATCAAATTAAATAATTAATTAATGATCGATTAATTTCTATGTTGAGGAAATATACAATGCAAAACAATGATATGCAATTAGATGCAAATAAACAAAGGTAACAGTTCAGTACAGGATCTGGGATTTAGATTTATGCTCCAAAAGATGTTAATTGATAACCTCGAAATTTATCACAGATCAGAATCTATAATTCAAGAGAAATGATCAGAGTGTCGATAAATAATCTCCTATGTTCGGGTCTCTGATGAAAATTTCTTCTAAATTCCCTGTAGATTAATCCTTAATTGATAGACATTATCTTCGAAAAATACAAGGAAGTAAATTTTCAATCTTCTTCTCCGAAACCCCTGCATAAAATAAGTCCTCAAATGATTTCTCAACTCCAACAATTCTCTGTAAATTAAATCGTCAAGTTTTCCTAGGGAGATATGGCACAGATATGTCAAAATAAGCCTACAAATGACAACAGATATACTCAATAATAAATATCAATAAACAGCCTCAAATCTGTCCACAAGCTATGCTAGATTGTAAAGCACGGAATTAGCTTCAAAACGACATATTATACGCTAAAATCGGAGTCCGTATGACAAAGATATGATAAAATGAAATTATAGGGACTAAAATGTAAATAAAATAAAGTTTTCTTTGCAAAAAGGTCCCTGGGAGGACTTATCTGTAATTAGCGAAAACTTGAGGGGCCTTTCCGAAATTTTCCCCTGGTGGGGGTCTTTTTGCAATTTATAAAAACTCCAGGGGCTCCGATGCAATTTTCCCAGAGCGCACGTGCAACGCAAGTGCGCCCAGAGGCTTGGACACGGGGCTGGAGGCTCGGGCGCCCGAGCCTGAGGTTCGGTGACCAGGCTCAGGCTCGGCGCATGCGAACTCTAGGCTTGGGCCTTGGTTCGGATTTGATGACGTGTCAGGCCACTGCCCGTTGGATCTAGGCCGTGATCCAACGGCGGCTGGGGGGGGGGGGGGGGGGAGGCCCGATCCAACGGCGGCTGCTGCGTTCTGGAGAAAGAAGAGGCGGACGGCGAAGCAGCGGCCGTGCTCGGCCGACACACGGCCGAGCGGGGGCGGAGACGCGGGCTGCGCGGCGGTTGATAAAGGCGGGGGCGGCGAGGCTTCGGCGGTCGAGGGTGGCGAGGTGAGGCGCTGGCGGAGGCGCTCGAGGGTGGTGAGTGGCTGTCGAGGCTAGGAGGGAGGTGCGGCGCTGGCGGAGGCCGCGCGCGGTGGAGGGCGGAGCTGGTGGCGCCGCGCGAGGCGGAGGCGCGGCGGTGGAGGGGCGACGGTGGAGGGCGGAGCAGGAGGCGGAGGCGGAGCTGGTGGCGCCGCGCGAGGCGGAGGCGCGGCGGCGGAGGGGCTGCACGGTTGTAGGTGTACCTGCAAGTGATTAGAAAAAAAAATAAACGAAGGGGGGGGAATCGAGTTCGCCTGGAGGGGGAGGAGCAGAAGCTCAGCTCCGGTCTTCGCCTCCGTGCTTGGCGGGAGCACGAGGCTGCGTTTCAACAGCACAGAGGTGCAAGGTCCTCTGGATCGCGCCGGGGCCAAAGCCACCGCTGTCACCGGTGCTTGAGGGAGAAAGGCGGATGATCGGAGCTACGTGAGGGGGGTTGGGTTTTATAAGGAAGAGTGCGACGGTTACTCGAAGGTGGCGCAGGTGGTAATGGTGGCTTTTATGGCTGCATGGGCGTTATGCGCGGAGGAGGCGGATGGCTGTAGCCGTTGGGGAAGAAGACAGTGGTCACGTGCTAAGCACGTGACCCAGGTCTGGCTGGGGAGTGAGTGAACAGCGGGGTGCCACGTGGCACGCCCTGGAGCTGCCACGTGGCACCAAAAAATTTCGGATTTTAAAGTGGACAAAAGAGATAGAAGATGACCTCGGATCGAAAAATTTTTTCACAAAAGTTGTTCGTCTCGTCGAGATCTACAACTTTCATGAAGGGCCCGGGAGCAAAAGAGGTCACCTGTGAGAAGTGGTATTTTTGGCGGCTTTCCATGGGTATGAAAAACCGTATTTTTGGGATTTTGTATTTTTTGGTGGTTTTAGAGAGGATAAAAATTCTAGAAAAAATACGATAAAATAGAAGAAAATTATTTACACATTAATCTATTTTTTTTGGATTTTTAAAGGATAAGAAATTAGGAAAATAAAATAAAAGTAAGAAACGCTCAACTTTTGCACAGACCGACAACAGACACTTGGACTTGGTCAATTTCTTTGATCTCAATTTTAATCCGTATTTGAATCTTTGCATTTCTTATTAAAATTTTCATCAAAGGACACAAATGAAAAAGAAATAAAATTAAAAGAGTTAATTATGCACATAAAATCTCAGGTCAAAATTAGCAAGAAGTTAAAATGCGCAAAAGAGGCCCAAAATCCAACTTTCACATAAGAGCTCCGTATGAAATTGGTCTTGTTTTGAAGGTATTTGAAAATGGAGTACTTTAAAAGTGAGTAGACCAAAATCAGACACTGTATGTAGGAGATATGCTCATTTTAGTCTGTCAGATGTGAAATTTGACTTTGGGAATTATTTGACACTTATTGAGGTTAGTAATTTTTTTTGTATTTTTTATTTAATCAAGTTAGTAATATCTACACAATGGAAGGTGGTTTCGGGTCAATCAGAGTTAGGATGAATTAATTAAAAATGTGAGAAGTTAGCGGCTTTTTGGGCTAATTTACACAAGGGATTTTTAATGCAATTTATGCATGATGAAATGCAGATATTATTTACACATGTATGAATGCTAATAATGCTCTATTAATGATTACTTGCAAGTGGATGATGGGGGACAGAGCCTAAATGGCCAATTTTAGCATGATGAATACGGGATTCATCATACCCCTATACTTAGACCATGCTCGTCCCTGAGCATGGATGAATGACTTAGTTGAATACATCCCTGACTGTGTAAGTGAATTTTCAAGGCTTAATTCAGAGAAGACCCTTAATTTGAGTGATCCTAAAATTCTGAGCTCACCCAAGCTTTAATCAAAAGGAACCCAACTTCTCTAATTTTCAGACTCTCTTTTTGTACATATAGTATAAGGATATGATTCTTAGTGTACTGCATTCATGAGAGTCAAGTCGAGTCATCACCCAAAGTTCCAATCCAAGAGACTCTCCCCTAGACCTGACCCTCAACCCTAGGGAATAAGTCTATTCTTGCTTCAGTCAACCGTCTCATTAGTTTGTCAGACTTGAAAGTGTAGATGGACGGCCAGTTGATGGAGGGCATAGGATTGTGTCTGATTTTCTATCCCTTTCATTGGAACAAGGTGCCTCTCGAGTTCCTTATTACTCAACACAAGTATATTTTATTTTGTTGATCAATGTATCCGTCAAGAAAATTTGGAGTCGTCTGCACTTGTTTTTCTGGGAGTACACCGGGGTGTGTCTCTTTTGAGTATCTAAGATACCTTCGACACCCAGACTTGTATCGCTTACGATGCAGAGCCCTTTTATGGTGTCAGCCCGACTCCTTGGTCCTAATTAGCGTTTGGTCCAAGTGGACACTTTGAAAATTTTGGGAGCGCTTGCCATTGGTGGAAGCTCATTTGGAATTTGACTTTGGATGATAGAGCTTTTCTTTGACATTTCTTTTTCTTTTCTTTTGTTGGCTAGCTCCACTGCTTTTACCAAAAGATGGCGCACACTGATCAACAGTTTTCATTAAGTTTCATCACACCCTGGCACTTAGGTTAATATCAAAAAGATAACATATGAACTTGTTCACATACTGGCTAGTGTTTTGCTGACACTCAGGTTTTCTGAAGCCTTCATTAACTTTATCCCATCCTCGAATATCATCAGATCTGGTCTAAACTCAAATCTCTAGTCCTAGTTCCTCAAGTGATATCTCAACTCATCTCATCAATCATGCAGTTGTGGGAGTGGTTGCGCTGATCATATTCTTTTTGAAGGTAGAGATGAAGAGTGCCATATAGCGCTCAAATCTTTTAAACTAGGGAAGTGTGGATTATTAAGTTCTAAAAACCCTAATGACTAAGGCAGGCTAACTCAGAATCTCAAGATCTCAGGAATCAAATGTCCTAAAAAATCCTCAAGCCTTGAGTGATGGTGAATGTGTCAGGAATATATCGACCAAGGAATGCATGAAATGCTTGATGAAATGCAAGACCATGAGTGATTTTTTTTGTGTGTGTTGTTGTTTTTGTCTTTGTTTTGTTTTGTTTTGTTTTTTTTATAAAAAAACAGGTATTATACACAGTACTTGTACCCATACCCGATGTTAGATAAAAACAATTAAAGTACGAGCTATGGATAAAGTAGATAAAATATATACAAACACCCCCCCTATACTTAGCACGTGCTATGTCCCCATGGCACAAAGTGAAATGTTGACATAGCTCGTACTAAATATAGAGAGATTAAAAACAAAAGAAGAGAAGCGATGTAAAAACAATGGATGCGGTCCTCCTATACTTAGGCTCAGGTTAGCCTAAGTATAATCGGTTAATTACAGATGGGGAACCGGGAAGAATCTCGGATGTACAAGAGAGTGTAAGTTCCGGAGAGGTGTGCTATCTGGGCAGATCAAATTTTTATCAAAACCTATGCCCTGAGTGAAGGAGATCTGTTCAACTTGTACTAATTGCTCATTGGATTCGACAAAATGTTTAAGTAGCTGACCGTTGACTATAGATGTTTGCGCGCTATCTGCGGTCTGTGAGATCTCAACACTCCCATTATTGTGTACCTCTCTTACAATGAAGGGTCCCGTCCATTTTGATTTCAATTTTCCTTGGAAAATTTTCAACTTTGCATTAAATAGCCAAACTTTCTGCCCTGGGACAAAGATCTTTGTTCGAATGTTCCTGTCATGCCATATCTTTACTTTTTCCTTGTTGATGGTGCTGTTTTCGTAAGCATGATTTCGGATTTCAGACAGTTCATTCAAATTCATGTCTCGGTTCTTCTTTCCTTGGTGACAGTTCCAATTAATCTTTTTGATTGCCCATTCTGATTTATGTACGAGCTCTGCGGGCAAATTTACCATTCTAAACGGGGAGGTACCCAATGGGGTCTTATAAGCCGTCCGGTAAGCCCACAGAACTTGGTCCAGGAGTTGGGACCAGTTCTTCCTGTCAGGGCGAACGAGCTTCTGTAAAATTCCTTTAACCTCCATGTTTGACACCTCGGCCATGCCATTGGATTGTGGGTGGTAAGGAGTAGCGACACGGTGCTCGATGCCGTATTCCTTAGTCAACTTGTTCACCTCCCGGTTGACAAAGTGGCTTCCCCCATCAGATATTAAAACTTTTGGAATTGCAAACCTCGAAATAATATGATCTTTCAAAAAATTGCAAACAGTTTTGCTATCTGCAGCTCGAGTAGGGATAGCCTCCACCCATCTAGATAAATAATCTACCGCGAGAAGAATATATTCAAATCCTTGACTATTGGGGAATGGGCCCATAAAGTCAATGCCCCATGCATCGAATACGTCACAGATGATCACTGGTTGCATAGGCATGGCATCTTTGGACCCAATGGTTCCTCCCATTCTCTGACAGACGGGGCACGACCTCACAAAATTATAAGCATCCTTAAACAAGGTCGGCCAGTAAAATTCGCATTGCAATATCTTCTCAGCGGTCCTCTTCCCAGAGTGATGTCCTCCCGCCTCCAAGGTGTGGCATAGATTGAGGATACTTTGATATTCCTCTTGAGGAATACATCTTCACCATATACAATCCGGTCCTTCAAAGAAAAGGAAAGGATCTTCCCAATGATAGTGTCTCGCTTCAGATATGAGTCGATCGATTTTGTTTCTGGGCCAACCTTGAGGAACTTCATTGGTGACGAGATAATTTACCGTGTATGCATACCAAGGGAGCGAGTCAATAGCAGAAATTGACTCGTCTGGGAAGGTTTCACGGATGGATTCAGATTCCGGAATTTTGTTATGTTCAATCCGTGATAAATGATCAGCCACGACATTCTTAACACCAGGTTTGTCCTTAATCTCCAAATCGAATTCTTGAAGCGGTAGAATCCATCTCAGAAGTCGTGCATTTGCATCCTTTTTGGCCATTAAATAGCGAATGGCAGAATGGTCTGTGTAAACTGTCACCTTAGATCCTAGAAGTATTGATCGAAATTTTTCCAAGGCAAACACCACAGCAAGCATTTCTTTTTCAGTCACAGTGTAATTTTTCTGAGCAGGGTCTAAAACTTTGCTTGCGTAGTGAATAGCATACGGGATTCCATCTTTTCGTTGTCCTAATACAGCCCCTACAGCGAAATCAGATGCGTCTGTCATGATCTCGAAGGGAAGAGACCAGTCGGGAGCTTGTAGGACGGGTGTCTCAATGATTCTTTTCTTGAGTAATTCGAAGGCTTCTAGACACTTATGATCTACCAGGAATTCGGTGTCTTTCCCAAGAAGGTCTGTTAACGGTCGGACAATTTTTGAAAAGTCTTTGATAAATCTCCTGTAAAATCCGACATGCAATAGAAAAGACCGTACTTGTTTCACATTTGTGGGTGGCTCAAGCTTTTTGATCACATCAACTTTGGCAGGGTCAACCTCCATTCCCTTCTTGGAGATGACATGCCCTAGTACAATGCCCTCTTTTACCATGAAATGGCTTTTTTCCCAAGAGAGCACCAGATTCACTTCCCTACACTTTTGGAGGACTCGATCCAGGTGCGCTAGACAATCATCGAATGAATCATCATGGACCGAGAAGTCATCCATGAAGACTTCCAGGAAATCCCCGACCATGTCGGCAAAAATCGTAATCATGCACCGCTGAAAGGTGCCGGGGGCATTGCAAAGCCCAAAAGGCATTCGCTTGAATGCGTATGTGCCGAAGGGACATGTGAAAGTAGTCTTTTCCTGGTCCTCGGGGGCGATGGCTACCTGATTGTAGCCCGAGTACCCGTCTAAGAAACAGAAGTATTCTATCCCTGCCAATCTCTCCAGGATTTGATCAATAAAAGGCAGCGGAAAGTGATCCTTCTTCGTTGCGGCATTCAGGCGCCTGTAATCCACACAGACACGCCACGACATAGGTACTCGTGTCGTAATCTCTTCTACCTCCTCATTGGTGATAATCTGGAGTCCTGACTTTTTCGGGACTACATGCAAAGGTGACACCCATTTGGAGTCGGAGATGGGATATATGAACCCAGCTTTACACCATTTTTCGATCTCAGTCTTAACCACTTCCCGTAAGTTTGGATTCAATCTACGTTGGCATTCACGGGAGGGTTTAGCATTATCTTCCAAGTAAATATGGTGTGAGCACAGGGCTGGGTTAATCCCTAGAAGATCAGACAATCTCCAGCCTATAGCTTTGCGGTTTTTCTCCAAAACATTAAGCAGGCGGATCTCCTGCTCTTCGGTCAGGTGTGAGCTGATAATGACAGGAAATTGTCCTTTTTGTCCTGCCAGGAAGGAATACTTAAGTGTAGGGGACAATGGTTTGAGTTCAGGTAAGTCAATGGTGTTTATCAAATCTGGTTCTGTCTGTGATGTTTGTTGTTGTGATGTGGACGCTTGTAGTGTATCAATGTTGACCACCATCATGGTTGTATCAGGGATCGGATCGCTAATGATGGAATGAGGTGTGGCAATCGCCGCGTCCGATCTGTGTACCCTACTCAAGGATTGTCCATAAGGAGAATGGACTGACAGGTCGAGAGTGGCCTTTGAGTCTCCAAGAGTATAGGTAGATGCATGGATGAGCCGGCAGACTAAGTCATCAACAATTTCCTCACCAGATGAGGTTGATTCTATCATAGCGGCTGGGTTTTGTCTCCAGGACCCAACTGTTGGTTCTGTAATTTCAGTCTCAGTTTCTGATTTTTCAGACTCGGTGCTCGACTCAGTGTCAGGTCTTTGGAACCTAGTTTGCTGCATTTTAAGTTCAACTTTTCCGAACTGGATTCTCCCGAATGTATAATCAAATATAGCTCCTGCGGTCCTAAGGAAGGGTCGCCCTAGTATCATCTGGGAATCTTTCCAATTTCTAGGGACATCCATGTCAAGAATTGTAAAATCCACTGGGTAGTTTTGTCCCTCTATGTTGATGACAATGTTTCGAATCTCGCCCCTAGGTCGCTTTGTTGATGTGTCTGCGAATTGAAGTACAGCTGCAGATTGTTTAAGAGGACCTAGATTTAGATGCTCATATAGGGTTGTGGGCATGAGATTGATGGATGATCCATTGTCTAACAATGTTCTTGCAAACTTGATTTCCTTGATGTAGCTAGTGACGAAGTGAGCACCCATGTCTCTTTTCTTTCTTGGCAACTCATTTTTTATAAGACGAGATGTGGCTACTGAGAGTATGTGTTTCTTTGTTCGGCTAGGAGTTTGTCTGCTGGCCCTAGTTGGTGTGCATCTCACCTTCAAGTATTTTCGAAAAGCCGAGTCTCTTTCTATCATCTCGTCTAGGGACAGAGTGACCTTAATATTTTCCTTGCATATGCGGGCCATCTCTTCATCATTTTTTTGGTTTTTTATGTTATTCTTCTTCCCCGCCGTAAGAGCACGGGGGAAAGGAATAGATCTGTTGTGATCAACATCATCACTTTTATTGAATGAAAAAGTTCGTACAGGACTTCGACTCGGACTAAAAACAGGGAAATTTGAGGTCAGAGGATGGTGACTTGGTGGCATTTCTTTGTCTGACTCAGACTCAGACTCTCCATTATATCCGGGTGGTGTGGGTGGTACTTGTTCTTTCTTCTCTTGTCTTCCTTTGTCAATTCCCCCAGGGTTGTGTGAATTGGTGGACACTGGGGCTATGTCTTCGTGTTCCTTTGCTCGATCAGGCATGGTTACGGTCCTTCCGCTCCTAAGAGAGATATGATAAGAGTCATTATTTGAGGAGGGCTTAAGCTCAGGTATGGAATAGTCAGAGATTAATACCTGATTGTGTCCAAGGCTATTTGGGTTAGCCTGGACTTGGGCTGGAATCACGGTCTGGGGTGTTGTTACCTCATCTCTCCAACGAGAGAGTCGATTTATGTCGACTCTCATGTCATGAAGCTCATCCAGCACTCGCTGGAGTTCTGGAGAGATAGCAGAAGAGGAGGAGGACCCTTGGCCCTGCCTTGCCTGAGGTCGCTGATATTGCCCTTGTTGGCTTTGCCGTTGGTTCTGCTGTGGCTGAGGTTGCAGGTTCTGATAACCCGTGCGATATTGCTGCCTCTGCTGTAGTTGAGGCTGGTAGGCAGGCTGGGCTTGCGGTGGACGAGGGTTTGGAGTAGAGTTTTGGCCTGAGCGATTGACTGGTTCCAAATTATACCGGACTCCGTTTATCTCCAAGACTTGTGGAGGTTCCTCAAAATCAGTCTGAGCTGAGGTTTCATCAGTTTGAGAGGACAAGACTTGGTCTCCACCCCAATGGCTGTGTTGCCCTACCCCTTGACCTTGAATGTAGTGAATTTGGTGTATGGGTGCGGGGGGTGCAATCTTTGATACCATGTCAGCCAATTCCTCCATTTGTTTAGGCAATTTGGCTAATTTCTCCATATCAGATGATTTATGGATCTCATCCACCTTTTTATAAATCTGCTCAACCATAGTTAGCTTATCAGCTATTATTCCCATGTCAGCATTGTGGTCGGTTGTCAGATTATTCATCATCTTTTTGGAGTCGGCTATGTAAGCCCGGCTAGTGGTTTGTGCACGGCTAGACTCAGCAAGTCTTTCGAACACCTTGTAGACGGTGTCCTCGTGGCGTCCCATGTAGCTTCCTCCGCAGGATGCACTAACCAACCCTTGAGTCTCAGGGTTCAGCCCGCTCACAAGACTTTGGACCAGCATCATTTTACTTATCCCGTGTCCTGGGCATTTCTGTACTAAGTCTGTGAATCTTTCCCAGGTTTCATGAAATGGTTCGTTCGGGTGTTGGGTAAAACTCGTGAGCTTGATCCTCATTTGATTAATTCTACTAACTGGGTAGAATTTCTTTAAGAATAGAATCTTGAATGTGGCCCATGTCGTGACTATTTCCCCTAGATTTTTTAGCCAGTAAGCTGCCTTATCAGTCAAGGCGAAGGGGACAGCTCTCAACCGTATGTAATCTTGGCTAACCTTAGGGTGGCAGAGGTTAGCACAGACTAACTCGAAGTCGCGAAGGAAGATATATGGTTCTTCATGGTTATTTCCTCCAAACTTTGGCAATAGTGCAAGGAAATGCGGTTTGTGTTCGAACACATCCTCAGGGGGGACAGGTCTCAACCAATTATAATCTTCATCTAATTCTGGGAGATACGTGTCTTCCATAGCAGCCTCGCCTTGTTGTATTATTGCCAATTGCGTCCTAAGTAGTTCATTGGTTTGTTCGGCAGCAGTTATCCTAGCCAAGAGGGCATGGATGGGGTCATTGTTGTTCTCATCGTCACTGGGGTTCTTCTTTGGAGGCATTGTGATTCACCTTCAGAAAGGAAGATTTAAGTGTTAAGTGCCGGAATTGAATGAGGTTTTTGATAAGGATAAGAGATTCCTTAGCAAAGGAGTGAAAAGAACAAGACAAGGAGGATGGAGAGAATCTTTACGAAGAAGCAGACACAAAGCAAACACAAGTCAAGTTTCAAGTTCATCACTCAACGCAGATGAAGGCACGTCAGGGTTCGGCCGCTTATCTTTTCAGTTTTAATTTAATGACAAAACAATCTTGTAGATTAAGCGGAGCTGTTAGGTGCCGAAATATTTCACAAAGACTATCCCGAGTTCATACAACTAGTTGCACCTACTCTCAGCCAGTATAGGTGTAAGTACGGACCGTAAACGGCTACCCGTGTTACTTGAGGATGGTGCCTTCCGCGATGTCCTCTAAACCACCTACTCTGCTAAGGGAAGTCGGACCGTAAACGGCTACCCGAGACCCTCACTGAAAGTAGCTAATTATATTAAACTCAGTAGTCTGAATGAAGCATTTCGGTTTTTGGCTCTACCCTAAGGTGCGCGATCTTGTCCTTACACAAATAATGATTGGGTTTCTCTCCACCAGACAAAAGTTAATTTTAGGTCAGTTTATATACAGTCACCTTGATTAGCGGTCCCAATTTTAGATTAAGGTTATCACTGTAGTTTATGTGAGCATAGAAATTCACGCCTAACGAGCAGTCCCAATTTCGTTAATCCCTAAGTTGTAAAACTCGAGGAGGGAGAATCGAAAAAGCCAATGCAAGCGTAAATCAATGATGCATGCTTAAGAGAAGGACTTACAGTGAATCCTCGCATTCTTCATGCGGGATGCAAGACAAGGAATTTAAAATTTACACTAAATGATATGCACAGAAGGAAAACGCCCTAAACAGATAGTTCTATTAGCGGGAAGAATTGATTAAAATTTTTGGTTAATGTTGAACGATCTATAGTGCATTTAATTAGTGAAAAAGTGTGGCCTAAAGATTACGAGCACAATCAAAGATAAACAGGCAAGCGTATATGTGCCTAAGTCCTACGCCACTCAAGTCAGGTCCCAACCACACAGAAGGGGTTGAAACAGACCCGACACACCACAGGAATGTTTAGTCTTAATTATTACAAGGGTTCAAAGAGAGGGACCCTGAGAATATTGCAAAAATTAAACCTATGCTAAGCTCTCTCTCACAAAATTAAAATTCGGTCTTCTTAGCAGATCCTTGAATTAATATCGAATTCCAGCTCCCAGAAGTCTGCGAAGAGAGAATTTGCGGTTAGTAGCAGAAGCAAGAGAGAAATGCAAAAATGCAGAGAAAAAAAGAAGAAGAAAAAATGGCACAAAAATTAGTTTCACAAAAATCAATTACAGAAAATGATTCAAAACCCTAAAAATTCGCCGTTCCCCGGCAACGGTGCCATTTGATGAACGCGAAATCCACCTCTTTAATAATGAGGAATTGTAGTATAGGAAGCGGATTTTGGTCGTCAAAAATACCACAAGCTTTGAATATTGTGGAATATTTTACTTGGCAAGTTTACCAAGTTCGAACACAGGGAACAGTGATTTTTAGTTGCGCGGTTTTGAATCAAATTAAATAATTAATTAATGATCGATTAATTTCTATGTTGAGGAAATATACAATGCAAAACAATGATATGCAATTAGATGCAAATAAACAAAGGTAACAGTTCAGTACAGGATCTGGGATTTAGATTTATGCTCCAAAAGATGTTAATTGATAACCTCGAAATTTATCACAGATCAGAATCTATAATTCAAGAGAAATGATCAGAGTGTCGATAAATAATCTCCTATGTTCGGGTCTCTGATGAAAATTTCTTCTAAATTCCCTGTAGATTAATCCTTAATTGATAGACATTATCTTCGAAAAATACAAGAAAGTAAATTTTCAATCTTCTTCTCCGAAACCCCTGCATAAAATAAGTCCTCAAATGATTTCTCAACTCCAACAATTCTCTGTAAATTAAATCGTCAAGTTTTCCTAGGGAGATATGGCACAGATATGTCAAAATAAGCCTACAAATGACAACAGATATACTCAATAATAAATATCAATAAACAGCCTCAAATCTGTCCACAAGCTATGCTAGATTGTAGAGCACGGAATTAGCTTCAAAACGACATACTATACGCTAAAATCGGAGTCCGTATGACAAAGATATGATAAAATGAAATTATAGGGACTAAAATGTAAATAAAATAAAGTTTTCTTTGCAAAAAGGTCCCTGGGAGGACTTATCTGTAATTAGCGAAAACTTGAGGGGCCTTTCCGAAATTTTCCCCTGGCGTGGGTCTTTTTGTAATTTATAAAAACTCTAGGGGCTCCGATGCAATTTTCCCAGAGCGCACGTGCAACGCACGTGCGCCCAGAGGCTTGGACACGGGGCTGGAGGCTCAGGCGCCCGAGCCTGAGGCTCGGTGACCAGGCTTAGGCTCGGCGCATGCGAACCTCTAGGCTTGGGCCTTGGTTCGGATTTGATGACGTGTCGGGCCACTGCCCGTTGGATCTAGGCCGTGATCCAACAGCGGTTGGGGGGGAATGGCGTGGTATCTCCTGGGTCGTTGGATTAAGGGCTTAAGGCCCGATCCAACGGCGGCTGCTGCGTTCTGGAGAAGGAAGAGGCAGACGGCGAAGCAGCGGCCGCGCTCGGCCGACACACGGCCGAGCGGGGGCGGAGATGCGGGTTGCGCGGCGGTTGATGAAGGCGGGGGCGGCGAGGCTTCGGCGGTCGAGGGTGGCGAGGTGCGACGCTGGCGGAGGCGCTCGAGGGTGGTGAGTGGTTGCCGAGGCTAGGAGGGAGGTGCGGCGCTGGCGGAGGCCGCGCGCGGTGGAGGGCGGAGCTGGGGGCGCCGCGCGAGGCGGAGGGGCGACGGTGGAGGGCGGAGCAGGAGGCGGAGGCGGAGCTGGTGGCGCCGCGCGAGGCGGAGGCGCGGCGGCGGAGGGGCTGCACGGCTGTAGGTGTACCTGCAAGTGATTAGAAAAAAAATAAACGAGGGGGGGGGGGAATCGAGTTCGCCTGGAGGGGGGAGCAGAAGCTCAGCTCCGGTCTTCGCCTCCGTGCTTGGCGGGAGCACGAGGCTGCGTTTCAACAGCACAGAGGTGCAAGGTCCTCTGGATCGCGCCGGGGCCAAAGCCACCGCTGTCACCGGTGCTTGAGGGAGAAAGGCGGATGATCGGAGCTGCGTGAGGGGGGTTGGGTTTTATAAGGAAGAGGGCGGCGGTTACTCGATGGTGGCGCAGGTGGTAATGGTGGCTTTTATGGCCGCATGGGCGTTATGCGCGGAGGAGGCGGACGGCTGTAGCCGTTGGGGAAGAAGACAGTGGTCACGTGCTAAGCACGTGACCCAGGTCTGGCTGGGGAGTGAGTGAACAGCGGGGTGCCACGTGGCACGCCCTGGAGCTGCCACGTGGCACCAAAAAAATTTCGAATTTTAAAGTGGGCAAAAGAGATAGAAGATGACCTCAGATCGAAAAATTTTCTTCACAAAAGTTGTTCATCTCGTCGAGATCTACAACTTTCATGAAGGGCCCGGGAGCAAAAGAGGTCACCTGTGAGAAGTGGTATTTTTGGCGGCTTTCCATGGGTATGAAAAACCGTATTTTTGGGATTTTGTATTTTTTTTGGTGGTTTTAGAGAGGATAAAAATTCTAGAAAAAATACGATAAAATAGAAGAAAATTATTTACACATTAATCTTTTTTTATTTTTAAAGGATAAGAAATTAGGAAAATAAAATAAAAGTAAGAAACGCTCAACTTTTGCACAGACCGACAACAGACACTTGGACTTGGTCAATTTCTTTGATCTCAGTTTTAATCCGGATTTGAATCTTTGCATTTCTTATTAAAACTTTCATCAAAGGACACAAATGAAAAAGAAATAAAATTAAAAGAGTTAATTATGCACATAAAATCTCAGGTCAAAATTAGCAAGAAGTTAAAATGCGCAAAAGAGGCCCAAAACCCAACTTTCACATAAGAGCTCCGAATTTTATGAAATTGGTCTTGTTTTGAAGGTATTTGAAAATGGAGTACTTTAAAAGTGAGTAGACCAAAATCAGACACTGTATGTAGGAGATATGCTCATTTTAGTCTGTCAGATGTGAAATTTGACTTTGGGATTATTTGACACTTATTGAGGTTAGTAATTTTTTTGTATTTTTTATTTAATCAAATTAGTAATATCTACACAATGGAGTGGTTTCAGGTCAATCGGAGTTAGGATGAATTAATTAAAAATGTGAGAAGTTAGCGGCTTTTTGGGCTAATTTACACAAGGGATTTTTAATGCAATTTATGCATGATGAAATGCAGATATTATTTACACATGTATGAATGCTAATAATGCTCTATTAATGATTACTTGCAAGTGGATGATGGGGGACAGAGCCTAAATGACCAATTTTAGCATGATGAATACGGGATTCATCAGGAACCTCAAAGAGATAGATCAATCAATGCTCATGAAATCTTCATCGAGTCATCGCATCACATCACATCCTTAATCCGGTGTGCGAGAGCTATATCCTCAACAAAGCATCACACCTATGCTCTATGCATCATCAAAAATCTTCAAGAAGCCCATATGCCTGTATCGAAGATAAATCCACCAAATCAATCTCAGCAACCTCAACATCATTGGCCCGACTTACAAATAATTTGTATAAATAATCCTCGATGCGGGCCTCATCATTATGTACAGCATTCCCGGGTAAAGGGAAAGATGATACGGGGGACACGAGGAATATGGATAAGAAGGGTACACAAAGGGAAGTGGAGAAGCTGATTGAGCGGGCGTGCCAATATCATGGGTGGTAGAAGAGTGATACAGATGGTACGAGGAGGGCGGGCGAGAAGATCGGGACGTAGACAAAATTGGGTGCTCCACACAGGGCGGGAACACCGTCAAAATTGCGGTCCGAAGAGCGGTCTCTCCTCGAACCAGAGAAGATGGTACGATGGATACATAGAAGATGGTGAAGAAGCGGGAAACAAAAGGACTTGGCGAAGAATGATTGAGCTCAAGCGCCAATATCACGACTCGATGCAAAAATGAAGATATATATATATATATATAAGAGAGGTAGAGAGACTCAAAGACGAAAAATGCATGTCTCACACGGTGGGACCGACTGCTCTAGGGATGAAAGAAAAACACAATGAACTCCAAGTCACAATCAAGACACAAAGCAAAACCCTCGATTCACCTACTCAACACAGTGAAGACCATCAGGTGACGGTCATTTATCTTTTCATTTTTAGAGTTAGGTGAGATCACAGAAACTGTATAATTACTTAGGAGGCTTAATTGGATTTGGGTTCTACTCCTTAGTGTGTACGTGAGCAGTTTAAAACGCATACAATGAGGGGATTGCACTCCCAAGACAAGGAATCCATTATGTTTTATTTTTAGGTCAAATAGAGTTATCAGTCCCAATTTTATTTAAGTTATCTCTTTTCTGGATATTTTCAATGCACGTGCCTATCGAGGTTCCAATTTCCATTAAGCACCCTAGGTTGGCAAAAACAGAGGGAGAAGATCGGAAAAGCCATGCAAGTCAGAAAACGATGATGCATGCCAAGTAAGAAGACTTACAGTGCCTCCCAGCTCTCTACATGCGGGATGCATAACAGAATTTGAAACCTATGCTATATGCAAATGCAAACCGAAGAAATCGCCCTAGGTTCAGAAATTGCTATTATCGTGAAGCACCACAAGTCGCTCATTCGTCTTTAGCCTCAAAAAGTCCGGTCTTGGCTCACCCCTCCTCTGTGCTCAACACACTCGAGCTTAGGAGAAAGCGCTTTGCGGGGTTCGCTGTGGCACAAAGGCTAAGAGATAAATGACCGGCTGTTTAGAGTTTGATCTAGGTCCAAAGCGAACTATAGGTACATGCAAATCAATTAGGGTGTTTGGACCTAACTCTACGAGCAAGCAACACCTAAACTAAGGCTCATTCACACAAAATAAAATAAAATAAAATAAAGAAAAGAAAAAGAGTCAAAATCATCGAGGCCCCCAAGGGAACAATCCCTCGGGCAATGGACCTCGGGAGTCGAAGTGTACCTGTGAGAGTCCTGTATTATTACATGTTTCTAAGTTTCACTCTCTCACATGAATATACAAAATAAAATAAAATAAAATGCATGAAAATGGAGACTGTCTTCAAAAATTCTCCTTCATGTGTCATGGATGCTCTCCCCTGTTGGCTTGGCATAGAAAAGCCAACACCGCCTTGCTTGGGTGCATAGGTCCTCCTAGGAGGTCCTCCTTCGCTTGGCGGTCCCTCGCATCAAAGACAAAAAGAAAGAGATGGTCAGAGCAGTCAATCAATAATATCAAATAAAAATAAAAATAAAAAACACACAAATAAATAAATGAAGGACATGAACAAAGAATCAAATAAATGAACAAATAACCACACAAAATCATACAAAATTCGTTGCCTCCCCGGCAACGGCGCCATTTGTTTACTCCGGAGACCGGTGGTCTTAAGTTCCTCACAAGGCGTGAACTTAGTCGCTGAGTCGACCACACGAGATCCGGAATAAAACAACAATTAACCCACAATAAATATATGCAATGAATATCCAAAAATGTGGAGTTAAAATTTATTATAACTCTACATGTAAAATGTGTATAGGTGTAAGCACAGGTAGAGGTCGAACACTGGGAGGCGAAGGGAATGTATGTGTAGTGCATCATTCATTCAATCCATTGGTCATGTCCTTTTATTGTTTTAGTGGGTTTTGGATTTTTATATTTTTTTATTATTTTTTTATATAATTTTTATTTTGTTTTTATATTTTATATATTTTTTATATTTTCTTTTAATATTTTTAATTATATAATATAAATAGATAGATATATATATATATAAGACATATATATATAAAGAGATATATATATACAAAAAGAGAGAGAGAAAAGTCTATAGATATATATAGATAATTTTTTTTAATATTTTTCTTCTTTTTTTTTAATTTTTAAATTCAAAGATGTCCACAATATTGGACCAATTAAATAGCCGTATATAATTTGGGTTTTAAAAATATAAAATAAACTCCAAAATTACCCAAATTAATTTTAATATATTAATAATAATATATAGATAATTATAAGAGATAAAAATATATTTTTGGGTTTTTTAAGGCTTTTTCTAATTTTTTTGTTGGATTTTGGAGCTTTCTGATTTTTTTAATTTTCTTTTTTTTTATTTTTAGGGTTTTTCATTTTCTGGACTCAATATATATATAATTATACCATATATAATTTTTTTGTAATTTTTCAAAATCATTTTCTAATTTTTTTGTATTTTCTAATTTAGACAGTGCAAAAATGGCTTCTATTTCATTTTTAATAATTAGGAAAAATGCAAAAAATGCGAAATAAAGTATGAGCGTGAACAAGCGTGGCATGGAGCACCTATCCTAATTTTTGTAGATTTTTAGAAGCCTCATACTTATTTTTAATAATTAGATAAAAGACACAAAAATAAAACAGCCTGGCAGGGGTATTTTTGCAAATAAAATAAGTAACAGGGGCAACAGTGCAAAAATACAACAGGAATAAACATTTATTTAAATTTTTAGAACTATTTTATAATATCCAAAAATCGCCAGGGTATACATGCAATTTTTCACGCGCCTCACGTGGGACTGCACGTGAGGCGAGGGAGGACCTAAATGTAATTTCAAGAAACTCAGGGGTCCTACTGCAAAATTTACATTTTATTTATAACGTGCAAAAATATTTACAGAATTAAAAATTAAATACAAAAAAGGCGGGGGCTGGATATGCAAATTACCCCCAATAGGCGCTTCATCCGACGGCTGATGTGAGTCACTAATACACGTGGCGCCTCCACGTGCGCCGATGCCGGTTCGCCGATGAGCGGTTGAGATTAGATCACTCGCGTGATCTGACGGTCGCTGCTTCGCTCCATCGGACGGTTGCTGCTCGATCTGGGCCTTCGTCTTCATCCAACGGCGGAGGGCTGGTGTGGAAGAACAGGGAAGAACACTCGCCGGGGCGAGCTTCTTCCTCCTTGATCTCGTTCTCCGGCCGACCATCGCTGCTCCTGAAGGTACCATTCGCTTCCTGGAGGGTTGCTCTATCGTCCGGAGGTGTCGGATCGGCCGGAGGCACACCGTAGCGCCGCCACGAGCTCGAAGAAGAAGCGGTGCTCCAGGTACCTCCGCCCGCATGGAAAACGTCTCCTGGTGCCTTTCTTCGCACCTAACCTGTACAGCAAGGTAGAGGGGCTCGAGGGCGTCACCCTCGACCCGGGGTTTGAAACTGGACGCACAGGGATGAAGGTGGGCGAAGAAGCTCCGCCGAAGGGTGGTGGAGGAGCTTCGATTCGCGGATCCAGAAGCGAATCTGGTTGGACAAGGTGACTGGGAAATGGAGAAGGCGTAGGGGAACGAAATGGCAGTGAAATGGTGGTCGGAAAACAACGAGGTCACGGTGGAGAAGTCGTCGGAGCGGAGCTCCGGCGAACTTCGAATCGCCTAAACTAAGCTATTCTACTAATCTAAATGCAGAATAAATGACGGGAATAAAATGCAGAAACGAAAAACTATCTAAGAAACATAAAAGCGCAGCTCTTATACCTGGGGGCCGCCAGGGAGCAGGGTGGCCGCCGGAGCACCACCACGACAAAATTTCCCACCTTCTTGGGCCGAATCGAGGTGCTGGGAAGCGCCTCCTATCACGAGGGCTCCGCCAGGAGCTCATTCAAGCTCAAAGAAGGGGATGAAAATGGCCAAATTCGGCCAAGGAAGTGGGAGGAGTTATTTATATACATTCCAAGGGACCCCCAGTAACCGGTGATTATTAAGGAATCGGGGCTATGTACAAGGGATCCAAATGCTCGACGGGGATCAGGGGTGATCAGAGAACAAAATCCGTGAAGGGACTGTCGGTGATGGAGCATCATATCACGCAAGAAAAATGGAGGAAAAGGGGGGAAAAGACAGTCCGCGTCAAGTCAGGCGCCTGGAGGTCAAGTTGACCGGGGTCAACTCGCGGAGGGACCTGATTGGTCCACCTCAGCCGTTAAACGCCAAAACAGGGAACCTTATTAGAAAATGAATTATTTAACATAGTAAATGATTTTATTAATTTTTGCTTATAAAATAAAAAATGTGTATCATTTCATGTAGTATTTATTTATGATTTTTATTGAATTTTTCGAGGTGTTTTATTATAGTTTTATTTTAATAAGGTGTATATGTGTATATTTACATGTATTTTTGTGTATTTAATTTTTAATTTTTTTTATTTTCTTATATTATTTTATTGACTTATTTTATAAATTTATAATTTATTTTTGTGAGTATGAGTATATTTTTATTTGATTTTTATGAGTTTATTTACATTTTTAAATAAATGTGTGTGTATATGTAAGTGTACTTATAGGTACTTTACCTGTATATTATATACATTATATTTATTTAATGGATTTTATTTGTTTTTATTTTAGCTTTGTATTTTTAATAAGTTATATATAATATATACATTACTATAAAAATATAAAAGAACTAAATAATTAAAGAATGTTTTCCTCTTTTATTTATGTACATACTCCTCATAGGTATTTTGTCTAAGTATTGTATAGACTTATTTTATTTTACAAATTCTTTTGGGTTTTATTCTAATGCTAATATGCACATGAATTATATACATTATTTACAAGATCCTAAAAATATAAATTTATAAAAATAATGAATATTGAATAAAATGAATATTTTAATCAGGTATTATGTACAAGAAGGGCTAAAAACCTAACTTCCACAGATGGACTCCAAAAATTATGAAACCAATTTGATAAAATAGCTCTTGGAATGCTATATACAATTAAAGGTGAGTTTGGGTGATTTGGAGTTTTTATTTGCAAGATACGGGTCTGTGAAGTTGAGATTTTGGCTTTTTATTCTGTGTTCAAAATGTACATTGAGTATTATTTTTGTACAAACTCATCTTTGTATTTTTATTTATTTTATTATCTACACTTTTATGTACAAAGTTTCTCTATTTGATGAATAAATAATTATATACAAAATAGGTGTCAAAAATGCATAAATGGATGAATAAATAAATGAGGTATTTATTGTACTCTTGGCCCTTATCTCCCCCTACTTTATTCCTTGTCGACCAATTCCATGCTGGCCTTGGTCTCGGGGTTAGGGTCATAAAATATTTGCAATATTTTATTCCTTTTTCTTTTCTTCTCTTTATTCTATAATTTTGGCATTAAAAACTTATTTAATGTACAATAAATACAAGAAACAATGAATGCTATTATATACAAATTAATGCTATTTACATGCATTTGCTGGGGGTTTTAAGGCCAAAAAGATAGAATAAAGGTGATGAAATGGAGATTCATCAGTGGCCTAGCCTGAGGTGAGCTTGAATTGGTCGGTAAGGATCGGGGATGGAAGATGATTGTGTATACATGATCAGGTGACAACGAGGATATATAAACTTGCACAGATAAATTGGAGAAATAAAGGAAAGAAAATAAAGAGGATTACCTGGAGCTCGAGGAAGAACACAAAATGGAGGATTTTCCTGTGCGAGGAGCTGTTGTGGCTCATGGGTTATCGCTTGACACAAAAAACTTGAAGATTGAGCAACCCCCGATCAAGGCTGCATACATGACCCATCGGTCATGGATCAACATCGGAGGACGCATCACTGTCACGGCTCCTCAAACTTCCCTCTTGCAGTCATTGGAGAGAGGGAGGTGCTAAGAGTGCCCTCACGTACATGAGGATAGTTGTGGAAATTGGTTGGAGCGAGGATTTTGTTCGAGATTAGAGGTGGTTGGAGGCGGTGGTTTCAACCACCGCTAGTTAGCTCATGTGAGGTGGAGGTTATGATCAGAGATGTGTGTGTGCAAGAGGGTCGAGGGAGCACGAGGTTTGCACCGAAATCATACGATGGTGGCACGCTGACCAACATGAAAAAATAGGAGAAGTTGGGTCGATGAAGAGGCACGTCTCTTCGTCAGCCAACTGTTCAAGGTAGACGACACATAGCACCATTGGATCATGGAATCCAAAAGCCACTAATGGGGTGCGATTGGGGCTGATTTGAGCCGCTTGATCAAAAGACTAAGTGGTCCATGTGAGGGCACAACATGAATGATCAAAGTTGTCTAATCAACTGATCAAACAACTCAGAATGTGTGCAGCAGGGCGATCCACGTGGAATGAAGGGATTGGGCCACGTGACCCAATCAAAAAACTATAAAATAGATTACAACTTGTAAATTATAAATAAAATAACAAATGATGCCAAATTAAAAGGTGTTCAACATTAAGTTTCATATCTCTTTAATATATCTAAAAACTTCATGTGGAACTCAAAGTCAAAATACATCGTATATGCATACTTATTATTTTTGTAAGTATTTTTTAACAAAAAAAATTCTTTGATTTTTTGTATTTTTTGTTTAATGAATAATATACTATATATTATATAAAATATTAAGCTAATTTTTATTTAGCTTTTAATATTAAGAAACATATAAAATAAACAAACCACAAATACATATATTATGTACTTATTCATGTACATTAATTATCCTTAATTATTTACAAGATGTTAAATGTTAAATCAAGCCAATTAATTATTAAGTCAATTAATTGGTTTAAGATGGAGGGTCAATTAATCCAAATAATGACAATGAATCTTAGATTCGTCACCTTCCTCCCCTCCAACTCCAGCGAGCCGTCGCCTATGCGCGTGGCATTCCTTGCTCTCGACCTTCTCCTCCAACGATCCCCTGGATATAGGAAAGTTTGGTAGGGAGATGCATGTGGATATTAAAATTGCTTTTATAAGTCTTTACAATTCATTCCATTTTGTTAACTGATGCATTTCTCTTCATTTATTTTCAATAGGTGGTGAGAAGATTCCGATGTCGACATAGCGAGGGTATACTGCTTCGACAACATCGCAGGTATAAATTAAATCCACCATGTTGCTATCATGTTGTTCTTTGTACGTGGTTAACGATATTTCTTTTGATTTTTTTAGGTTATTTGGATGCCACACACAGTAGATGTGATTCAAATGCTCCCCCTTACCGCTTAGATGTGCGTGATCTGTATGCCGTTAGAGTTCCACTCATCCATTTCTATTTGGTTGAGTTATATACTCATGGTCATGGCTTACACCAATACGAAGCGGTGCAAGAGATATCAGGGCCATGCGACACTTGCGTATGACTCCATTCGACAGATCTTCGAGTGAAGATTAGTGTTGATTGGATTTAGTTCCACGCTAACTTATTGGGGGTTTGGAACAACTAGAGGGAGTACATCATGGAGACAATCCCTATATTACTAGGAGGAGATGGGATCATCGACGATTACATGACATGGTATAACCGTGTCACTAGATGATTCATCGGTAGACATGGATGCATCACGGATTTTGTTGTATGTACCAATTATACATTCCAATAATGTTCAACATATCTAAAAATTGCACAAGCATTTCTCCATTTCAAGGTTCATGGAGTTCCTTCTTGTGAGGGATGATCCCGATCGTGTGGATTTTTTAGTAGTTTGATTTTGAATGCCTTCTTGCATATGCCATTGAAAGACACTTTAGAGATGACCTAGATGGTGACGAGGAGGGCAGAGGAAATGAAGAAGAGGAGACTGCACAATCGAGTCCCACCGAGAGGGGTCGAGGGTGAGGACATGGATGGGGATGTGATGCTCAAGTTGGAGAACGATGGTGGCTTAGACAAGCAGCTGACTTTGAGGACTTCTCACAATAGATGCCTATAGAGATCGCATCATGAGTTATTTTCAGGCTCCATTTCATGTGCAAGCACCCCTGGCAGCCCGCCCACACCAGTAGCCCATGCCCATGTGAAGGAGAGGGACCTTACTAACGCCGACCCTTTACATTGCTCCCCGTTACGTCACTACATATAGACACCGTTGAAGTCGATGATTGATGAATCCACATTTCATCATCTTTATTCTATCATCTTGGCCTCATAAACCCTTGCAAATGCCTGTAAATACCCTTATTAGAGCATATTAGCATTCATGCATGTGCATGTAATTAGTGTATAAAATACTGTAATTAAAGCCAAAATTATAGAATAAATAAAAGAAAAGAAAAAGAATAAAATATTGTAAATATTTTATGACCTGAAACCCCGAGACCTAGGCATCTTGATGAATAGGTCGACCGGGAATAAAGTAGGGGGAGATAAGGGCCAGAATACCATGTTTTTCATTCATTGTTTATTCATTTTGGGACCTATTTGTGGTTCCACTTTTTATACATCAAATAAAGAAACTTTGAACATGAAAGTTGTAGATAATTTAATAAACAAAAATACAAAATTTATTTCACTGAAAAATAATGTATAGATAAAAAGTTATGATCTGAATAAAAATCCAGAATCCCAACTTCCCAGACCCGTATCTCATAAATGAAAACTCCAAATGCAGCAAACTCACCTTTAATTATATATAGAATAAAATAAGCTATTTAATGGCGGTGGTTTCGTATTTGGCGGAGCTACGGTTTGAAAGTTGAGTTTTGGACCCTCATTGTATACTTGTACAGATTAAAATATTCAATTTATTATTATATTATTTTTGTATTTTCATATTTTTATAATTTTATAATTAATATTTATAATTTATTTGTGCATTAAAACTAGAATAAAAACCAAAATAAATACAAAAATAAAAATACTTATATTAAATACATAGGTATACTACCTATACTTATACATGTATAATATATAGTTATATTTTATTAAGTGTACATCAGAAAATTAAAATAAAAATATAATTAGGTGTATAAAAGTATTTTATAATTATATAAAATAATAAATAAAAATAAATAAAATTAAATACACAAAATAAAAATAAAAGAATAAAATATATAGATATTATACCTATAAAGGGTATAAAAGTAAACTTATAAAATATACCTCATAAAAATAATTAAAAATGAGAATAAAATACTACATAAAATAATAAATATTTTTTATTTAATAACCTAAATTTAATTCGACCTTTTTATATTTTTAATTGAATTAATAAAATCTTTTTTGCAGGTTTTTCCTGGTTGGTCCACGTGGACCAACCAGGAGGCTCTGACAGTTGACCTCGGGTCAACTGTCTGAGCCAGCTCCTGTTCATGTCAGACTGAGATTTTGACCTTATTTCTCCTTTTTTCGAGGCAATTCCATGCACATTTTCATGATTCGTCCTTAATGACTTTTGTAGCCCTATGATCAGGCTTACACGCCCTAGGATCATTTTGATGTTTGGATCACTGCTCCACCCGCCATCGCCTCGTTCTTCTCGCCCGTCAACCATCATTCAAAAGAACCAACCCACCTTCCATTCGATTTTTGAACCGATTCTGAGAGCCTAAAACCTTCGGGGAGCGTGTAGAGAGGGAGCTCCGGTGACAGGGGAGAGCCCACACCCCTGTTGAGGTGCGGCAAGGCTCAAGGGCCGCGTTCCAAGCCACCTCCGGCCACTTGGCCGTCGAGGTCCATCTCGAGCATTTTGCTCTGAGGTTTTGTGTTTTTACTTTATTTTCTCGCATTTTGAGCTTCCCCGTAGTTGTAAGAATCACCGACCCACATTCCATTTTGCTCAAGACGTGTCCGGCTCACCCGCAAAACCCCCTCGCCGGAGCTTGCTCCGGCGAACCTCAACTCACTCCATTCATTGTCCCCTCCATCTTTATCTGCTCTTGGAACCTTCTCCTCGTTGTGTGCTTTTCCTTGCAGGTTCCAGAGGCCAAAAGACCCCCTCCTGGGGTCGATTTTTGCAGCGACCATGCTACATGGAGCCTCTCTCTGTCTCTGATCTCGCGGCGGCGCATCGGAGCTCCTTAGCCCATTTTGGCTTCGCCGTTGAGTCAGGGGCCCTTCCAGGAATCATTGGAGCTTTGCTAATGCGAAGGAGGAGACCGGAGCGATGCTAGCGCGCCGATCGAAGTTCGCTAGGGGCAACGTTCTTCCCTGTTCTTGCAGGGGGGTTCCCCGCCGTCCGATCCAAGGGGAGCGCCAGAAGCTTCAGACAACGCAGGATCTCGCCCATTCTCAGCCGCAGGATCGTCAACGAGGATCTAATCCTATCCACCCGTGCGAAGGGGTATCGAGCCACGGATCATCGACGCGTGGCATTAGTGAAATACTCAGAGTCGTCAGATCCTTGGGCGTGGGTATTTTGCTTCAAACCCCCGCCCGTTTTTGTAAATTATTAATTAGTCCTGAAACATTCCTCGGCAGTTACATATTTTTGTAATTTTTGCACTCAACTCCCTAGGTTCTGTCGTATCTCCATTTTGAACCCCGCCTGGTCACGTGCCTCGTGCACGTGACTAGGCATTTTTGCAGGAGTAACCTGAGAGTTTTCGTATTTGTTTTTAGCCCAAAAACTTTTATATGCAGTATTAACTTTTTGACCATTTTGCATCTACACCCCCAAGTTTTTGGATAATTACGAACGTGATCTGCCAGGCGCGTGTGTAAGTTACGTGTACCTTGGGTTTTTTTTGCCACAAGGCCCTGGTGGCTTTGGCTATTTGTGTTTGGTCTAGAAAATACTTTATTTAGTTATAATTTTGTGTGAAAATTGCCTGCAAGTAGGGATGGGCATTGGGCTGGGCCGGCCCGACCCAGCCCGTAGCCCGGCCCAAAAAACTCAGCCCGGCCCAAGCCCAATAGAGCAATGGGCCGGGCCTGGGCCTAAAATCTTGGCCCAAAATTAGTTTGGGCCGGGCTCGGGCCTGGGTCGGCCCAACCCGACTTGGCCCGAGGCCCGGCTCGTTTATTAGCCCGAGAATTGGCCCGAGGCCCGGCCCGAGAATTGGCCCGAGATTTGGCCCGATGTTGGCCCGAGTAGCCTGGCCCGAGAATTGGCCCAAGACCCCTCCCCTTACTCAGCTAGCCCCTTTTGGCTTTTGCCCTAACCCGAACCCCTTTTGGCAAAACCCTACCTTTTGCCCTAACCCGATTATCCCTCACGAGTAGCGCGCCTCCTACCTCCCTCTCCAGAGCCCGCGCTCGCCATCCCTACCGCAGCACCGCTCCCTCGTGCTCCTCCAACTCCAAGGCTCCGCCCACAACATCGGCCATGATTCTGCCCAAGCACGGTGCTGATGATTGCACGGGCGATCAAGAAGTTTCCTTTGTCCATCCAGGCTGGTTAAGCTCCCCTAAGATTCTCGTGATTTTAAAAGGAGTATATCCTTGGGTTAGAGTGAATTTTTTTTATTAATAAAGGAGTTCCAAACTGTGGGAAATTTTTTCTTTTAATGGATATTCCCCATTTAGGTTATCGTCCCACTATAGTGATTGTCTCCCTGACCTTTTTGAGCATTTGTCTTTTTATTCTTAGATCCTTCCTTGACTGATCAGCAGAAGATAGAATCGCTTTCCTTGTTTTTGTAGTCTGATGGGGATCAAATTACTTCTATTGCATGCTATGATGATATTCGAAGTTGAAGGTATTTTCTTTGTCCACTCTGTCTCATTCATCTTCACTAGCGTGACTCTTTTCCTGAACCACTCACTCCCCTTGCCTTATTATATCGGCGACCTCCCTTGACTCTTATTATGTCGTGAATGATCATTGTAGGAAAGAATGCTCTGCAGAATCTAAGTTTTGCTTGCAACAGTTGTAGATACTTTATATTGTCTCTTCGACCCATGCGTTTTCCAGGTTTCTGCATGTTGATCAGCGGCATTCAGGTAACAGATATCATTTTTATACTCTGCATTTTCTTGATGACTAATGGGTTTGGATGTGTGTCACATTTACCATTTACCCCTAGCCGAACCTTCATGTATTATGCCGAACCTTCATGTATCGAATCCAATAACCCTAAAATTAATACCCGAAGAAGTTTAGCATGTGTTCATGTGCTTTTTTTAGATCAATAAGAATCGATGCTCAATCATCAACAATTTTGATGAGTTTTGTAATTGCACAATTTGTTTGCTATACATATGCATTCCTGCAGATGGGCCGGCCCGGCCCAAGCCCGGCCCGAAGAAGTTGGGTCGGGCCTGGGCTTGGGCCGAAGAATTACAAAAACTGCGGGCCTAGGCCCGGCCCAAGGCCCGAACTATTAAGATGGGCTTGGGCCTGGGCCCTTCAGGGCCCGGCCCAGCCCGGCCCATGCCCAACCCTACCTGCAAGCCCCTGGATGGTTTGCATATTACAATTATACCCTTGTCAGGCTTAGTAATTTTTGCTAGCTTTCTCGATTTATTTCATGCATCATTAAAACCCCAAAAATTCTACAAAAAATAACTTAAACTCCTGCTGCATTTTAGTTTCACGCCATCATTTTTATTTTGCTTTTTATTGTATTTTTATATTTATTAAAAATCAAAAACATGCATTTTAGCTACTGTCTGTCTTAGAAAATACCAAAAAATATTAAAATACCTAGAAAAATTCCAAAAAAATACCTACTGTCTATTTTATTGTATTTTAGTGTCAGTCCAAAAACCACTAAAAAATTCAAAAACCAAAACCCTAAAAATTAGAAAATATCTTAAAACTTCAAAAAAATCTATAAAATCGTAGAAAAATCAAAAAAATACAAATTCAAGTTCTGTAGATTCCCCATTTTATTCTCTTTATGTTAAAATTAATTTGGGAAATTTTGTGGCTGTTTGATATTTTTCATTCTTATTTTACCCTCATCCAGAACTTTACCTCACTGTTTCCTTTATTTTGATTTTTAAAAATACCAAAAACATTTAGAAAAATACCCAAAAATCACAAAAATAGTAAAAAATTATAAAAATACCAAAAAGATTTTATTTCTGAATTTTTGAGTATTTTTACATATTTTTATAAATATTTTATCACCTCTTTTATTACATAGTTTATATATTCCAATATTGAAAAAGAAAATACAAAAAATATAAAATATAAAAATAAAAAAACAGTAAATTAAAAATCAAAATACAAAATTAAAAATTAAAAAAATAAAAATAAAAACCCACAGAAATATTTGCATAGTGTAGACACTACATCACATTCATACACACACACACACTTGTGGATCTATCCTGCCTTGCTCCCTGTGTTCGAACTCTCTACGTACTTACTTCTATACATTATTTATGTAGAGTTAAAAATAAATTTTAACTTCACATTTGCTTGTAATTTCTTAATACTTCTAGTGTGGGTTAATTTTTGATCTTAGCTGAGATTCATTGCGGGTCGCCACAACGACGGTTGTCTCCGCCTTATGTGAGACACTATTTAGACCCCGTGAATTTTGGTTAAATCAATGATGTCGGCAGATATTGCATTTCACTTATTGACCAAGCTAGCCATATCTATCCTGCCACCCAACTAGGGCTTGAGGCGCCTCCGCAAGAACGTCAACGTCATGGTTGTTGTATATACTCGTATGTATTACATGTAGAACTTGTTTATTCTTAAATCAATGAAGAATATTTTGTTATAACATATAGTTCCTCTTATGTACACTTATGTACTACATGTGTTTACTATCTTCATTGAAATGACTCAAGTGTATGATCTTGTTCATTTTTATTAATGTTTTAAGCAAATTTCATGGCTCAAGTGCATGTGCTTATAAAAAAGTTTCGATGCATCCCATTTTTTCTTGAAAAATTCGAACATGAAAAGCAACATCTCCTTGAATGGAGGGCATAACTTGATTTTTTTGGAACTGAAGAGCATCTCCCTAGAAAGAGGGGGTCTCTAGTTAAAAGGGACATGTAGCCGTTTCTACATGCAACAACTCCGAACTTATTCCCTACGAAAGCTGCTGCCTCTGGAAATGGTTCGTCTTCAAATGAAGCTATTGCCAGAGGTAGCGACTTCCTTGCGATACTTAGCAAAATATAAAGTCACATGGAATTCACGGGAATAGGGAACCCCATCACCACCTGCATCCTTGTGCTAAACTAATGGAACGATGATAATACGACTTATGTAAGAATACAAGCTTACAAGCATGTCGTAGATTAACTCGAAATGACAAGGGTATATATATAAGGGATTTTTACCAAACAAACCCTAAAATCTTTAAATTACCTCTATGACCTTTGAAACATCGATATTCCTCACTCGACCCCGTAAACTTGCTCTGTCTTATCCTATAAACCATGCTGTTAATTTGAGACTTTTTAAGTTAATTAGCTTGGGTTTAAGTTGAGTTAATCTAACCCTGACAAATCTAATGGTAGGTTTTCTTCCACTCTCCCTCTTTTTTCTTCTCTCCCCGTCCTTCCTCTTCCACACGCTCTCCTTCCTTTTTCATTCTTGCTGGACGAAGTCGTACTCTCATCTTCCTTCTTCACTCTTGCGCGTACAGAGGGGAGGTCATCGCCACGACCCACAGTGGCCCTCCATCTTCTACACGTTGGGCACGACGACACGATGACCCTCGATCTTAGCAGAAAGTCTTCACTGGTGGTCGTGGACCTCTTGCAAAATTTCTTCTCCGACGAGGTACCACCTGCACCCCGTGACATGGGTACTCTCTAGGAGCAAATAACCACCTTTCGGGACCTCTGCCTTTAGCTTTAGGCTCTCTGTCCAAGCACTGTTCTGGTATGTGGAGACGAAGGAGCTCAACAACAGGAGGGCGGAGGGCGGGAGGGTGAGGGCTGAGGGCAGGGAGGGCAAGGGGCGGAGGGGGCAAGGGGCAGATGGGGCGAGTGGCGGAGGGCAGGGAGGGTCAGGGGCGAAGGGCAGGGAGGGCCAGGGGCGGAGGGCTGGAGGGCAGGGGGCGGGAGGGCGAGGGGTCGAGGGGCGCAAGGGGCGAGGGGTGGAGGGCGAGAGGGCGAAGGACGGGAGCTGACTTGTTAGATGTGATTTACATCTAAATCATCCTACAATTACGTAAACCAGTTCAATCCTTTTCCCCCAAAATATATTACTATCATAAGTTGAAGCAACAAAAAAGCAAACTATTGTGTATATACCGAAGATCTTGATGGAATTCAAATTTTCTTTAATTTTTAGTAGGCATGTAGTTTTTGATCGAGGAAATATAGTTTTGTATATAAACAAATGACTTGTATTTTGGCCCCTTATATCAAGCTTCTATTATAGTTTTACAACTTTACTTATACATATAAAATGAAAGGGCGATCGTATAGGAGATTTTTTATGTTTTCATAGTTAATTTATGTTTTTATACGGTTTTTGCTCATTTATGCAAGTTGGAAATATTTCATTTTCCAACCTCGTATAAATAGGTTATTGTTAATCTTTTCTTTCAATCTACATGGAAATGTTATGCAATTTATGTGCTATAATTTAAGGATGGATGGGGTAGACACCGACGCGTGTTCCCCCTTTTCTAGACTCAATTTTTTTAAGGAGGTGATTGCGCACACGTTACAATCAATGTATTGTTAGAGATGACTTTATTCTATTCTATTTAGTTGCAACCCCTTGGAGTCCTTATATGAAAATTTTCATTTATGAGTGCTCTAGTGTTCCGATCTATATAAGAATCTCTAGACCTCTTGAATAAATTATCTCACTCAATTTTCTCTTCTTTCTCTTTATATGGTATCAGAGCAGCGATCCTAGATCAGTGTTCTGACCTAGATACCACCACCACCACCACCACCACCACCACCACTGGCCACTGCCTCTCCTCGTGCGTGAGGCACCGCTTCCACCAACCCTCCCTTTCTCCTCGTGCGCGAGGCACTACCGAACATAGATCTACTCCTCCTGCACCATACGCGACACCCTCCGGCATCGTACGCCTATGCCCCTCGCATGCCTGTGTCTCTAGACATGCGAGGGGCATAGGCGTCTCCATCATACTTAAGCTGAAAATGGTCTAAGTAAAGGATCTGGAGATTGGACTGGGGGGTCCGAGGCTGTTAGGGTTAGGGGTGTTCACACGCAGGGAGAGGGTTGGGGAAGGGTGAATTTTCATAGATGAAGAGGGTGGGGGGGGGGACGTTTAGATCACTAAGCGATCTACTTCTTTTTTTACACACATGAGCCCTCAAACGAGGACCACTAGAAATGTACATGATATATTTTTTTTTACAACAAAATGCATGAATGTAATGATTGACTGAAGTTCTTAGAATCCTCCTTGATTTTCTTTTACAGCCTTCTCAGCGGGAGCTCCCAACTCCACACCTCCATGGGTCTCACGCGTCGATTTCCATGGGCCCGGTCACAAAAGAATAATGTTAGAAAAGAACAATAATCAATAACATGACGAAAAGACCTAAAATTCTTGAAAATATTCACATCAAAAAATTTTCAACAAAATTTGACAAAATGATAAAGGTAAGTCGTGTCCCCGGTAACGACACCATTTGATGAACGTCAAATTTGCTTTTTTAATAACGTGGAATTGTCATAATATAGGAAGCAAATTTGGTTAAATAAAAAACCACAATTATTGAATGTTGTGGAGAATTTTTCTTGGCAAGTTTACCAAGGTAAAAATAAACAAAATGGGTAAATGTAAAAGAAAATAACGGAATTCGGTTAGGTTCAACGAGTAAATTGATGGGGGTTAACCACAAGGTCTCTAGGGTAAGGGTTAACAAGTTTACGGAGTCGATGGGGGAATATCGATGTTTCAAAGATCGTAAAGTTAATTTAAAAAGATTATAGGGTCTACCGGTTAAAATTCTCATATATTAAATATTAAACTAAATATATATATTAATTAGGAGTAAAAAGGGAAACTAACTCCATATTTGGAAATAATAGGACAAAGTTGGAATCGATTTGGGATGGGCTGTATTATAGCATCTGACCATTTCCATCTAGCCGAATCCGACGGCAGGGATTGCTTCGGATCCAAACCCATCCATCAAGTTCATTTAAATAAGACCCTCTGACGTCCACTCTTCCGCTCCCTTCATCTCCTCCGCATCACATTCTCCATTTCCTCTTCTTTTATCAATCACTCCTCGCCGGAGTGCTGGAACCCTAATGGCGACCCGCCGCGCACTCTCCTCTTTCCTCAGATCCTCCGCCGCAGCCCTCCGACGCCCCTCCCCCTCTCCCATCCGCCCCCTCCCCTCAATCCTCCGCGGCCGCTGCCTTGACTTCGCCACCTCCGCCGCCGCTGCCGAGCCGAAGGCTCCAGTCCCTCCGCCGCCACAACCGCCGAAGGGTGCGCGCGGTAAGATCACCGACGAGTTCACTGGCGCCGGTGCTGTGGGAGAAGTGTGCCAGGTGATCGGAGCGGTGGTGGACGTGAGGTTCGATGAGGGGCTACCGCCGATTCTGACGTCTCTGGAGGTGCTGGATCACTCGATCAGGCTCGTGCTGGAGGTAGCGCAGCATCTCGGGGAGGGGACCGTGAGGACGATCGCGATGGACGGGACGGAAGGTCTCGTCAGGGGGCAGAGGGTGCTCAACACTGGATCTCCGATCACGGTGAGAATTCTCTGTTCTTTTTTCGGAGGTTTCGAGGTAAAAGGTGGAATTTTGATGAGGGTGAGGGCTTGGTTTGATCTGAAAAAGGTGTTTTTGTTGGGTTTTTGGAGGAAAGGTGGGAACTTGGAGTCGTTGGGATCTGGAATGGTGGGATTATGATCCGAATGAGGGCTTGTTTTGTTGTGGAAGGGGCTGTTTTCGCAGGAAACGTATGAATTTGGGTTTTTCTGATGTCGATTGTTTATATTATGCTGTTCTTACGATTAGGCGTGTTTTGAATGGTTGGATTTTGATGTGGGCCGAGGGTTTTGTTTCGATGTGTGTGTGTGGGGGGGTCGTTTTCTTAATGACGTTTTGATGGTGTGAATTGTTGGTTTTCTGCTGTTCTTTGGACTGTGCGTGTTTAGAGGGGGCTGTGTGGGGTTTTTTGTTGAAAGGTTGGAATTTGGAGCACGTATATGGAAGACATTTCGATGTGGGTGAGAGTTGTGTTTTGGTGTTAAAGATTGTGTTTTCTTGGGAGCTTTTTAAGGAAAAATGCTTGTGTTGTTTTACACGAGAGCTTGGGAGACGGTGGAGTTTGATGGTGTTTGTCTTGATGAGAAAGGGATGGTTTTATTGGTTTTAAAGGAAACATGATAGATTGAATTGTTTTTATGGTGGCATTTTGATGTGAGGCGTACGAGGTCTGTCGGTTGCACATGATAAGACGCGTTGGAATGGATTGCATGTGGTTTTTTTTATTGGAGGAAGACTGAACTTGGAGCGGGTACTGCTACTGGCCATATCCTGTTTTATTGGTACTGGCGAGATCCTGTTTTTGTGGATGATGGGAATTTGATATGAATGTCATTCCTTCAATTTTTGGACGTAGCAGGCTGATAGGTTTTTTTTTGACGATGGATTGAAACTTTGATTGTGTTTGAGATCTCAAATTTTGGCTAGAGAGATGCTTTATTTTACCTTTTCTTTATAGTTGAAAAGGTAAAAATTATTTGGTTGATGTAGGAGACAAATTTTCGACGGTTTGATATAACACTTTCTTGCATGGCAACGATGCCATTTGAAGGCACCCCCATTATTATCCTCTTTGTTGGTCTTGATAATTGATATTATCCATGCGTCCAGAAAGACCGACATCGCAAATGGAGTGTAAAAAAGATGGAAGTTTAATTGATATAGACAAAACAGGGACATCGCCTTGTCCTTGATTCTACTTTCTTTGTGGACACACGGGGGATATATCTACTTTGAGCTAACCCCTCTGGTTTTTTTGTGTAATGACACAAGTTTAGTATCTGAAAATCTTAAAAATATCGGTCATAATTTGTTGGGATGGTATAGGGTTTAAGGTGGTTTACAAGGTTTTTTTTCTATTTTTGTAGGCATTTAAGTGATGGTCAGTGTAAATGTAGGTTTTGTTCTTTTGTAATTGTGGGTACATAAAGGCATTGTTTTCAGATAGTGGTTTTTTGTAAACAGGAAGGGACATGTCGTAGTTTGTGTGTCAACGTGTGTATCTTTGTCATTTCTCAAAAGCAGTGCTCCTGTTGCATTTTTTCTACGACTAACTGTTCTCATTGAAATTGTTCTCTCTCCGCAGGGAGGGTTCCTTTTTATTTTTCTCACTTATTTCATTGTCTTAGGTACCTGTTGGTAGAGCAACCCTTGGTCGTATCATGAATGTCATTGGAGAACCTATCGACGAAAGGGGTGACATAAGTATGTCTTTTTTTTTTATTTTAAGCATGCCTAGGATGAGGATTACTTACACATTTTTGTTTTGATTTGCTATTCATTTTCACCACAGTACTGATTGTTAATCTTGCCACAGAGACTGACCATTTTCTGCCAATCCACCGTGAAGCGCCTGCTTTTGTGGAACAAGCAACCGAGCAACAAATTCTAGTAACTGGTATCAAGGTAAGCTTTATTATATAACTGGGTTTATGAGAAAAATCAGCTTGCAAGGAATTTAGAATGAGCATCGCTACTGATTTTATAGGTTAATAATGCCTTTGTCTTAGATTGCAGGTTTAAATCCTTTTAAAATTTCTCATCACATTGCTCTCAACAGGTCGTGGATCTGCTTGCTCCATATCAGAGAGGAGGGAAAATTGGTCTTTTTGGTGGTGCTGGCGTCGGAAAGACTGTGCTTATTATGGAACTAATTAACAATGTTGCTAAAGCTCATGGTTAGATCTATACAAGTGCACTTTCTTTTTTTCTTCTTTTTTTAAATTCATGCTTCTATTATTGAACTCTGATTTTCAGGTGGTTTTTCTGTATTTGCCGGCGTTGGAGAAAGAACAAGAGAGGGCAATGACTTGTATAGAGAGATGATTGAAAGTGGGGTCATCAAGCTTGGAGACAAACAAGTATCTTCCGTTTTCCTCAAATTCAATATCTAGGTAGTAATCTGGTGTCCATGGATTTTTAAGCTTGTCAGCTGCCTGCTTATTGCAGTTAGAGAGCAAGTGTGCTCTTGTCTATGGGCAGATGAACGAGCCCCCTGGTGCTCGTGCTCGTGTTGGTCTGACTGGACTCACTGTCGCCGAGCACTTTCGTGATGCTGAAGGCCAAGACGTGCTTCTCTTCATTGATAACATTTTCCGCTTTACTCAGGCATGCATAAAAAATACTGTGCTCTTGGATTATTATCTTGAAAAAACACACCATTTTCACTGGCATGTTGGTTCTACTCGACCAGGCAAATTCCGAGGTGTCTGCTTTGCTTGGTCGTATCCCATCTGCTGTGGGTTACCAACCCACTTTAGCTACTGATCTAGGAGGATTACAAGAAAGAATTACGACGACTAAGAAGGGTTCTATTACCTCTGTCCAAGCTATCTATGTGCCTGCTGATGACTTGACTGATCCTGCTCCTGCTACAACATTTGCCCATCTTGATGCTACAACTGTGCTATCACGTCAAGTCTGTTCTTAAACTAGCCCTTCATCTTGGTGGCCTTTCAAATGACAATATTCCTGATCCTTTCATTGTTTTTACAGATCTCGGAGCTTGGTATATATCCTGCTGTCGATCCCCTGGACTCCACTTCGAGAATGCTTTCCCCTCACATTTTGGGCGAAGGGCACTATAACACAGCTCGTGGTGTCCAGAAGGTCCTTCAGAACTATAAAAATCTTCAGGATATTATTGCTATTCTGGGAATGGATGAACTTAGTGAAGATGACAAATTGACTGTTGCACGTGCTCGGAAGATTCAACGTTTCCTTAGCCAGCCTTTCCATGTTGCGGAAGTGTTCACGGGTGCTCCTGGAAAGTATGTTGAGCTGAAGGAAAGTGTAAACAGTTTCCAAGTAAGCTTATCTTTTGCTTGATATAAAATCGAATTTATGCTATGCAATAGTTTCCTGGTGTTCTTTGTGGTGTTTTTTGGTATCCTGGTTAGTTTTGTTTTGAATTTTCCCCTCAGTTTAATTAGTCTCAGAAAAGCATTTTTAGCAGACATTTCGATCTAGCATGCACCCTATACATTTTTATAAGGTGAAGGGTGTTCCCCAGGTAGGTGCTCACAAACAGAAACTCCATATATTATCTCAAATATAGTATAATTTACTGTAATGAGGAATCCTTTAAGAAACAATCATGCCATAAGCTTTTTCCCATTATAATAAATTTACTATAATGAGGAATCCTTTAAGACCCCAATCAATGTACCATAATTAATAATCGCCTCTCAGCATGCACCCTATCCATGCTTGGCAGTTTCTTCGTGGGTGCTACCTGAAAGCTTTATTAATTATGGTACATTGATCGGGGTCTCTTTGCAACCACAAAGCTAATAGAAACTCCCTTGAAATCATTATTTCTTTGTAATCACACAATCTCACTTAATTATAGTTTATTGGTCCAAGAAATTAAAGCTCATGCAAGACCTGTTTAATTAAGGTATTCGAAAACTCTTTAAATTAAGGTACCTTGATTTGGGTGTCTTTGTAACCACAAAGCTAATAGGACCCCCCTTGAAATCACTATTTCCTTGTAATTAAACAATCTCAGTTAAGTATAGTTAAGTGATCCAACAAATTAAACCTCGTGCAATAACTTTTCACTAAGAGTCTAAGACAATGCTCATGTGAGGAATAAGGAACACTGTATAACAACCGCCTCAAAAGGTCTCCTTCCCGAAAAACCACTATTTCTTGATAATAATAAATTCCATTAGGGATCTCCTTGAGATATCTGTTTTATCTTTCATGAAGCACATGCACATGCCGCCTCTGCAACAATTTAGTAGAAGGGATTCCAAAACATTCTCATACATGCTCTCAGCCACAATATTTCTTTGTAACCACAGCTAAATACAATGCTTCTTGAAGTCTGATCTCGTAAACTTAAACTTGTGTGCAAACTCCTTAAGAAAAATGGCATTGAAAGGAAATTTTTTATGGTTAATTGATGTATCACAAATTGAGATTAGGGATAAATTAGGGTGTTATAATTTTTCATCCAATTTGATCCCTTAGCAATTTTACTTATTAAATCAAGATCAATGGAGAATCTCTAGAAATAATATAGATGTCTGTCTAAGGGAGGTTGGTTCCTTCTGCTCAAGTTCATTTTATCAGCGACTTTGATCTTTTAATCCTCCTTGTACAAGGGGATTTCCGCAGAAGGTTCAAATGTGCTTGAAGAGTCTAATGAGATTATTTTTCATGTATCACCTTTGCTCAAGAGAACATGCACATGTCGTTGGTGGCATGTGGTGATGCTTCCTGATTGATGGATCCTCGATAAATGAACAAAGCTCCATTCATAAAATGGGTAGTGAGAATCTAGAGGGAGCAGGATGGGGTTACTGTTGGCTTCTAGGTTGTCACCCATGTTTTTTTTACTTAGACAGCGACCAAAGGAGGTGTTTGGGCACCATGTTTCTTGATTGGTTCTTTTGGTTCATCGTATTGAAGAGTTTACACAACTACTGTTTGAAATGGAGATGATGGAGGGTCCTATTGGCACGTGAGATCATTCAATATGACATGAGGAGTCTACAGTGAAGAAGGCATGTAACGTCTTGGTGGTGCAAAAGATACAAGGGGATACTAATATTTGGAAAGAATACATGGTAAGATGGAGGGGTCGGGTGTTATTAAGGATGAAGATCTTCATGAGGCTTTTTAAGAGGAGGATGTTGACGATGAGGTCTTTTAGAGCACACTTTATCCTCGATGTAAAACCTCCTGTCCTGCAGGGAATAGGAGGACCATGACCACTTATTCTTCTGTTGCGATAGTCCTGCAAGATTTAGAGAAGAGCATGGTGGAGTGGTAGGTGGTGAGGGTTATCGAGCACTTCTGGAAGAACTTTGGAGCCATTGTATTTGCTTGAGAGCCTAGAGGGTGAAACATTTTGCTATTTATGTGTCCTTTGACTAGCAAGAAGAAAGACACTTTTTTTTTCGAGAGACATTATGTTGAGAATATTTCAACCCATGCACACTTTCTTGTGGAATTTGGACCGTTATAATCATTCAAGTTTATACTATTTGAAGCTTTAGGACGAACACATGCCAAGAGCATCCTTCACTTTTTTCGAGAGACATTATGTTGAGAATATTTCAGTCCATGCACACTTTCTTGTGGAAACTGGACCGTTATAATCGTTTAAGTTTATACTATTCGAAGCTTTGGGATGAACACATGCCAAGGGCACCCTTCACTGCCTTTTTTTTTTCTAAAAAACATTGTGATTCTATACGAAAAGTCCACAATATAGGCGCATCTCCCTTTCTTTCTCCCATGCTCCAACCAAATGATCTCCTTCCCCAGCTTTGTAAGTCATCAATTGGTATCAATGGATGCTGTCGAGTTCTCATGATCCCTCTGAGTATGAGTGGATGCTTAGAGCAAAGTACAAGAACTTATGCCAACATTTGTTAGGCACAAGCTCGAGAAGTTTCTCAACATATGCATATCGAGCTGCAAATCTTTTGACATGTTGAAGAATCACGGCCTTACACAACGAGTGTTCAATGACGCGAAAGAAGAAAATTGAAAAAGATGTCAGTTTTTAAAATTCAGCAACACCGTTGATAATCTTGACACCTCTAGAACCATTGTGTCTCCATTGGCATTGTCAGAGCATGCATCATTGGCACTTGTATTGTCAGTTCACCATTTATCGTGAATGTGGATGCATGCATGGATGCTTGCAACCCTCACACCCCTCGATTACATGGTCTTCTTGACACCCAACATGTACGATTGTCCCTCTCGCTAATTGACTTCACCACTTTTACTCACCCTCTATGATCCCATACACTCTGGATTGGCCTTTCCTCTTTGGCCCATCGTTCAAGCCCTAACCACAATGGAATTCACATTGTTGTCTGTTGTAGTCGTGGTGGCTAGCCTCGAGAAGAGACTGCCACCTTTTTACCATCACCCCTGGATGTCTCTCACGTGCATCCATTAATGGTGGTGCACAATTGAAGTTGGCCCATACTGTTGTTGTGATAGAAGATTGTTGCTGCCAACTGCTTCACCTCCAACCTCATTGTTGTTTTCTTGAGCAACAACTTGTGTGTTGTGCACACCCAACGCACACTCATCGTGGGCACAAAGCACTTCTACATCATCGCTTTCAACCCTCAGGCATCATCACCGCTTGCTCCATACTAGCACATTTTCGTCATCTTGCCAACCTCTGCTCCACTTCAAATGCCACAGGCACGTGCCCCTCCAACTCCAGCACCAATCTTTGCCATGTGTGCACAATCCCTGGCTCCCCTCCCTCGATGTCATACCTCGAGCTTTAGAGCCCGTCACCAGCACAATTGCATTGCATACTACAAAATACTTAGTGTGGTTGCTCTCAATCTTCCATGGGAACAATATCCCACATGATAAGGAAGGGATGCTTATAGACATGACCCTCCCTCAATACCCTTTTATTTAAAGTTTATCAATAAAGTTTTAAATAATATGGGTCCTTTGGTTGAAGGGGTAGAAACTTTGCATTTGCATCGTAAAGTGCACTTTTTTTCAAAGATGGAATGCCGAGAAAGGAAAATGAGGACAACAAGTATTCCTATTGGGATTAGAGTTCACGGTCCATCTTACATAAAGAGCTTAGTGCAAAGAAAGTTCTCAACAATCCTAATTGTATTGATCTTTCGTTCAATGCACTTCGTGACCACTCCAAAACGCATGATACAATCGTTGTAAACACCATTCATGAACCATGACCAGATGCAAGTAGACAGCAATTTCAAATGGATTACTAAGGACGTTCAGAGACATACCCTCCCTCAATATTCGTTTATGAAAAGGTTATAGCCGTAGAGTTTTAAATAATATGGGTCCTTTGGTTGAATGGGTAGAAACTTTGCACTTGTGTAGTAAAAAAACACTTTTTTCAAACAAGGAATGTTAAGGAAACTGAGGACAACAGATCCTTTCTATTGGGAGTAGAGTTCGTGGTCCATCTTATATAGAGTCCAGTAAAAGAAAGTTCCCTACAATTCTAATTGTGTTGACCTTTCATTCCACACACTTCATGGCTACTCCAAAATACATGATACAGTCATTGTCAGCATCATATTCATTCTTCAACAGTGATTGTATGCAAGTTCGCAAAATGGATCACTAAATCAACACCTGACCCATCACATGCCGCGTCTCACTGGTCAAATCTACTTGTATCATGCTCGATGATCGGGCAATTCGTCATGGATTTTTCGATACGGAGGATAGTTTATGCAACATAAATAGATGATTGGTGCTAAATTAGGTTTAATGATTTCCTTTTCATCCAATTTGAGTCCTTAAGAATTTTTATATAATTTAGATCGGTGGAGATATCTAAAAATAATTTAATTGATTTAATTATTTAAACTTTGAGTCTTTGAGTCAAGACATGATCTGTTAGGGTTTTATTTATTTAATTTTGTTTTTATGTAATTCCATCCTCTATGTATTAAGAAGCTTATTGGTTGATCGAAAAATAGATTTTGATAGTATAAAATTTGGAGTTTTTCTCCATTTTCTCCTCCCTTCCTTCTCAATCTTTCATTGTTTATTATATTAATGTTTCTTATTATTGTAAACTTTTAATCAAATTTGTCAAGTGCGACAAGCTTTTTCTCTAAGATAGAATGCGTATAATGGTAAATCAAATGCATTAGATCAATGTTCATAGTCGAAAGGTTCTCCTCACACTATTCAAAAGCAAAATGCAAACATTTATATGTATATATGATCCATTGTGAAAGAAACATCAATTTAATGCTAGTTACACGTGACTTGAACATGCATACGACTTGAGCGAAGTGCATTATCAGATGAAAATAATGCTCAATATATTAAGTATTCATCCTGTCATCTTATATATGTAACAACAATAACCATCAATTCATTCACAAGAACTTCAAAAGATAATTATATACATCAAGATTCTGCATGCATTGAAATGGAGAGAGAGAGAGAGAGTTAGAGTGAGCTAAAGAAAATGAAAGAAAACCAATTCAAAATTAATTAAAAAATGGTGAAGCCTTCTCTCACTTTAAGTAGGGCCCGCTACATGGATTCTTGCTTAAATCCATGTTGAAAGATCCAACTGTTTTAGTATTTTTTAAGCTGGATATCGTCTACCTAACTCAGCCCCCACAAGGAAGGCTTTGAAACCTGATCTTTTGAGTGGTAGGCACACTGCACTACCACCGGACTGTCTAAATTTATTCTGGTAACAAAATAGTTATACTGGAAGAATGTATCAGCTTACTAAATTTTGATTTTAGGCGACTAACTGTTGTGTTTACAAAAACCTGGCTCCTGAGTTTAAATTTTAGATTATTTCCCAAGAATACCAATCGACTATCCAGAATTTAGTCTAACATTTTGAGTCTGCTGGCTAAAATATGGGAAACTGTGTGTTTGTGTGTGTGTGTGTGGGGGGGGGTGTATCAGTCTAGTGACAACTTGTCTAGTCGACTAACTAGTAACCACCTGGTTTAATGGGGGATGTCGTGAGTACACACAATACCACGTAGGGTTCAATAATATTGGGACGGTAAGAAATGATTTCATTAGAGGCGTAGTGACCATGGAGAAACAATATACAGCCGGGGGTCTTTGGAAAGATGTAGCTGCAGCATGCGGTGGAGATTGTAAATTGAGAGATAACCATTGAAGTTCAACCCAAAAGCTTTTGCATAACCGGTGGAGGGAGGCACATTGACATAGGTGGAATGCAGTTTCAAATGATGGCTATGCCGAATGACCTCTTGTGGAACTATTCGAACTAGAAGTACTGAATAAATATGTTTTAAACTTCAGTTTTATTTTTCCTCTATAATTGAGGGGCCTCTATTCAAACGGACGGATACGGATACGGATATAGGTAGTATCATATCCTTATCTGTTTTTGAATACGAATACGGATGCAGATACGGATATTGACGGATACTAAAATTATCTTACCATATCCTTAAAAAACGGATATGGATGTAAAACGGATAGTGATCGCATATGAGTAATGTTAGAAATACTCTATAGAATCGACTTAAATATATAAAAAATAGAGGGAAAACACTTGATATAAATTTACTAAATGTGTTTGTGTCATAAACATTATACAAATATGGTAAAGGAAGGTATAGAATTATGTTATATAGGGTTAAAAATAAATCCATGACTATATTTATATATGAAGATGGATATACGGATACGGATACAAATGTTTGCAGATATCAAAATGATATCCATATCCGTATCCATTTTAAAAAGGATACGGATACGTATGTCAAAATCTGTATTAAACGGATATGGTGACGGATCGGATATATCTGTAACCTTTTGCATCCCTAGCCTCTATTTTATATTTCTATTTAAGTCCCAGAGATTTTTACCTAATTCTTGTTCTTTGTGCATGCGAATGAAATGGTTGACTTAGTTTTCAAGAGGAATAGTGAGGTTTGTGTGTTAATTAGGTGAATTTTGGTTTTCAAGAGGAATAGTGAGGTTTATGTGTTAATTAGGTGAATTTTCTTTTTATTTACATTATTAAGATGAAGGAAACAATAAATTATTGTCTTCAAGAGTTATTGTAACATCCCATACTCACAAGAAGCGGATGTGGGCTATAAGAGCGGCGAGTGACACAACTTAGGCTTAAGCATTTTAGGTGGTTATTAACTGGTCCAATTACGTTAGAATCCAGCAAGTTGTAAATCTCAGATGTTACATTACGAATTGTACCAAACATCTTTCCTCTAATAGTGGAAACGACTATCCAGAAGTGGAGCCATTCCTACATGGGACGAGGAAAAGACCATCCACGCCCTGCATCCACCATTGTTAATGGGAATAAATGACCATATTTCACTCAGGATGCTACGAATTGATGTGGGGGAGGTTGTAACACCTCAAGCACAGTTTCACATCGAATACTTGCAAGAAGTGGGTGCAGTTTATAAGAGTAGAGGGTGCCTACTTGAAATCTTGAGCTTACTCTTTTTCAGAATTAGCTGTTAAGGGGTTCAATTGATCTCGAATCCAACAAGCTGTCATGCTCAGCTCTCCTCAATAACAACCTAGGTCTAGGTCTGATACATTAGAACCGACAACAGTCCAATTGAGCATGAATCCAACAAGTTATCAGCCTATTATTATCTATAATGGCTCAGGTTTAGGCCCTGGATGTTACAGCTCCAGGAATGATCTATTTCTTGATTTGGTTTTAATGCCAGGCTTGGGAATAGCCTTTTTTTTTAACTAGTAGAAGGATTCGAACCCTGGTCCTTTAAAGTGGGAGCCACTGCTTCTACCACTAGATCATTAGAGGGGTTTCGGCTGGGAATAGCCTGCTCGGTCATCTGTCGGAGACTTGTAATACAATAAATCCCTGTGCGTAACTATGCTCAGAACCTTGTGATAGAAGAAACTCGTCCACTCCCTTGTAATACATGTATTTATCTAACCTTATACATATCTTCATTGAAACATACATTTAAAGCTAGAACATGTGGTCCAACCCGACCGCTGAATTCTAACATTTCGATGTTATATTGGGAAGCTCGTTATTAATGATGTGTGTTTGTTTCTTCTCCTCTCATGATTGATTTATACATTTCCCTCTTTCGTCAGGGTGTTTTGGACGGGAAATATGACGACCTTCCGGAGCAATCTTTCTACATGGTCGGAGGTATAGAGGAAGTGATTGCCAAGGCTGAGAAGATTGCCAAGGAAGCTGCTGCCTAAGGCTGGTTTACCTTCCTCTTTTTTTGAGATTTTTTCTAGAAATAATTCAGGAAGAGGCCTAGTCATCCGAAGTTGATTTTTTTCCTGTTTGAGAGTCTAGGATGAGTAAACATTGGCTGTTGTTAATGTGAAGCCGGATGCAGATCCGAAATTGTTTTTTCCCTTCAACGTTCTTCCATGTTAAATAAGAATGCATTTATTTATTTAGGGAACATACCTTATTAATTGACAATTTTCTGAACAAATCTGTGATGGCAAAGACTGAAGTCCCTGAAGATGTGTCTGTTTGCTGTAGTTGGCCATATCCATTGACAATTTCACCGACGACCGCATCTTATGGTAATGTAAATGCTAATTGCATATGCTGGATTTTTTCAAGTAAAATGTTATGTCATACTTCTTCCGATGACAAAAGCAGTGGAGGAAACATGGAGTTTGATGAATGGGTTTAGGGTCCGAAGGAGTGATGCAACTGGATACGGATATATCTGTATCAGTTCGCCATCGTATCCATTTTTATGTGGATACAGATATATAATTTTGATTTTGGCTGATATGGATGCGGATAAAAATATGAGCTTTTTTGCGGATGCAGATATGGATTTGAGTTTTCCATTGTCCATGGCCTCAGGATCTAAGGGGGTGTGCGGTGGATTCGGATTGGATTAGGTATTGCTAGTGTTATCAGTTGTACATTGATTCAGGTTTTAATTGGAGTGGATGCATTATGATGGAAACCATCATCAGTTGCATTTTCTACCTGATCTTTTTCCTTTACATGTTAAGACAGCATACCTTCAGTTTTTTCCTGCATATGCGTCATGCATTCTGTTATAAACTCTCCTAAGTGCATCTCTTTGTGGATTTTTCAATGTAATCGTTGATGGTTGCTGGTGCTGTTTTTCTTCTTTTCTTTCCCTGATTTCAGATAGGAAATTAGTTCAGATTCATCTATTATATTGGATTTTTTCCTTTGGTGGTGAAAGTCATCAGATGGAAGGGATTTTCTTTTGTTTTGTCCACCCTCTTATTTCAATAATGTTTAGAGTAAATTACACAAAAGTTTTTTATTTAAACTTTAAGAAGTAATAATGTGGTAAATCTATTGATTATGTAGCAATGTGAACTCGCGAACGGAAATGAATCAAAATATCCCCACTATGGTTAGAAGAGAAAATCACCAACTCTTTGTTCTTTCTCCCATTGCCGATCCATCTTGGACTAGCATTCCCACGACCCCCTTCACCTTCCTGCCGTGGCGGTGGTGGCATCCGATCGTAAATGACATCCTGCTCTTCTCCTGCATTGGTCAACCTTCAAGGAAGCCAGCAGCAGCAACACCAATGTCAAACCATTGGAGAACTAGCATCAGACCATATTCTCGGCCTACCTCTCCCTGTCATTCCACTCAGCCATCTCCTCCTAAGCCCTCACCTCCTGCGCTGACTCCCACTCCAGAACAGTGACCGTCCACTGTCATGACCCCTCTCTCGTCTGGCTTGTCCTCCACCATGACTCTCTCCTGCACCTCTCCTCCCTCTGCCGTGCCTAGTCCTCCAATCCCTCTCTCTCGAGGAAGCAATCACAATTTGAAAACTGGTGGTTTTTCTTGTTGGAGGAACGGATCACCCAGCTGTGTATTCCATGCGAAATTATCAAATTAGGCGATAGCCACGTTGTCACTATGCATTGGCCATGGGTTCCTTCTTGATGGTGTTCTTCCCCGATTTTGGCCTCTTTTTATAGATCCACCAGATGACATCACTTCTTGTTGAAGCTATGGTGTGAGCGGCGGCAGGAGAGTGGAAGATAGGACTCGCCAGTTCATGATGGCTGGGATTACCCACCATGAAGGTCCAAGATCAATTGGAACAATGTGCATTAGCATATGCTCGGCAGCATCCCAACCTCCCTCATCTCCCGCCTCTTTTCCTCCGCCTCCTGATCCATCCCTCCACTCCAACCATTTCCTTGATAGATCTATACATTAAATCAAAGATAAATCTAACATACTAAAGAATTGAAGCACTAACCGAAAGTCATCGCTTAAGGAATTGAAGTCGAGATGATGGGATTTCCTTCTCCTTCTCAACTCTTGCCCAATGTGCTTGAGTAATGGATCCTCAATCATTCATTAGTTGAGGGAGATGGGACCCCAATACATATTTATAAAACATGATGGTCACCTATCCATTAAGGTAATCACCAAAAGCAACCTCCCAATGATGCATCCTTTCATAATTAATCACAAGCCACAAAATAAGAAATAAAAATAAAGTTGGAAACTACCATATATGGTAGTTGCATGCATATAATTTCTTACATTCTCCCATTTGGTTCATGTAGCAAATTTGTTGCTTTACATTTGTCAAGTTAAGCTCTATTAATATGAATCTTAGCGGCAGATACCTTTCAAGCAAATATATCATTCCAAGCATTACAATACTAATAGTTTATTTAACATGACAAATCTTTATGTGTTAATATCCAGATATTAACACGGGTCCTTTCTTTATGTCTGTTTATTAATTGCATGCTACTAAAATATAACAGATAATAAACAAAAGATCATCATACCAAACTTAAGGTCTACACAGATGGATGTATTGATATTATTACAAGGTACTAGATAGGCTCATTTCAGTTACATGATTGATGAATACACTAGGCGGCAAATCCTTTGTCATAGGATCCGCAATCATGTACTTAGTACCTATATGTTCAATCAATACTAAATGATCTCTAACTTTCTCTTTAACAATAAGATATTTAATGTCGATTCTCATTCCGGCACGTGTATACTTGTTGTTGTTAGCGAAAAATATGGCTGCAGAATTATCACAATGAATCTTTAATGGTCTTGAGATTGAATCCATTATCTTGAGACCCACAATGAAATTCTTTAGCCAAAGTGCTTGTTTAGTAGCCTCGTGACATGCTACGAATTCAGCTTCCATGGTACTTGATGTGACAAGTGATTGCTTCACACTTCTCCATGAAATAGCACCTCCAGCAAGCAGAAAAATGGATCCAGAGGTAGATTTTCTATCCTCTTTACTACCTGCATAATCCGAATCCGAATAGCCAATAACTTCTAAGGAATCTGAATGCCGGTAGATTAGCATAAAATCCTTAGTTCCTTGCAAATATCGCACGACCTTCTTTGCTGCTATCCAATGATCCATGCCTGGATTGCTTTGATATCTACCCAACATTCCAACTGCAAAACATATATCTGGTCTAGTGCATGTTTGGTCATACATTAGACTCCCAATGATAGATGTATATGGAATGTCCTTCATCTGTTCTTTTTCTAAATTATTTTGAGGACATTTGAATGAGAAAATTTTATTTCCTTTTACCATAGGTGTTGGGGTAGGAGAATAATATTTCATCCCAAATCTCTCTAATAACTTTTCAATATAGGCCTTTTGAGACAATCCAAGTACTATATGAGATCTGTCTCTATGAATTTCAATATCAATGACATATTTAGCATCGCCCATATCTTTCATTTCAAAATTATTAGAAAGAAACATCTTTGTATCTCGCAACATCCCAAGATTATTACAAGCAAGTAAAATGTCGTCTACATAAAGGACTATAAAAGCATATTTACTTCCACTCGTCTTAAGATATATACAATTATCAACATTATTCTCAACAAAACCAAATGAAGTTATTGCATTGTTGAACTTAATATACCATTGACGAGATGCTTGTTTTAGTCTATATATAGACTTTCTTAATTTACAAATCAAATGCTTGCTATTATCTAAAATAAAACCTTCAGATTATCGCATGTAAACATGTTCATCCAAATCTCCATTAAGAAAAGTTATTTTCACATCCATTTGGTGTAACTCTAAATCATAACGAGCTACTAATGCCATGATTACTCGTAATGAGTCCTTCGTGATACTGGAGCGAAAGTCTCATGGTAATATATGCCCTCCTTTTGAGTGAAACCTTTAGCCATAAGTCTGGCTTTATATCTCTCAATGTTACCTAATGAGTATTTCTTAGTTTTAAAGATCCATTTGCAACCAATAGATATCGCTCATTTGGGTAGCTCTACCAAGTCCCATACTTGGTTTGCACTCATAGAATCCATCTCCGCCCTTATGGAATTATACCATTTAGTAGAATTAATTCCATTCATGGCTTGTGAAAATGATATTGGGTCCTCTGAAATTTCGGTGTCGTAATCACATTCTTGTAGGTATGTTATAAAATATGATGAGATTGTAGATTTTACTACCTGACCAGATCTAGTTATAACAACACCTTGTGGAACAGTTGGTTTTATGTCAACTTGAATTTCAGGTAGTGGAGGATTCACCATTGGATCAACCAAAGGAATATCTTGGACTTGAGGGACAACAATAACTTGATGTTGTGTCTCATCCAAGATATCGTGTTGAATATTTTGCTCCTTCCTTTCTAGTGGTATAACAAGATCCAGTAATTCATCAAATATGATGTTTTTAATTACCATCCTGCTCTCATTTTTCTTGCTATTTTCCAAAAATATAGCATTCCCTGATTCTACAATACTCGATTCCCTATTTGGGCAATAGAATCTATAACCTTTAGAGCCTTCTGGATAACCACTGAAGTATCCACTAGTAGTCTTCATATCCAATTTTTCTCATATGGGTTGTAGATTCTAATCTCAGCTTGACAACCCCAAACGTTTATGTGTTCCAATCTTGATTTCCATCCCTTCCAAAGCTCAAATGGAATGATTAAACTGCTTTTAGTGGTACTCTATTCAATATGTACACGGGAGCTTCACTCCAAAAGGATAATGGTAATGAGGAGTTACTCATCATACTTCGAACCATATCCATTAACGTACGATTCTGTCTTTCGACGACATCATTTTGATTTGGCTCACCGGACATTGAAAATTGATGTTCAATACCTTCATCCTTAAGAAATCGCGCAAATTGTTCAAGTTTTTGTTCTCTCCAACATACCTACCATAATACTCACCACCACTATCTGATCTCACAATTTTAATTTTCCTTTTTAGTTCTATCTCCACTTTTATTTGATAATCCTTAAAAGCATTTATAGCTTCTGATTTTTCAAATAAAAGATAAAGATACATGTAACGTGAGAAATCATCTATGAAGGTGATGAAGTATTTTTGACCACTAAAACATTATATAGGAAACGGACCACATATGTCAGTATGTATAATTTCTAAAAGACTAGTACTTCTCCTTGATTTAGCATGTTTGTTGGTATGTTTACCTTTAATACACGCCACACAAACACTTTGATGAATATCGTATTCATCATGCTAAAAGCCGCACATTAAACCCCCCGCTTAATCAATCCAATAAAAATCACCTTTAATTCCCTGTTTTTATCCTGTATCATATTGTGTATAATTAACCTTTAGTTATTGTATTTAATTCCCTTTTATTTTTTTGTATTTATTTTACCCTAAAAAACCTCTAAAAATTAGATAGGATAATTGTCTATAAATCACCGACCATTAAAACCACTAAAAAATACAAAAATATCTCAAAAAAAACCACAAAATCAGTATTTTTATCCCTTTAGAAATACCCCCAAAAATACTTTTTATACAGTTGACCTCTTTTGGCTTTTTGACCAACATAAAAGTTGTAGATCTCGTTGAGACGAGCAACTTTCATGTTTTGACTTTTTTTAAATTCAGCCTCTAACTATTTCTTTTCTAATTTTCTTTGGAATTTATTCTGAATTTTTTGATTGGGCCACGTGGCCCGCCTCCCCTCTCGCCACCCGACATTCAATCTGACCGTCCGATCCACTCTTAACCGCCTCAATCTTCGCCGTCCATCGCCGCTTCAACCACATCCGTTCGATCTTCACTCCAGATCTCATCACCAACGCTATTTAGCGCCTCGTCTACAACCGTGGATCAAGCTCGCATCCTTCGTCTCAGGAGCAACCATGTCACCCCGTCTTCATAACCACCCGATCTCACTTGAATCCAACGGATCTCCACCCTCCACGACATCCCTTTAACCCTCGCCGCTAGATCCCCCCATCATTCGATCTCAGCCATTCCCTCGCGCTCCAATCGCCACCGTTCGATCAGATCCTTGGATCTGATCTTGGCCCTCCGCCCGCGCTCGTATCCTGGCCGTTGGATCGCAAGATCCAACGACTCACCATCATCGTCCTCCTCCATAACCCCCCTCCCACCGGCGGTTTCACCTGGCGAGCCCTTGCCCCCCTTCCATTTTTGGAAGAATTCTCTCACCTCCCTTCCTCGTCGTAACGCCACCAGCACCTAGCCCGTTCCTCTGCTATCCTCGCACCACCATCCACTCCACTCGCCGTTATCCGCCTCTCCATTAACACCCCGTTCAAAAACGCTCCGCAGCACCGTAACCTCCGACTGCCTCCGCCTATTTAAGCCACCCTCCGTCCACCTGAACCCTTGTCCACCGTTTTGGGTTTGACCCTAGCCTCCTCCGCCCCTCCGGTGACAGCGGAGGGGCGGAATGTAGCGGCGAAGATGGATCTCTCCTGGTGTCTACCCACGGCCGCATTGGCCGTGTCCTGGTGTCTTTGCGCACCATTGAGCTCGCTGGAGAAGGCTGATTAGCTGGGCGACGACCGGAGTGCCCCCAGGGTGCTCAACCCAAGCCAAGACCTCCGCCAACTCCTCGCTCCGGCGAGGAGACTTTTTCTTGTAATTTCTCCGAATTATTCCGCTACCTCAAGTCACCTCTAACCTCATCTGATCCGCCTATTTGTTTCAACATCACCATCATCCTCGCGACACCCCTCGACCACCACCTTTCCCTTCTCCGCAGTCTCGTTCACCCGCCGCCATCTCCTCCTCTGCTCCGGCGGGGAAAGAGCCCTGGTCCTCCATTCCGACCACCTCTCAGGGACCCCATTCCACTCACAATGCCCTCACGAGCACGCTTCGGCTATCACTTTAGCATTTGCAGGTTCAATGGCCGGAGTTCAGACCGGAGCACCTTCGAGCTCCTCCCTGCCAGCGAAGCTTCATCGAGTACCACCTCCGATCAGCTACGGAGCTTCGCCGTGCATCCAAGACCTCTGCCAGACCTCTCGCTATCTTCGCCAACCCTCAGACCTCCCTCTGGAGCTCGGCGGAGCTTCTTGCGTGTCGCCGGAGCCCCGCCTCCTCCGGTGGCTCGCGGCGGAGACGACACTACAGCTGCCGTCCGATCATCTGGATCGGACTGCCAGAATGAAGACACGTGGCACCCGAGCCTATACTCCATGCCTACAGGCTCAGGCGGACCAAACCTCGCCCCGAACCCCCCAGTTGAAGCCACGTGTCCCGAAGCTGAGGCCCCTCCCGAGCCGAGGCGCCTCACGTGCCCTGCACGTGAGGGCCTAGGAAATTTGCACAGAAGACCCTGTAACTTTTGTTATTTACAAATTGGTCCTCCAGGCGCGTGCCTTACATGCGCGCCTGGGGTAATTTACAGGGAGGCCCTTCATATTTTCTGAAATTACAAAAAGGCCCCCGCGCATATGATGAAATTGCAAGATGGTATTTGTCCAGGGACCTAAATGCAATATTTGTCCTTTATTTTTATTGCATTTTTATTACAATTATGCCCTTGCACTGTTTTAACATAACTTGAGCATCGTAGGTCCAAATTGCATGATTTTAGTGTCGTTTTGATCCTTGTTTTGTCCTCTACATTTTAGCATGCTTATTTATCTCATTTGACACTCTTTTAATTAAAGTGAATTATTATGTGGAAAATGGGACCGTGCTCTTCTTGTCTTGCTTTGATCTGATGACCGATTTTTATTAATGTGTTCAAATTGACTCTGATTTCATTCTATATTGTGTTGCTCACATTTTAGGGTATAATTGTAGTCTTTAATCTGTACATAATGTCTCTTGCATATTTGCTCATGCATCATTTTATAATTTGCATAAAAGTAAATAAAAAAATTGCATGCATCATGGCATCGCTTTGTAAATAGCATAATTTGCATGAGGACTTGAAATTGAAATTAACCGACATTGTGCCTTCATGAATAAAATTCAATACACACATTAGGCAGCCGTGTCCCTGTGTTCGACCTTGGTACACTTGCCAAGTTAAAATATTCCACGGCATTCAAAGATCGTGGTTTTTGCTGAACCGAATTCGTCTCCTGTACTACGACTTAATTCCACATTATTATAGAGGCGAATTTGACATTCATTAAATGGTGCCGTTGCCGGGGATACGACTTTTCTTAATTTTTGAATTTTGATCTTTTGTTGAATAATTTCAAATTTTAAGGTCCTCGTTTCATGTATCATTTCTTTGCATCATATTTGCTGATTTAAACTTCAGAGTATTCTAACATTTATCTTTTGTGGAAGGGCCCATGGTGATCGAGGACGCTTGATCCTCATGGAGGCGTGAAGTCGGGTACTTTCGCTGAAGAGGCCGCAAAAGAACCTGTGAAGGAATTAGAGGATTTTAGTAGTCAAAATTGCATTGCATTTTGTAAAAAAAATAAATAGATAACTTGCATCTGCATATTTATTTTCAGTCTTGCATATTGTACCAAAAAAAATCCCCCCCTCACACACACCTACACTTGCACATACTCAACCCCCACCATCTCACCCTCTATATTTCACTCACACTCTCTCTCTCTCTCTCTCTCCTTCTATCTCTATCTCTGTATCTCTCTCTGTGTGTATATTTCACGTACCCCTCCCCCTCACCTTAGTATCATAGAACACTCCCCCAACCCAGACCTTGCTTAGGCTAATTGTAGCCTAAGTACAAGGGGGACCTGCCTGCTCATCCCTCCCTCATTCTGTCTTCTTGTACTTAGGCCAATTTTGATCTAAGTATAGGGGGACCCGCCACCTCAGTTCCGCTATATCACCCTATATTTGAACAAAGCCTTGACTTCATGGCACTTGTGCTATGAGGACATAGCAAAATTTAAGTATAGGGGGGTATACCGTATATTACTGTATATTTACTTTAGCCTTAGCTCGCATTTTTAAAACTTTTTAAAAATTTTATTTTTCGGGCTGGGTTTTGGTAAATTAGTGAACTGAGTAAAAACCTGTAAAAATTATTAAAATTGAGGGATTAATTTTTGTAAATATTCCTGTAAAAAAATGAATTTTTTTAAAATCTTTCTTGGAATGTGATTCTGACTACTAGGCTTAGTAGACATTTTCAGTGAGGGAACCTCAGTCTCCCTTAGCAGAGTGGGTGGTTTAGAGGACATCGTAATTGGCCCCGTCCTCAAGTAACACGGGTCTCGGCCCGTACTTACACCCATACTGGCTGAGAGTGAATACTTCTATTTGAGCCTGGGCCAGTCATTGTCTCTCCGAAAAAAAATATTTAAATTTTAAAACCCATAAAAATTTGCAAAAGATAAAAATCACACAAAAATTCACTAACCTAAGGAGTTGGTGTATTCCTGACACATTCACACTCACTCAAGGCTTGAGGATTTTGAGGACACTGGATTTCTGCGATCTTGAGAGTCTGAGTTAACATGCCTTAGTCATTAGGGTTTTCAAGACTTAAGTATCCATACTTCCCTGGTTTGAAAGATTTGAGTGATATATTGCACTCTTCATCTCTACATTCAAAGAAAAATATGATCAGCACATTCACTTCCACAACTGCATGATTGATGAGTTGAGTTGAGATATCACTTGAGGGACTAGGACCAAAGATTTGAGTTTAGACCCGATCTAATGATATTTGAGGATGGGATAAAGTTAATGAAGGCTTCAGAAAACCTGAGTGTTAGCAAAACCCTAGCCAGTATGTGAACAAGATTCATATGCTATCTCTTTGATATTTACCTATGTGTCAGGGTGTGATGAAACTTAAAGGAATTTGTTGATCAGTGTGCGCCAACTTTTGATAAAAGCAGTGGAGCTAGCCAACAAAAGAAATGAAATGTCAAAGAAAAAGCTCTGAATACCAAAGTCAAATTACAAATGAGCTTCCACCAATGGCGAGCGCTCCCAAACATTTTCAAAGTGTCCACTTGGACCAAGAGCTAATTAGGACCAAGGAGTCGGGCTGACATCACAAAAAGGGCCCTACATCGTAAGCGATACAAGTCTGGGTGTCGAAGGTATCTTAGATACTCAGAAAAGACACACCCCAGTGTACTCCCAGAAAAACAAGTGCAGACGACTCCAACTCTCTTGACGGACACATTGATCAACAAAATAATAATATACATGTGTTGAGTAAAAGGCACTCGAGAGGCCCCTTGTTCCAATGTGAGGGTGAGAAAAATAGACACAATCCCATTACCTCCATCATCTGGCCATCCATCTTCATTTCAAGTCTGACGAACTAATGAGATGGTTGACTGAAGCAAGAGTAGACTTATTCCCTAGTATTGAGGATTAGGTCTAGAGAAGAGTCTTTGGGACTGGAACTTTGAGTAATGCATCGACTCGGCTCTCATGAAATGCAGTACACTAAATGTCATATCCTTATATTATATGTACAAAAAGAGAGTATGATAATCAGAGAAGTTGGATTCCTTCTGACTAAGGCTTGGATAAACCTAGAATTTTAGGATCACTTAGGTCAAGGGTCTTCGAAAGATCAAGCCTTGAAAATTTCACGCGCACTGTCAGGAATTAATCCGAATCCTTCATTCTTTAGATGCTCGAGGACGAGCATGGTTTAAGTATAGGGGTATGATGAATCTCGTATTCATCATGCTAAAGGCCGCACATTAAACCCCCTGCTTAATCGATCCAATAAAAATCACCTTTAATTCCCTATTTTTATCCTGTATCATATTGTGTATAATTAACCTTTAGTTATTGTATTTAATTCCCTTTTATTTTTTGTATTTATTTTACCCTCAAAACCCCTAAAAATTAGATAAGATAATTTTCTATAAATCACTGACCATTAAAACCACTAAAAAATACAAAAATATCTCAAAACCCCCAAAATCAGTATTTTTATCCCTTTAGAATTACCCCCAAAAATACTTTTTGTACAGTTGACCTCTTTTGGCTTTTTGACCAACATGAAAGTTGTAGATCTCATCGAGACGAGCAACTTTTATGTTTTGACTTTTTCCAAATTCAGCCTCTAACTATTTCTTTTCTAATTTTCTTTGGAATTTATTCTGAATTTTCTGATTGGGCCACGTGGTGCCCTCTGGGCCGTCCACGTAGCCCGCCTCCCCTCTCACCACCCGACATTCAATCTGACCGTCCGATCCACTCTTAACTGCCTCAATCTTCGCCGTCCATCGCCACTTCAACCACAACCGTTCGATCTTCACTCCAGATCTCATCACCACCGCTATTTAGCGCCTCGTCTACAACCGTGGATCAAGCTCGCATCCTTCGCCTCGGCAACAACCACGTCACCCCGTCTTCATAACCACCCGATCTCACTTGAATCCAACGGATCTCCACCCTCAACGACATCCCTTTAACCCTCGCCGCTAGATCCCCCCATCATTCGATCTCAACCATTCCCTCGCGCTCCAATCGCCACTGTTCGATCAGATCCTTGGATCTGATCTTGGCCCTCCGCCCGCGCCCGTATCCTGGCCGTTGGATTGCAAGATCCAACGGCTCACCATCATCGTCCTCCTCCATAACCCCCCTCCCACCGGCGGTTTCACCTGACGAGCCCTTGAACCCCTTCCATTTTTGGAAGGATCCTCTCACCCCCCTTCCTCGTCGTAACGCCACCAGCACCTAGCCCGTTCCTCTGCTATCATCGTGCCACCATCCACTCCACTCGCCATTACCCCTCTCTCCATTAACACCCCGTTCAAAAACGCTCTGCAGCACCGTAACCTCCGACTACCTCCGTATTTAAGCCACCCTCCGTCCACCTGAACCCTTGTCCACCGTTTTGGGTTTGACCCTAGCCTCCTCCGCCCCTCCGGTGACAGCGGAGGGGCGGAATGTAGCGGCGAAGATGGATCTCTCCTGGTGTCGACCCACGACCGTATTGGCCATGTCCTGGTGTCTTTGCGCACCATTGAGCTCGCTGGAGAAGGCTGACCAGCTGGGCGACGACCGGAGTGTCCCCAGGGTGCTCAACCCAAGCCAAGACCTCTGCCAACTCCTCGCTCCGGCGAGGAGACTTTTTCTTGTAATTTCTCTGAATTATTCCGCTACCTCAAGTCACCTCCAACTTCATCTGATCCGCCTACTCGTTTCGCAACATCACCATCATCCTCGCGACACCCCTCGACCACCACCTTTCCCTTCTCCGCAGTCTCGTTCACCCGCTGCCATCTCCTCCTCTACTCCGGCGGGGAAGGAGCCCTGGTCCCCCATTTCGACCACCTATCAGGGACCCCATTCCACTCACAATGCCCTCACGAGCACGCTTCGGCTATCACTTTAACATTTGCAGGTTCAATGGCCGGAGTTTAGACCGGAGCACCTTCGAGCTCCTCCCTGCCGTCGAAGCTTCATCGAGTGCCACCTCCGATTAGCTACGGAGCTTCGCCGTGCATCCAAGACCTTTGCCAGACCTCTCGCTATCTTCGCCAACCCTCAGACCTCCCTCTGGAGCTCGGCTGAGCTTCTTGCGTGTCGCGGGAGCCCCGCCTCCTCTGGGGGCTCGCGGCGGAGATGACACTACAGCTGCCGTCCGATCATCTGGATCGGACGGCCAGAATGAAGACACGTGGCACCCGAGCTTATACTCCATGCCTACAGGCTCGGGCAGACCAAACCTCGCCCCGAACCCCCAGTTGAAGCCACGTGTCCCGAAGCTGAGGCCCCTCCCGAGCCTAGGCGCCTCACGTGCCCCACGCGTGAGGGCCTGGGAAATTTGCACAAAAGACCCTATAACTTTTGTTATTTGCAAATTGGTCCTCCAGGCGCGTGCCTCACGTGCGCGCCTGGGGTAATTTACAGGGAGGCCCTTCATACTTTCTGAAATTACAAAAAGGCCCCCGTCCATATGGTGAAATTGTAAGATGGCCCAGACAGCTTTTGGTAATTGCATTTAGGTCCCTCCAGGGACCTAAATGCAATATTTATCCTTTATTTTTATTACAATTATGCCGTTGCACTGTTTTTAGCATAACTTGAGCATCGTAAGTCTAAATTGCATGATTTTAGTGTCGTTTTGATCCTTGTTTTGTCCTCTACATTTTAGCATGCTTATTTATCTCATTTGACACTCTTTTAATTAAAGTGAATTATTATGTGGAAAATGGGATCGTGCTCTTCTTGTCTTGCTTTGATCTGATGACCAATTTTTATTGATGTGTTCAAATTGACTCTGATTTCATTCTATATTGTGTTGCTCACATTTTAGGGTATAATTGTAGTCTTTAATCTGTACATAATTTCTCTTGCATATTTGCTCATGCATCATTTTATAATTTGCATAAAAGTAAATAAAAAAATTGCATGCATCATGGCATCACTTTGTAAATAGCATGATTTGCATGAGGACTTGAAATTGAAATTAACCGACATTGTGCCTTCATGAATCAAAATTCAATACACACATTAGGCAGCCGTGTCCCTGTGTTCGACCTTGGTACACTTGCCAAGTTAAAATATTCTACGACATTCAAAGATCGTGGTTTTTGCTGAACTGAATTCGTCTCTTGTACTACAACTTAATTCCACATTATTATAGAGGCGAATTTGACGTTCATCACACTTGAATCAGTAAAGTCAAGAGCATCAATTACTCCATCATTTACTAATTTTTTAATTCTTTTAATGGAGAAGTGGCCTAATCTTTTATGCCATAACATTGATGATCGATTACTAATACGTTTTCGCTTTCTACCAACAATATTGTAAACAAGGAGATTGCTTTCAAAATGCGAATCTAATTGTATTGTACAAATTATCAACCAATTCACCTATACCAATTAACTTATCATTCTTAAATATTTGGAAAAGTAATTTATCAAATACAAATTTGTATCCAAGTTTACAAAGTCTAGATATAGAAACCAAATTTCTAGAGAACTTGGGTACATAAAAAACATTTTCCAAATCAAGAACATAGCCAGATTGTAAAATGAGTATTTTGCGTTCAATCGCTTCTACATTTGAAGACATGCGATTTCCCATAAATACGCTTTGCTCATTTCCATTGGTCTCCTTGTGCTCAGAAAGCACTGCATGGAGTTGGAAATATGGATTGAAGTTCCAGAGTCAATCCACCAAGTATTAGAAGGAACCTTAATGAAATTAGATTCATGACATACATGACATAGATGTGTACCTTTCTTGGCGAGCAATTCCTTAAACTTGATACGTTCTTTTTTTTAATATGCCCAGGTTTCTTGCAAAAGAAGTATTTTGCCTTCTTAAATTCATTTGGCTTCTTTTCTGGATGTTTCACATCCCTTTTCCATTTATTCTCTTTTCTACGAGTGACCAAATGGACACTCTCAACCTTCTCTTCCTTGAGCCTATTTTCCTCTTGTACACACATCACTAACAACTCATTTAGAGTCCAATGATCCTTATGTGTGTTGTAGGAAATCTTAAATGGCCCATATTGTGAAGGTAAAGTGTTGAGAACTAAGTGAACAAGTAAGGGCTCAGAGATATCAAGTTTAAGTACTTTAAATTGAGCAACAATGTTGCTCATTTCTATTATATGCTCTCTTATCCCAGTGCAACCATTATACTTCATAGAAGATAATTTTGTTAGGAGTATGCTTGCCATAACCTTTTCTGAAGTTTTAAACTGTTTTTCAGCAGACTCTAAAAACTCCTTTGCAGTCTTACATTCAGGAATTGAACCCCTGATATTCTTGTCTATATTAGTTTGCATGATCATTCAGCTTAATCGGTTGGATTTCTCCCACCGTTCATACAAATCCTTGATACCTTGACCACTTTCATCTGTAGGCTTCGCTGGTTCCTCAACGCGAAGTGCATATTCAAGGTCCATACATCCCAAAGCAAGAAGAATCTTCTCTTTCCATTCAGAAAAATTATTCCCATGTAGAATCGGAACAAAATTTAAGACATTGAATTGAGTAGACATGAAAGCTAAATTATCTGCAACATTCATAACATGACTGCCACAATAAGCAATAACTCAAGCATAAATAAAACATAATCCAAAATATTAACTTATTTAATATTTTGAGAAGTCAATGTATTATCATTACAAGACTTGCCATGGCTAAAGAATTATAATATACAATTGATTTTTTTATTAATGAGACAAATAAATTCCGAATATCCATCAAATATTCCATACATGTGGGCATTTAGAATAATTGATGAATATATTATCTTTCTCATTCCACCATGTAGGTGCAATTTGATGTCATTAGTTCAAATAATTGAACTCTACCACTTAATGCAATTATTGATATTGTTATCTTAGATGCTGCAACTACTCAAAGATAATTAACCAATAACTGCTTATTGATCAAAGTAACAATATGTACGATACAAAACGATCGGATGCCGTGGCTACTCTTCTCGTTATGATTGTACAACTCATGACATCAAAAGGAATAAACAATCAGAAGCGAAGAAATACCATGACAGAATACGAAAACGTAGTGTCAAGATTATGGCAATCTATGTCAATAAGTAGACAAACAAACAAAAAAATTCTAAATGCATAACAGAATGCATAAGACACTGGATATAGAAAAAATATTCAACCCATTTTTGCCATAATAATGAATTGGTTTCCATAAAAAAAATTCACATGGATTCCACAATATAAAAGCATGTTAAAAAAGGCAATGAATTATAGACGTGCTTGGACAATCAATCAAAGAGGCAGAGACTATTCTTGGCGTGCGTGACCTTTCGTGCATATTGTACTAAAGAGAAGTTGTTGCTCCTGATCGCAATAGCAATGAGATCAAGAATGCCAATGCACTCGAGTCAAACCCAGAGGACAACAATATTAAGGGCAATCAAATTATTCAACCTATTTGATATAACCAAACATATCATCTATCTTTTAAAAAAAATTAGCCGTACTTTGCAAAAAAAAAACTATTCTAGAAATAATGATGTAATACCAATATCATTCGATAGCAATAACCAAAGATAGAAAAAGCAGTTGCACGGCAAGAAATAAAAAAAAAACTCGTTAGAATACTAACAAACATCTTAGTGGTGGATTTAAAAAAAAACACTGTCAATAACAACATGGCAGTAAGAAAAAAAATGACCGAAAAGTACAATTAAGTAGTCATCAAATAAAAAGATTACAATTTCTGTGACAATAAAGAAGCATATGAGTGTTAAGCCCAATCGATTGACAACGATATATAGTCAAAAACGTCAACCAATGGAAATATTAATAAAAGATCGCAAAAACAGATCCGATAACTTGATCAACATTTTAACAAATTACAAAAACACCAAATCCAAAATGAAATGTTGCTGGACTTGGAAATGAATGAAATCAACTCATCATATTGAGTAAAAAAACAGTTCCATTTTTTTTAACAAGAACGATCTAAGGAAACAACTGCATGGAGTAATAACATAAGTATCAAAAAAACGACAGATTTGCCAAAGTCAAGATACAAGATTTGATCAAAACAAACCTGTCTCTGATACCAATTGATAGATCTATACATTAAATCAAAGATAGATCTAACATACTAAAGAATTGAAGCACTAACAGGAAGCCATCGTTTAATGAATTGAAGTCATGATGGTCACCTATCCATTAAGGTAATCTCGAACTATCCAATACTCTCTGCGCCCCTTCTTTGAACCATCGTCGAATTGGTTAAGGACTAATCGAGAGCACGTTGGGTAATCCGCTTTGACCCTGGTGTGCACGTTCCATTCCTATGCTCATCTTCGAATCCTTCACACATGCAAGTCTGGATATGATGACTTTTGAAATGATGCGGGAAGGGGCAGGTCTTGACTCTACCCACCCTCCTTGCAAGGCTTCTCCCACTTTCCATTACCGAAAGATCAAACTCACTGTCAACTGTTGTGACGCTCCTCTGTTCTCCTAGTAGGCATTGTAGTGAAATAAACTACCACGGGGGCCTTATTCGTGGGCCTCGGCCTACGGATGGTGGACAGATTCCCACCTGGGTAGCTCCCTGACCCGAGCGAATTATTGGGACGGGGAACTTCATGTGGGGTTCCTGTTCCCCTCGGAAAGATGCTCTCTAGGGCCTTTCTGACGGGTTCCAGTCTCTACGGTCGCTCACTCCCTCCGACCTTTCCTTTGATCGTTCATTCATTCTTCTCTTTCCGTCACTTTCTCTCGACTCAACTAGACTTTCGAATATAATTACCTCGACTTTTTGAAATATATAGATATATAGTAGCGAAATCGCCTAAGTCTTGTTGGGCATTGCTTGAGAGCTTCTCAAAATAAAGGAGAAGTTCGGGGGTCATTCTATTTATATTAAATGCACCTCAGGATATTGAAGAATTTAGGGACGTGAGCTCTGATATCAAATTGTTAACCCCTCAGGATCCGGGTACCCGTTTACGACAAAATTCGCAATATTCCATTTATGACATCGCATTAAAAGCATACATTTATGGGAAATTTTTTTTCTACAACAATTGACATTCATATTCATAATCATAACCACAAGCTAAAAGAAACAATTGGCACCAAAATCTTATTTCATAAATTTTCATATGATTTTACAACATGCACAAGGATCTTACAGTACATACAACATCCCAAAAATTTGACTGAAGAGAAGAAGCATTTTTTTCAATATCAATTGAACTAAGAACTGTAACAAAAACTATATACCGTCTGGTATAGACCTTGTCTCCTGGAACCCTGTATAGCTACTGAACAACAGACTCCTTTCATGCCATGCGTGCAAGGAAGAAAAGGAGTCACAATTGTGAATACAATTCCGTAGTTTTTAAAAATAAATGACAAGTAATTTATTATGTGCAAAAGAGAGCAAGTAGAAAGGTGGAACAAGTATAATTTACATCTACTTGCATAAGTAAAAGGGTTTTCAACTGTTTGGTATTAAGTTCATTTGTTCTCCCATTTTTTCCATTCATCCCATATATATATATATAATTATATAAAGTTTAGATGACAAACCCTAACATATAATGATTTCCTGTGTTTTAAGATCATGATTTTGGATCTTGGAGATCATGTTCCGAAACTTGATGACTATTTTCTTGTCATTGAGATCATGTCATGGTTTTCTATAATGGACTGATATGATGATGATGAATTTGATCCTTAATTCTATTTACTCCTTCTAAGTTAGTGGATAGTATGTGGTCTTGGTCTGTGTGTAACCTCACACTATGACTCTAAGGTATTTAAAAGTACCTTAGGGTTGGGGTGCCTCCGTAGGCATGCGGTGTTGTATAATGCATCCTAACTAAGTTCCCAACACGTCCACTAACTTATAGGGTTTTTGAATCAGATTAAAGTCACTTCTAATCAACTCAATTTTAATTGTGATTTCCTCCAGACCTTCACTGTAACTCTCTCAGATGTACTCTTAATGATGTAGATATAGATGTAGATACGAATGATCTGGATGTTGAATCGCCAAGTCTGTTGGCGAAAATAAAACTCAAGCGGTGAAGAAGCCTACAAATGGCTCTTCCGTCTCTCCCTCTAGTTGGAAGGATGGTCCAATAGAGGGATAGGTCTACTCCCCAACTACGCCACTGAGACGGGTGAGAGGGACTTCCCGGAAAAGTCACTCTAGAAAAACAGCCCGACCGGTAACGGGCAACCGAGCTCGTACGTAAAACTGAAAACTGAGGATCCCCTGCCTGGGTACCCTAAAACAGAGGGTCAGCGGAACTGGTCTAAAGTCGGGATCCCAACGAGACGTAAAAACACTGCGAGCTCGCGTAAAAACCGAAAGAGGTCTGGGATCCTAGACCCGCACACTAGGCGGCCGCTGCCCTATCTGGGCTTCCTATTCTTCCGCCCAGTTGAGGGTCATCGCCCCCTCGCACGGTTAGGTGTAAAAGTCACCACAACCGGCATCCAAATTTATAATTTTGATACTGATTCACGATCGTTATCACTGCTTATCAACTCCTCTCTTTCCCACTTCTTTTTGTGGTTAATCAAACAGATCTAGATCTCTTGGTTTGTGATAGTGATTCATAGATAGTAGAGTATACTTAAAAGATGATTTTCTAAGATGATCTAACTTTATTGTTAGAGGTTACCATTGATTATGCAATCATATAGTTAAACTTAACTTAGTCTTAAAGGATAGTCATCCCGGAAGTAACGTCGCATCCAACCATCTGAAATCAACAGTATAAATTATAATTCAAAGGTGTTTATTTCAGTTATATGTATTAATCAAAGGTACCAATATCCTCTTCTCAAGGTCTTTCTAATCCCAATAGTCTAGTCCAAAATAAGAGTAATCATGCCGAGATTATATTTGACTAAAAGTATATGTGATTAAGCTTTTAATCATAGGAGTAACCCCAGTATCTCCTAGTGGATAATCAACCTATTTTACTTCTCCAGGGAAGTCGATCAATACTGCCAGTAACAAGGAATTCAATATAGGTTGTTCAATATTACACAAAACCAGTAAATAAACTTAGATTGTGCAAAGTTTCTCACATTTTAAATAATGACAATAAGGTAAAGTAGGTTGTTTTACATTTGTCCCATATTAATTGAATTCATATACTTATCCATGAAGCATGTCCTAAGTCTCCACATATACTTTTATAGCATTATTCATACGATAAATTACTGTTTGTAGAAAAGTTTTAACTTTGCAACGTGAACCCTGTATCCACACATCTTTAGGTTCCAATTAATTACTACTCTTCCAATCTTGTTCCTGATAAAGTTCCTGCATATTTTATTTGAAGTGAGCTGAAACCCTCATATTTCGTTTAGCCTTTTAATTCACTGTTATACTATGTATTATGCTTATGATTATGAAATTTAACAAATCCATTATCATGACAGATCTGATGCGAATAATACTTGATACTTTGATATTAGCATGTCACTCATGTGCTCTAAGTAGGATTAATGAATTAGCCTTCATCATGATGCTTAACCTAAGGATGATGAATTAAAGACAAGAGCTCTAATACCATGATCTCTAGTTGAGTATGCTCGGTATCTTGACAATGTAATCCCATGGATCACTAGTGCATTCTATTGTATTTAAGTATTTATATAGAATACTACACCATTAGTATTCTGAAAGTTGTGGATCCAACGATGGTGTTAAGTGTGGGTACATAATCTCGTTAGTTTTGCTCTTTTTACCATGTAATCATGTCATTCATAATGAAAATTAGTAAAATGGAACTGATGATCTGCCACTGCCCAATTTTAGTCACTATATTCTAAATAAGATTAACTAAAATTTCCATTTATAAACAACCAATTTATTTACAGTAGCCAGGAAATGGATTTCTTATTCCAAAGAAATGTAATAATAACAGTAGATTATTCCAAAGAAATGTAATATTAACAGTAGATTATTCCAAAGAAATGTAATATAAACAACCAATTTATTTACAGTAGCCAGGAAATGGATCAAAATACAATAATTCTTTGATTATTATCTGGTTATAAAAAAATTATTTAAATTGGATATAGATAACCGTATATGTTAATCATATTAGTTATTATATTCCTTCAAAATCATTTTCAATAAAATCATTTCAACATTAATGAAGAGAGGATTTGATTATAGTTAATAATTGGGATCTTTAATTCACTCAATAATTATCTACTCTCCATGTTATATATGTAATTGGCAAGAAGAACATATTGGGTCAATACATACTCATAAATCTTTCTGATAACTAAAAATTTACCAACTTTATCATAAAATCTTAGACTTCTTGACAAACAAGTTGAAATGGAACATTGAAGACTGGAAAATTATGATGATGATCTTCTAAGATCAAATCCACTTCTATAAATTATCGACAATCCATCTTTGGAAATATTATCCTTACAATGAAATAGTGAACGTTACCATAGGAACATAATATGTATTGATCATCGAGGTTGTGACAGTATGTAAAGGCAAGGATTGCTTTAAATTTAAAAATCATCAACTTTCATAAGCAGAGTATATTGATTTATAAAGCCAACCATCCAAGATAATATGAAAGCGAATCCGTAATCAAGTACATCTACACATATGATGGTTAATCAGTATATCAATTCATTATGCCGATCATAGTGATCCTTACACTTGATCAGGCGAGGGCGCGGTGACCCTCAACTGGGCGGAAGAAAGGAAGCCCAGTTAGGGCAGTGGCCGCCAAGTGCGCGGGTCTAGGATTCCAGTCTTTTACACGGTTTTTACGCGAGCTCGCAGTGTTTTTACGCCTCGTTGGGATCCTGACTTTGACCAGTTCCGCTGACCCTGTCTTTTAGGATACCCAGGCGGGGGATCCTTGGTTTTCAGTTTTACATACGAGCTCGTCCGCCCGTACTAGTAGGGCAGTTTTCTAGAGCGACTTTTCTAGGGAGTCTCTCTCACCCGTCTCAGTGGCGTAGTTGGGGAGTAGACCTATCCCTCTATTGGGCCGCGCTTCCAATTAGAGGGCGAGACGGAAGAGCCATTTGTAGGCTTCTTCACCGCTTGAGTTACTTCGCCAACAGACTTGGCGATTCTATATCTAGATCATCCATATCTACATCTACAACATCTGGAGTTATATCTGAAACATTGAAGTTAAGAATTGGAAAAGTTATCAATTAGGTTACGATCAAGTTTGTAACATACATGTAATCCCTAGAACGGTAGAAGTATCGTCTTGACTTCAAATAAAATTTCAAATATGTGTATATCAATTAGGAACTATGCACAACCTGCGAGAGGAGGAATAGACACACACACGTGAGGAGGGAGGACGTCGTAGTCGTGTGTGGGAGGGAGGGTGTTGATGACTGACCGAGCATGGATCGATGGGGTGGACAGAGCCACGGTTCTGTGCTTGGGTTGAGAAGGTTGGGTTTTAGGCTCTAAATTAGTGTTTTGTTTGTGCGGGGCACCAGAGATGGGCGTTATTTGGGTCCACCCAATTACCCCCAAACTTTTGAAAAATGCTTGAAATGAATTGTGTTCTTTGGATTTTGGGTTGGAAAAGACCCCATTGGTCTAATGTATTCCAACCAACCCACCCAAATAACCTAAAATGAAAATTTATACAATCAATAATTTCATATTAGTTCAGAATCATATAACCGGCTTAGGACATAAGTTTTTTTAAAAAAAGTCTTTTTTACAAACTTGAGATAAAAAAAATATATTTGTCATTCGACCTTAGTTTTATATATGAACATCAACCTATAAATATGTTTTGATTTTTTCTCGTCATAGTTGCCATATGAAGTTTAGTTTTGAATCAAATGGATCAGTCCAGACCCACAATCCAAATAACTTCATCCAATTTAATTTGAATAGATCATGGGTGACCCGTGATCACTATTTCAATCCGATCGAATGCAACCCGAACTACTTAACCAAACCCATCGAACGCATAAAAGTTGGATTCGGGTTTTGGGGTTTGTAAAGAAGAGTTGGGTGGTTTAGAGATTCAGAAATAAGAGAAGGATGATTTAGGAAGAAAAACATAGGGGTTTTAATAAAATTAAATGTAAAATCTACACTACATTCATTATTATTTATATATAAAAATACACAAAATGACGATAAATGAATTAATATTTATTCCTTTTTTTAATAGAATAACATATTATATATCAGGTTTTCCAATACAATAAATAATTTAACGGATTCAAAAAATTTCAATATGATCCAATAATTTAAATTTAAAAAACTAAACAAATCCAATCAATTAATAACGGATTGGATCAAATTACGTATTTTATCCGATATGTATGCACTCCTATCTACTAACATTGGTCGAGATAATAACCAAGAGACTTCGTTTCATTTGAAGTGGAACCGACCTGGTAACAAAAAACATTTATGTAAAAATTTGATAGATAATTGTTGTTATATAACATTACATGTAGGGATTTTTACCCGGCAGATCTTATAATCTTTGTCAATTACCTCTACGATCTTTGAAGCAACCTAATTCTGCCCTTGACTCCGTAAACTTGCTAACCCTTATCTTACAGACCCTGTGGTTAACCCCCATCCATTTACCCGTTAAAACTAACCGGATTCCGTTATATTCTTTTACATTATACTCATTTCGTTTATCAAATTTACAATGAGTGCCATTCCCCCTCACTTCCTCCTCATCTCCCTTTCCCACCTAGCATCCACCACCTCCTCGACCTCCGCCGCCCTCACCCTCATCCTCCCGTGGCCCTCCGCCCGCTGGTGTGCAATGTGGGCTGCTGCTTTCGCCCAATCTCCACTGGAATCGCCTCAGGGGGAAATGTGGACTTCGTTGGCAGTGTTTACAGCTTGAGGAGGCTGCGGTTGTTGGATCTCTCCGCTAATGCGCTTTTTGGTAGAGTACAGGAGCATCGGCCTCTACCCACATAACAAAGAAGCTGGACAGCATGATCTACGACCATCAGCAGAACAAAGGCGGCAACACGCTCGTTCGGGCATCCTCTAGTAATGTCATGCTCGTCGGGGACCTTGGCAATCTCCGTGCGACAACCAATAGTGTCAACACAGGAAACACGACTACCACGACTTCCACCAGACAGATCGAGGAGCAAATACCAGCACCAGCAGAGGCTCCGTCACTGTGCCGCGCAATTTCCAGAAGAATGGACCCCGACTAACTCAAAAAGATGGGGAACGGGGAGTACAAGAAGGGGAGGTTCGCAGAGGCGGTAGTGCTCTACGATCGGGCCATAGCACTAGATCCGAGGAGGGCAATGGGCATGAGTAATAGGGCAGCTGTAACACCCCAACCCCAAAGAAAGTGTCATACCTAAAACTCACGAAGTGTGGGTGTAGTTTATAAGTGGTGGGGATTGCTACTTGACAACTTGGGCTAAAGCATTTTGGGTGGTTGTCAACGGGTCCATTTGAGCCCGAACCCAACAAGTTGTCAGGGTCAGTTTTCCTCGATAACGGACTGGGGACTTAAGCCCGGGACGTTATAAATGGTATCAGAGTCAATTTTCCTCTGATAGTGGAAAGGGCTACCTGAGAGGTGGATCCACCCCTACAAAGAGGTATGAGGAAATGGCTACCCAGAGCGTGCAACCGCCACTGTCACCGAGAATAAGTGATGGGGCATGTCGCAACGAGGAGGTTGCGAATATAAGTGGGACAGGTTGTAACACCCCAACCCCAAATAAAGTGCCATACCTAAAACTCACAAAGTGTGGGTGTAGTTTATAAGTGGTGGGGATTACTACTTGACAACTTGGGCTTAAGCATTTTGGGTGGTTGTCAACGGGTCCATTTGGGACGAACCCAACAAATTGTCAGGACCAGTTTTCCTCGATAAAAGACCGGACACTTAAGCCCGGGACGTTACAAATTGTTGTGACACCCATACCCCCAAAAATAGTCCCACATCTAAAACTCACAAAGTGTGAGAGTAGGTTATAAAGTGGTGGGGATTATTATTTGACAACTTGAGCTTAAGTATTTTGGATGGTTGTCAACGGGTCTATTTGAACTCGAATCCAACAAGTTGTCAGGGTCAGTTTTCCCCGATAACGGACCAGGGATCTAAGCCCGGGACGTTGCAAATGGTATCAGAGTCAATTTTCCTCTGATAATGGAAAGGGCTACCCAAGAGGTGGAGCCACCCGTACAAAGAGCTGGAGGAAATGACTACTCGGAGCATGCAACCGCCATTGTCACTGGGAATAAGTGATGTGCCATATCGCAACGAGGACGTTGCGAATATAAGTGGGGGAGGTTGTGACACCCATACCCCCAAAAAAAGTCCCACATCTAAAACTCACAAAGTGTGAGAGTGGATTATAAAGTGGTGGGGATTACTACTTGACAACTTGGGCTTACGCATTTTGGATGGTTGTCAACGAGTCCATTTGAGCATGAATCCAACAAGTTGTCAAGGTCAGTTTTCCTCGATAACGGACCGGAGATCTAAGCCCGAGACGTTACAGTAGCATCGCTGACGAGGTTGGGATGGGACCTCCCGACATGGGTCGGGACCTCGATGCCCTCGCACTCCCACCTTCGCCCTCCCATCCTCGCTCTACCCGAGACTTCCTGCTCCTCCTCCACGTCGTGCGATTCGAAGATGACGAGGCTCGACCTGCCCTCCCCTGACCTCCCCTCCCATCCGCCCGACCTCCCCTCCCATGACCTCCCCTCAACCTCCGCCCGATCTCCCCTCCCCTGACCTCCCCTCCCATGACCTCCCCTCGGCCTCCGCCCGATCTCCCCTCCCCTGACCTCCCCTTCACCCGGCCTCCCCACACCTAACCTCCCCATCGCCAGTCCTCCCCTTCCCCATCTTCTCCGAGCTCCCCCGCACCGCTCCTCCCCATCCATCTTCTCCCACGCAGCTACCGCACCCGCCCCCACTCCCTGAAGCATATACGCTCCCGCTTGGAGCGTGCGACGGGGAGAGAAGGAGGGGATAGAAGAAGGAGGAGAGAGAAGGAGAGTGAAAAAAAATACTATTGGATTTGCTGGGGTTTGATTAACTCAACTTAAACCCAAGCTAGTTAACTCAAGCAGACTCAAATTAACGACATGGTCTGTGGGGTAAGACGGAGCAAGTTTACGGGATCGAGAGAGGAATTAAGTTGTTTCAAAAGTCGTAGAGGTAATTGACAAAGATTATAAGGTCTGCTGGGTAACAATCCCTTATATGTATACAAGAAGGCTATGTGGAACACCAATATTAGTCGTAACATCCCTCTTCTCACCAGATGATGATTATCACTCATCTCGTTACTTTTACATCGGCGATCATCGTTTTCGAATCCTTGCTTCATATGCTCATAATTCTTGTGATGTCCATTCTCGCTCGTCATTTTGTGACTGATATTCGATGCCATCGATCCGGCCAATTAAATGGATCTTGGGTCACATTGGATTCCAATTCTCTTTTTTCTTCTTCACTGTCTTTTCGACGCGTCGCCTTGTACACAATGTGCTTCGGTGTAATTTGCTCGTATGCCCCTAGATACAATATACCAGTAGTGTACAAGTCCTTCATTCATCATTATCGAGGAAAATCGGACCTGACGACTCTTACTCGATCTGATCCGATGGCAGCCATTCGATCGAAATGCTCGAGCTTGAGTTGCTCTCCTCTGCGTGTAGACTATGTTTGAGATGTTATATATGTGGATATCGTTTTTAGATTGAAACTTAGTCGAGCTCTTGTATCGTATCGATTTCGAAGAAGGTTTAAACGTAATCGATCACAAAAGTTGAGATCGTAGACACCGGTAAAGATGCCTAATTAGATCTTTTATAAGAGGATTTGCACCTAATTTGATGTTGGAATTTCAGCCAAGTTCGAATCCATTTTTTTCAAAGGGACACATGTGCAATTAAGGTATTACAATGATATATAAACAATATCTACAGTTTAATGTATGTATTTGCAAAACTTTCCCTTTCTAAAAAGCTGCCATTGTCGGAGTTTTGTTTGCGCTTATTTAGCAGGATCCATTTACGGGTGTCTTTTTATTTATAAAAAGAGATTGTTACACTGATACCCCGGAAACATTTCATATTACGCAAAATCCTTATCTTCTACATGTTTATTTACACACACCCTTGGGGAGATGTTCTATCAAACTTTGCTCCCTCTGTTTTTCTTATATTAAACTCTTTTTATCGACATCAACAAGAACAGGGGTATTCTTGAAATATAAGTCATTTGTAAACTATATAATATTTACAGGGTATCTATGTCAAATCTCTCGAATAGTTGATCATATGTGAGTGGTCGCATACGGTGTCACTTCGAAAAACACGATCATATATCAGAGATAGACAGACAGATAGACATAGAGAAAGAGCGATGGAGATCAAGAGAAACAAGAAGGTGGTTCTAAAGGGCTACGTGAGGGGGTCGCTCAGGGCGGAGGACATGGAGGTCGTGGCGGTCGCGGGATGGCCGGAGTTGCCGGAGGGGTCGTCGGCGATGGTGGTGAAGAACCTCTACCTGTCGTGCGACCCTTACATGAGGCTGAGGATGGCCGAGCAGGAGCCCGGAGACAGCTACCTCTTCGGCCTCGTACCGGGCGAGGTAATCTCATTCTGCTTCTGCCACTACTACTACTACTATTATTTTGAGAATACGTGGAAGCTTCGAGTGTATAAACACACACACACACACACACACATATATATATATATATATATATATATATGAATTAAGAGATCATACTCCATGGAGTAGGTAACTTGCCTACTCCACTTTCTTTTTTTTTTCATTTTTTTGAAAAATGCTTCCATGGATTTGCATAATTATATCCCTCTAATATGTCATTCAAATTTCGTCAGAAACAGAAACTCCTACGGCCTCCATCCAGAACATGAAAAATATAACAAATCTGTGACCGTTAAAAAATGACTGTCTGGATGGAGGCCATAGGAGTCTCTGTTCTGACGAAATTTGAATGACATATTAGAGGGATATAGTTATGAAAATCCATGGAAGTATTTTTCAAAAAAAAATAAAAAAATTTTGAAAAAGAAGAAAATGGAGTAGCTAAGTTACCTACTCCATGGAGTAGGATCCCTTTTCTCTTTCTCTCTCTCTATATGTATATATGTATGTATACATATGTATAGTTTTACAGGAGCAGATCCCTGACTGATCACAATCGTACATTGACGATCCAACGGCTGTGGTAGATGTCATTTTACCTAAGTTGTATTTGCTTCAAATGATCGCAACCGTTGGATCATTATTAAGCGGCTGTGATCATCACTCTCTTTTATAACCCCACGATACGTTTTTACACATTCAGCCCGTGTTTTTTGAATATATATCCAATTATTTGATATTTCAGATTTTCCCTCTGTAATTTACATCTTCATATGCAATACTTTATTTAGTACTTTTGTATTTTTAAAATTTTTAATATGGATTTAATAGATTTATTCAAATGGTTGATATATAAAATTTCACATACTTGAAGGAAATGATTGATATAGTGAAATTATTAATACCACAAAATTGGTTAGTCTGTAAGTTATATATTGGAAACTACACCCAATTATTTCATAATTCAGTTTTTCATTCCATATTTTTTATACATTATAAAATTAATCCTTCAAAATTTTAAAATACTTTTATTAACCCGATCTTATGATCATTTTTAGAAGTCTTTATTTGCTACAAAATTCACATTAAATTTAAATATCGATCACTAGCTACAAATAGTTGAATCTAGGAGATTAGATTATCTAACAAAATTCTAAAAATATAAGAATATACCTGTAATAGACGTTAAAGATATCTCCAATTTGCATACAATAATAAATTTTAAGAATTTCCAAAACTGTTTTGTTGGTCCAATTACAAAGGATCTGATTATATAAATAATTATTGATATACAAAAAAAGAAACGTGTTATATATGTTATTAAAATTAATTTAATAAAGATATTAATCATAATAAAAAGAACTCAGTCTAAATTTTCAAAATATGTTCGAATACTAAAAAAATAGATATGACTTTGTAAAAAATTAATCACTTATCTTTGATATCTCTATTTTCCATTCAGCATTTCATATTAATATTTGGAGATTTTTAAATATATTTTTTATTTTTACCGGAACCTTATATATATTAAATATCTATTATGGAAACAATAATGAAACACATTTTAACGTGAACGAAGATGTATTATATATACTTAATTTAAAATGATTTTTATTCTGTATAGGAATGACAAGAAGTGTTTGAATGAGACTATAAGAATGGATCTTAATTTTTTGGATATGATCCTGAAAATGATCGAAGATAGATCTGAATGAAGACAAAGAATTCATTTAACCAACCATACTTAATGTGGAAAAATGATTTATTGTTGTTGTTGATATAAATCACTATAAAAGAAATTGATTTGTAAGTTCATCGAAATATACTTAATATATGACTAAGGGAATTTTTACTCGTGTCCTCCGCAGAAAAATAACCATTTATGCCTCTATTTTTTTCTGCAAATACAATTATACCCTTATATTATTACAAAATTCATAGCAGTACCTTTCTGTAGAGAAAATGACTCTCTTTTTCCGTCAAAGATGATAAGATAACGCGAGAGACCTGAGCCCTTTTGAGTTTTGTAAAAATATAGACACATGCGTGATTGCAAAAAAATAGAAGCATATAAGTTATTGGAAAAAAAATGGAAGGACAAATGTATAATTCTCCAAACTAAAACGATTCTAAATTGAGCCTACGTATTTATCTATTTTTCATTTTATATATTTCAAGAATGTGAAGAATACATTTTAAGGCTTTCTATTTTTCGATAAATATTTTAAGCTAAATGACAAAAGTTTATATTTTGGATAAATTTGCCCGTCCATTATTACACTCATACCTTTATATTACTTCGATGGAAGGTCAATAAGCACAAGTATAATTGCAAAAACAAGTAGGGGCATAATTGTTATACATGTATAACTAACAATAGTTATTTATAGATCGAGACGGTTTAGATTTGCTATTGCACACAACAGTATTTTCTACCATCAAGATAATGACGTAATATTGTTTACTATATGTTAAATCTGCGTATTAATACACGTATTGAGGGCGTATTTTCGACATTTTTGCGTGATGCAGCCAATACAAGGGCTTGGTGTATGCAAAGTGGTGAGCTCTAAGCATCCAAGCTTCAAGGAAGGGGATCTAGTATGGGGGATGACGCGATGGGAGGAGTACAGCCTCGCCGCGATGCCGGAGACCTTCTTCAGGATCAACTTCCCCGACCTGCCGCTCTCCCACTACACCGGCATCCTAGGTGCATAGTCCTCGGTCGTATTCATCGTGTTTTTCGTAGTCGAAATCTTCATATTTTATACACCCTTATACGTAAACGAGGTAAAAACTTTGCTTCGTTGATTTGAAACTCTTGTTATATTTTCTACAAAAAACTTATATTCAAAGGGAAAAAGGAGTATGCTCCCTGGGAATAGCCACGGGGTTGCTCCCATCATGTATTTCCCCCATTTTTTTATTTTTTTGGAAAATAAAAATTTGTATATTTATCACTATATCCCTCTAACATTCTATTAAAAGTTCGTCAGAAACAGAGACTCCTATGCCCTCCATCCAGACGCCATTTTTTGACGGTTGCATGATTTTTTAAATCGACCATGTTTGGATGGAGGCCGTAGGAGTTTCTGTTTCTGACGAAATTTTAATAGAATGTTAGAGGGATATAGTGATGAATATACAAATTTTTATTTTCCAAAAATATAAAAAAATTGGAGGAAAATAGGGATGGGAGCAGCCCGTTGGCTCCTCCTAGGGAGCAACCCCATTTACCTCATATTCAAAATACATGTATACTATATTTGAAATATGAATACGACCTTTTCCGAATTATGTTCACCTGAATGTATGCATGCATATGTTTTTTTGTGTATATTCCTGTATACGTAAAACATATAAGTTGTGCATGCTGAAATATTGCGCATGTATAAATAGTAAATATGCACCCATTATATGCGAAGATGTATTTATACATGTATTGTTTTAAATTGGTTCGATCATCTGATTTAACCCCCGTTTTTTTAACAGTTCGAGTAACCTGTGTTAAAAAAAGGTAGATTTATAATGCTGATTATTAACTTAGGATTCGGATGTTTATGATGCAGGCATGGCAGGTTTTGTAGCATACATAGGATTTCATGAAATCTGTTCCCCTAAGAAGGGCGACAACATCTTCGTCTCCGCGGCGTCTGGCGCAGTGGGGCAGATTGTTGGCCAGCTAGCCAAGAACTCAGGCTGCTATGTCGTCGGCAGCGCCGGATCCGATGAGAAGGTAGGGATGTCAGTTGGTCGGTTTTGGATCTCGACAAGAAAAAATAGAACTAGAAAAAAAATCTCACAAAGACCCCCTATGTTCATCACTTAAGAATGAGTATAAATTTTAGAAATCGTAATAACAATCATAGGGTCGATTTTGCAATTCTGAAATAAAAACATCTTAAAGAAAAAGAAGCTTCTTCTTAATGTACTGCTTGTAGCTTTCAAAAAATTAACCTTTTTTCGCAAAAATTAAAGGATCTCCCGAGGTGGGTTTATTATTTTCTTAGATACGATTAATAATTTTTTTCGTATGTAACGATAGCAATGTACTATCTTTTTAAAAACATATATTTATATTTATAAATAAGGCAAATTACATTTTTTGTCCCTTGTACCCTTCTTTCCTTCAACAATGTTAGTTATGTCCCTTTTTTTTTTCATAATATCAGTTGTGCTCTCGACTTGTTATGAAATTCACAATTTACCCTTTTGCAATATAGTTACATCTTTTACTTTACCTTAATGAAAAGGCATAACTGTAAATTTGTAAGAAGCCAATAACACAGTTGATATTACGAAAAAGAAGGAGCATAATTGATTAAGAAAGGTAAAGTTAATAAACCCTTGAAAAAAGCCAAACCATGCATCAATTCTCCATATAAAAACGAGCCTTTCACCATGTTTTAAAAAACAGACCGGACTTTGCACTGTCGGCCACCCGTTCGGCCTAACCGAGCTGAACATTGGTTCGAATCAGTTGGACCAGTGATGCCATTAGCATAACGTCAACATTAATCTCAATTGGCCAAACATTGGAATGGATTTAATTAACTGATCAGACCTGATCGAATCGATTTTCTGAATCGAAAAAATCTGATACACACTATACGTGCATAAATTATATAAATATGCTGTATGAATCTTTCAACAAATGAATAAGTTATATATATAACTTAACCAAATTTATATTAAAATAACAATAGAACGGATTAGATTTTGCAACATTAGTTATGTCCATCACTTTTTTTGTTGTGTCAGTTGTGCCCTTATATTTTTTTATAAAATTCACAGTTTTACCTTCTTGTAATATCAATTATGTCCCTTCTTTGCCTCAACGAAAGTGTATAACTATGAATTTGTAAGAAGATAGGGACACAACTAACATTAAAAAAAAGGAAAGACAGAAATTGTAGAAGTTAGGAGGGACATAAATATAAAAATCCTAATAATTTCCATGCAATATTATGTTTACCGCAAATATACCATTTATTAAGATACGTATATAGTGGCAATATTAAAAAATGGGTGTTGGTTATTAAATTTGAAAGCTGCTTAAATATGCTATATATTATATGTATTGGTTCAAGACTTTGATATTTCTCCATTAAAAAGGATATCTATTTTCATAATACATGTAGTATTATACTCATATAATAAATAAAATTAATAACAAATAATATAGATAAATTTTATCATATGAAAATGATTAAAAATAATTCCTCTGAAGAGGTGATGACACAACTTCGTATTTTTTGAATTTCTAACATTGGGGTTATTTTGAGCTTCAACTGGTCCATTAATCTGGACCGGATCAATCGGTTGAACATGATTATATTTATATTTATTATTATTATAATTATTTCATAGAATCGGTGAAACCTATCGGATGGTACATGTTCTGGTTCAACCGGAGTCAGTCCGATTTTTAAAACCGTAATCTTTCAACTTCTAGAATTTAACATCTATACACGAAGGGAACGAAAAAGTTCACGAAAATTGGTATATGAGAGCAGAGACTGCTATGGTTACCCACCATTTTTTTATTTTTTGCAAAATCAATTTCACGTATCCGCCATATGAAGTCCATGAATATTGTTCTATATTCATATCAGATTTCTTCTTAATCTGATTTTTGGAGCTATTTTATTTTAACATTCAACTGTCTGGTCATTTTTTAGATGGGTTTTAAGTTCATCAAATATTGACTTTTCATTTGACCATTAAGATAAAATTGCTACTAAAGTCAGATTTAAGCGAAATTTGATAAGTATATAGAACAATATTCATAGATTAAATCTATATAATTGATTTTTTGGAAATGATTTTTACAAACGAGAAGTTTTATCTGTAATTTTGTTAATTCTGGTCGTATATATTTTGTTCAAATTAATGTCAGGTGAGGCTTCTAAAGGAGAAATTTGGATTTGACGAAGCTTTTAATTACAAAAAGGAGCCGGATTTGAATGCGGCCCTCAAGAGGTAAAACTTAGCTATTCCAGTTACCATTTTTCTCCTTAATTAGAAAAAAATGGTTAAAGAGAAATAGAAGATCTCTAAGATGGTGTACATTCTTGCAAAATTCATACTAGTTCGCTTGTGCCCATATATTACACACAGAAATGTCAAGATCATGAATTTATAATTGAAAAAATGTTAGGGATACATGTATAATTGAAAAAACTCAGAAGGATTCCAGTGTAAAAATTTCTTTTTATTTAGACCTATTATGATATTGCCCCAAACTTTGGAATTTGTATGCAATTTAACCTAAGAACTGTAACATAGACGAACTCATGTTCTATTAGCCTTTATTCGTCATAATTCACTATAAATAAATAATGTAATAGTAGTACGGGAACAATATCTTTATTAAGGATTCACGAGTAAACTACAATTTCTCTGGACACTTAATAATGACTTATAGGCATTTTAAACACACTAGAAGGGTAAGAAAGCAAATTTCACCGGCAACTTCCTCAAAGCTTTAGCTTCACGAATGCTTTGACAACAGATGCTTACCCGCCGGCATAGACGTCTACTTCGACAACGTCGGCGGCGCCATGCTCGACGCCGTCCTCCTCAACATGAACGACTACGGCCGCATCGCGGCCTGTGGGATGATATCGCAGTACAACCTCGACGAGTTCGATGGCGTCCGCAACCTCATACTCATCGTCACCAAACGCCTACGCGTCGAGGGCTACATCATCTTCGATCACTTCCACCCCGATCGTTACCACCCCTTCGAAACTGCGATGGCGACGCTCATTAGAGAGGGGAAGGTCATGCCCGTCGAGGACGTCGTGGAGGGGCTCGAGAACGGTCCCGCGGCTCTCGCGGGGCTCTTCTCGGGGCACAATGTGGGGAAGCAGCTTGTGGTGGTAGCTAGGGAGTAGAAAGGGTGAAATTTGGTATTTTTTATCCATATAATAATTAAAATGCCATCTTTCAGACGAAGTAAATGGTCCCTTGATTGAACAGTGTATTGTTGGATATGGACCAATCGCTGGAATGAAGCCTATGGATTTTGACCGTGTTTAATCCATTTTTTTAAATGCATGTTACTGTATGCCATTCATAACTAATTCGATTTCTTTTGCGTAGAGTTATACGTTTATATTTATTTCATGGGATTTTTACCCGCCAGACCCTGTAATCTTTGTCAATTACCTCTGCGACCTTTGAAACATCCTAATTCTTCCCTCGACCTCGTAAACTTGCTCCGTTTTACCATACAAACCCTACCGTTAAATTGACAAATCCAGAGTTAACTTTTTTGAGTTAAAAACAAGTTAATCTAACCAATCCACGATCGGACGGCTAGAAGTAACCGAAGAAGAAAAAAATAGTGGAATCAAAGGAGAGGGTGCTCGACCTGGACTGGAACGGGGGGGGGGGGGGGCACAGAGGAGGTGAGGCTAGCTTCAAGGCGGGGCGAGCTGGGCTGGGTGGGTGGACTGGAGGAGGTTGGCGGGGATTGACGGAGGCGCTGAAGCGGGAGGGGGGGGGGGCTTCGAGCAGGAGAGGCGATAGGGGCGGTGGGATTGAAGCAAGGGAAGCGGCATAGCGGGGGGCTTCGAACAAGGGAGGCCCTCACAGGGGAGGCGGCCTGGTGTGTGTGTGTGGGGGGGGGCTTTGAGCAAGGGAGGCCCGCGTAGGGGAGGCGGCCTGAGGAGGGCGGGGGGGGGGGGGGGGGGGGGTGAGCTTCGAGCAGGGGGAAGCCCGTGACGGTGGGGGTGGGGTGTGTGGAGGGGGGCTTCAAAAGGATGTCCACGATGGGAGGGGAGGGGGGGGGGGGTTTCGAGCACGGGCGGTAGAGGTGCTAATCGAATCGAATACATTCGAATCCACTTAGATTCAGATTCAATTCATTATAAAATTTTCGAATCCGAATTCAAATCGAATATTAAACGAATTTCTAATCTAAATTCAAATTCAATTCGTTTGGAGTTTCGAATATTCAAATTCGATTCATTTTATATCGAATTAAGATTTTATTTTATAAATTAATTAATAATAAAAAATTATATTAATAATATTTTAAGTTTGAAAGGATTGAATAGACTTTGTGATACTCATAAGTGAAAAAAATAATTGTTATAAATAAAAAATTTTTAACATAAATGGTAAAATTCAATAGATAATATAAATTGCATTAAAGTACCTAATTTTTGTTGTTCGTGTATGTCTCTAGCAATCCTCATTTGCTCTTTTTGTACCTATGGTGAATTGAATATATAAAGAAAAAATAATTATTGATATCTTGATAAACCATTGATCTTTTCTTTTTGTACATATGATGAAAATTCAATCAATGCATCTCCACCTTTCAACTGACACTCCACCAACTTTCTCATTCTCTTTGGTAAATGTTTTATAAATCATTGATCTTTTCTTTCTATCAATCTTATTAATTATTTCAGAAATCGATTTTTCTATTTCTTCACCCTCTTCTTCCACTTTTTCATTAATATCAACATGATGCCTAATGACCCTCTCATGGACACTATCTTGAGAAGATGGTATGTTTTAATTAGACTTCTAAAAATAAAATGAAAACACATGCTCAAAACTATATATCAAATTCTAGACTAATATAGAAATACAAGATATAGATTAATAGATATACATGTCCAAAATAATAACTAGAAGATTGTATCCCACGTTTCTCTGAAGAATCCTCCATATCTTCCCTCCCATTGTGACCTATCTCCATGATATCTGAGAAAAAAAGAATCACTAAATTCCATCAGAACCATAAAAGGTCGATGTGAACCGACTTATGGAGCTGAATCCAACATCTGAGGTATATAAAAACCAACAAATCAGATTGAGAACTCAGTTGGAATGGCTCTAATCTTCAATTTTCTAATATGTAACATTTTTTTCTACATCAAGCATTAGTTCATGCTTACCTCATTTCCATGCACTCTTATAGGGACATAGTTGAGCTTATTAAAGATTATGATGATATTTCCTTCTTAATAACCTAGTCCCATTCCAATCTTGATGAGAAATAGAATTTAGTTGCAGTTATGATCTTTTGCACATTTAGCCATTTAGGCAAAGCTCGAAATCCATGAAATCTATTCATACCATAATTGTCTCTAAGATATTATTTGTAGGGTAAATTACAATTTGGGTCCCCATCTATGGGTCAGATCTCAGAATGGGTCTCGATCTTTAAATTGTAACGATTTGGGTCCCAGGACAATTAATGTAAGGAATTTTTTAAGGTTAATGACAAGTATGCCCTTGTTTAAAAGTTGGAACTCAACCCCCATTCCCTTTTCAATAAGGGCATATTCGTCATGAACCCCAAAATTTCCATTTCCTAAATGGACCTAGGACCCTGATAACGCTCCCGCACCCTTTGTTAATCCGGTCAAATTAGTGGTCCAAATTAAGTTTTAAGTGTTCGTTGTAGTCGGATACGAGAGGCTAATCAAAAACCACTTTAATTTAATGTCAAGTTAATTTCAAGCGGCAGATTTTTTTTACTTGGTGAAGTCCAAGGTCGAACTCAGGGAGGCATCTATCTCCTTAGGTAAATTTAAGCGAAATATCCGAGTGTTCGATTTACGAGGAGTAATTTTTTTTGTTCCCTTTTTTTTATTTTCAATGCAGGCACATGCAAAAATCCAGCCAAGTTGAGGTTAAATCAATTTGAGATATCAAATTAAGTCCAAAAATTATGAAAATTGGCCAGATGGTTAGTGGTGATGAAAATGACCTATACTATTTTTTTTGGAATTTTTCGACACTAAATGAATTTGCTGTGTATTTAATGAACAGACAGAGTGATTTTCAGTATTTAATTTTTAATAAATATCAAACCACAATTTTTTCAAGAACTAAAATTATCCTAGGTGGCTCTAATGATAAGGGACCTAGGAAAATTAACAGAACTTAATTTCACTGTGAAATGAATTAATTAAAATTAATCTAAGAAAATCACTTAACAATTTATTTAGGCCTCGATATGCGTGCAAATGCTATGAAATTTTTATGGTATGTTAAAAATGATGTCCTTAAGCTACTATGAATTTTTGATAATTTTTGAAGGCACAGAGAATTAATTAAAAATCAAAAGGTGCACTGGGCAAAATATGTCAACAATTAACCAATTAATTCATTAATAATTCAAAGGAGCTTACAAAACTAATACACGTGTACCAATAGACAGAGGATAAAATTTCCAACAAAATGCAATTTTTAGAATTTCAAAATGATGAAAAATGCACTCTAGGGATGCGTGCAAACATAGGGGTGTAAATGCAATACAGGAAATTAAAATTTTAATAAACAAACATGCAGACAGGGACTAAAATGCAATTACCTATAATGTGGGGGACTCTTATGCAAATTCTCCACAGGGCACGTGCTCCTCACGTGGGGTCTGCTTCACAGGAACCTCTTTGCAATTTTGAAAAGCTCCAGGGGCCTCAGTGCAATTTACCCAGGCCGCACGTGCTCCTCACGTGGGCGGCCTAGGCTCGGAAGGCTGCGGAGGTTCGGAGTGAGGCTCGGGCGCTCTGGTGGTTCGGAGCGAGGCTCGGTGTAGCCTCGGGTCGACCGAGCCTAGGCTTGGAGGCCGAGGCTCGGACTCGTCGACGTGGCGGCCTGAGGGCCCTTGGATCAAGGTCAATCCAAAGGTTGGCGATGAAGACGCGTGGCGAACTCAGAAGCCGTCAGATCTGGAGAGATCTAACGGCGGTCGATCGGGGTTGAAAGAGTCGACGTGGCGTTCTCCTGATCGTGGGATCAAGGGAGATCCTACGGTCTTTGGCTGCTCCGGTAGCGAGTGACGCGGCTGCTTGCAGACCGTTCGATCAAGATGATCGAACGGTGGATGTACGTCGTCTCCAACGGTCCTCCGCCACCTGCGGAGGAGAAGGCAGGGCTCCGGCGTAGAGGGCTCTGCTCCGCCTCGGTCGCTAGGCGTCGATGAAGCTTCTCGTATGCTCTCGAGTAGCTAGGAAGATGCGGAGCGTACGTCGGAAGCCTCCGGTGGGCTCAGGAGCGGTGGAGATGCGCTGAAGCTCGATGGCGAAGAAGCTCGGAGGGAGCTCCGGCGAAACTCCGACCAGTGAAGAAGCGAGGACCTGCAAGGGGTTAGGGGTATAGCCAAAGCGTACGCGAACTTGTGGATTCGTGCAAGGTGGAATGCGAGGCCTAAGGTGGAGTGAAATGGATCCGGTGATCGGGCTCCGGCCAGGTGGCGGAGCTGGCGTCGAGCGAAGGTGGTCTACGGTGATGGACGAAGATAATGACTGCGCAAGGACCGGAGCTCCGTCGTGGAGCTCGGAGGAATGAAGGTGGAGCGCAAAAACAACGGTGGACGACGAATTAATGAGGAGAAATCAAAGGAAAAATTAAAGAGAAGATCAGAGGATGATGGAGGGGGTTACCTGAGGAATGGAGCTCAGATTTGAGCTCCAGGTCTTCGCTCGAGGGATCGGTAGGGTCCCGAGCTCGCGCAGCTTCGCGGAGGGGGGCTGCGACACGACAGAACTTGCCGTGGATCTCGCCGGAGAAGAACCTTTGTCTTCGCTCGAAGACTCACCCAATTGCTGTCACCAATGGATCGATCTGAGCTCGAGGAACCTCTCTGGAGTGGCGGATAGCGGTGAATGTCGCCGGTGGTGGAGTATTTATAAGGCGAAGTTGGTGGCAGGGTTGGCGACGGGGCGAGGTTTGAGGGCGACGTGGAGCTTCCATGGTGGAGGTCGTGGGGCGTGAGGGAGCTGGCGAGGGAGAGGGACGAGTGGGTGACGTCGTGGGGGTGTTTGCGGTCGGAGAGGATGGCTGACGTGCGTCCAAGAATAGGAAGGGGGCGCCCCTCCCGTAAGGCAAGGGACGTGGGAGAGAGGGGCGCCTGGAGGTAGGAGACGAGGTCTCCACCGTTGGATCTTGTGATCAATGGTGGTGATCAAAGCGTGGTGGGCGGGTAGGATGAGATCGGGGCTCGGTGATGATGGGCTGTGGTGTAGCCACGTGGCGAGCTGAGGGCGAGGCGCAAGCGTGCGGTTTAGATGAAGAGATGGAGATGATCGAAGGGATGAGACTCGCTGGGAGAGGAGCGGCTGCGATGGAGAGATCAGGGGTCTGATCAAGCGGCGTAGATGCTGCCACGTGGAGGGCTCGGGTGAAGGCGCGAACGTGCGGCGTGGATGAAGCACGGGGAAGATCCGATGGCTATGGATTTAAGCGCGCGAGGAAAAGGCTGGACCGTTGGATCTGAAGCGAGATCCAACGGCTGAGGACGCATGCGGGTGAGGCGAGGGAAGCGGGCCGCGTGGCGCAACCAGAGGCGCCACGTGGCCTGCTGTGAGTGGTTGGAGAAAAATACACTTGTAGAGAGAAGAGGGAGACGAATTTGGAAAAACTCAAAACATGAAAGTTGTAGATCTCGATGAGATCTACAAGTTTCATGTTTACCAAAGACGGAGATGAGGTCAAATATGATACATAAATACAAGGATACATAAATATACATATGAAGTATACAAAGTGGCCCAAAAACCCAAGTTTCTCATACGAGCTCCAAATTCAATGAAATTAGTCTCATTTTGAAGGTCTTTTAATATGTAGTATTCTAAGAGTAAGTAGACCTAATTCGGAGTTTGTATGAGGGCTTTATGTGTATTTTAGTACAAGGGTTCTCAGGCTACATTGGCTATTTTACAAGGGTTATTTTTGGCATTCTTCCCTATATTATCAACTAAGGAGTATATTTTATAGAGAAGAGGTTATTTTAGGGATTGGGTATTTTACAAGGGATTTTGGCTTCTTATTTAAATGCAAAAATGAGCTGCTAAAATGTATGATTTATGACTGCATGCATGAGTGCTATTTATGCAATATAAAAAGAAATATGCCTCTATTTTCTCGGGAACAAGGCTCTATTTTTGACTTTTGAAGTGATGAATCACAGATTCATCAGACCCGAATCGTTACAATTTAAAGATCGGGACCCATTCTAGGATATGATCCATAGATGGGGACCCAAATTGTAATTTACACTTATTTGTATTCAAATGTTTGATTATCCTTATCATAAGATCTATATATTATAATGAACAGAAGGATTAAGAGTGTGATTAAGGCAAAGCTTGTTAGAAATTTGAAATCTATGACCTCGGGATGGTTTTTAAAAATTTTATATGTGTTTGTTTGCAGATGATATATTTTAGAATCACATAAATTATCTGGATATGACCTAAATCTTAAGATTTTAGGGTAAAGGGGGTGGGGGGTAATACCAGTAGTTGCAGGGGTGATGGAGAGATGCTAGCGATATTGATGAATTTAGAATCGTTGTTGTTGTCGAAGGTGGGGGAGAGCTGGAGCTAGTGGTGGGGTTGGCTACTGGGAGGGTGGTGTTGTCAGTGGTGGGAGCGAGCAGGAGCGGGAGACTGAGCCGACCACATTGGAGAGAGAGAGCAGGAGCGGAAGGCTGGAGCTGGTGGCATTGGAGAGAGTGAGTAGGAGCCTGGAACCTGCAATGTTGGAGAGTTCGAGTAGGAGCAAGAGGTTGGAGCTGGCGACATTGGAGAGCAAAAGCAAATTGTTAGGATTTTTTTCTCATGAATGACGAGGGGGAGAGAGAATTTGGGGGGAGTAAAGATGGGATATGATGTATGCAATGGGCATCCCAAAATTATGATGTTTAGAATAAGATGATGAAAATTTTATTTATTTAAGTTGTGTATCATGTGTGGGGATTTTACAAAATATATACTACATTTATTTACATATATATAGATTCATACCATTTCATATATGTGTGTATCGAATCGAATTGAATTATTATCGAACGAATCCAAGTGAATTCATATTCGATTCATTTGGGAATCGAATTCAAAAGTTAAATTTAAATTCAATTCATTTGATTTCGAATCGAACTTTTTTTGAATTTTTTATCGAATGAATCCTAATCGAATTCGAATGATTCAATTCAATTAGCAGCCCTAACGGGCGGTGGGCTGGGAGGGAGGAGGTCTTCGAGCGAGCGTGGGGGGGGGGGGGTTTGAGCGGCGGGTGGGCTGGGGGGGTGGGGAGGTCCGTGGCGGGGGAAGCTTCGAGTCAGGGTTGGCCCAACAGGGCGTCGAGCAGGGGAGACAGGGGGGGCCTCTAGCAACGGGAGGGGGAGCAGCTGGGTGCAAGTCTCTTCGGCGACTGGGGGGGGGGCTTCCAGGAGGAGCACTGCTCGGGACGGCGTTGCGGGCAGGGGTATGGGCGTAAAAATCCTTGATATAAAATAATGTAACGGAATATGTCAGTTTTAACGGATAAATGGATGTGGGTTAACCACGAGGTTTATGGGGTAAGAGTTAGCAAGTTTACGAGGTCGAGGGAGGAATTAGGATATTCAAAGGCCGTAGAGGTAATTGACAAAGATTATAGGATCTGCCAGGTAAAAATCCCTTGTTTCATCAGTTTTCAAGTGAAATGTTCGTATCATTGTAAAAATAATTATTTTTTATGTTATTTACATTAAGTGAAAGCACCAATTAATTAGTGTAATATTACCCTTCCATTATAAATTTGGGATATTTACCCTACGAACTCTATAAACTTGGTAAATTACCTCTATGACCTTTTGCACAACGTAATTACCCCATCGACCTGTAAATTACCCCAAGAACCCCTACGAGCTTCAAATAGATTAACTGCGTGGTTCATGTGGTAAGAGTTAGCAAGTTTACGGGGTCGAGGGAGGAATTATGTTGTTTCAGAGGTCGAGAAGGTAATTTACAAAGTTTATAGAGTTCATGCGATTAATATCTTTATACATTTCGAATATTATTACATGACGGTTCTTAACATCATCTCCTATATAAGGTTGTTCATTTGTTGAGAATAACACATAACAATTCTATTCTCTCCATTCCTTTTTGAACGAGTCAACTTGAAGGAATTTGAAGGAATGATCTATTATTGCTCAATCGATCCCGATGTTGGCACGTGCATGCTCGTTAAGATCTCGTCATTGGAGAGTTGTCATACCAGTACAGGTTGCACCATTTGGAATCTCCATGGGGGTACGAATTTATTCTTAAACTCATTCCATTTTGCACACCTCGACAAGTTGTTCATCTCATAATCTCATATCCTGTATTATATTTCTAACCCTCCATATATTTTACGTACAATCTTAAGAATAGATTTGGAGGGTTATTTATTTATTATAGAATAGATACATAGGATTGTTTATTTCTTTTGTCCAAATACCTCTTCCAGTCTTATTTACATTTGAGTAGTTCTACAATTCCACATGTTGAAAAAAATATTGATGGAATATTTTTTTATAAGTGTTAGAATGATGCGGTTATGCTTTTAAAATATCTAACTTGAAATACCCAAAAGTGTGGGATTATTAAACCATTGTATGCCTTACTGATTGGGGATAAGAAAAGAAACATTAGAAACAACTTAGTTTGCTAGTCAAACATGTTCATAATATTTAAGCTGATCGGTATAGTATCACATGTCGATCTCTTGTGATTAGAGTTAAAAAAACATTAAAGAACCCTCATAAACTTTTTTAACTTCTTGTTTTGATATCAAAATCATGGCAGAATCATTGCTATCTTGGGAATAAACTTGTAACAAATCTAATTATATTTTTTCCCTCACAAGTACTATATTGAAAAAAATCTCACTTTAGAATGCAAGTCAGGAAGCACTCCATTTATTGCCAACTCATGTAAAAAAACGGGGTAAAAGTGATAGTATACTTCAAATTGGATATTCACAAATTATTGAATGTCTTATGCATTAATCACAATGTTGCATAAGTTGTTTGAAACTTATGCATTCATACTCAAAATTCTAAAGAGAGTATTTGATGCTCTGTCTCAAATGCTTTAATATCTTAAGGAAGCAATAGGCTATTGAATGATGTTTTATGGAGCTCATCCAATTCGTGAAGAATATTATGATGCAAATTCGATACATGATTCAGACGAGTTGAAAATTACAAGTAGCTACATTCTTACTTATGGAAGTGGAGTTGTTTTTTGAAATCAACCTAGCAAACATGCATTGCTCAGTTTACAATAATATTCGAGTTTATTGCGTTAAAGAAAGCATATTTTGAAGATGTGGTTGAGAAATTTCTCAGTAGATCTTCCCATTTAGATGAAGCCAACAATACGACTATTCATCCAATGAGATAACCATGCTAATGTAGCAAGAACTACAAACTTTTTACAATAGGAAGAGCATGCATATTCGCCTAAGAAATAATATTGTAAGATATTTTATGACATCATATCCATAGATCATGAGAAGTCAGAGTTAAGTTTGGCCGATCCTCTGACTAAACCACTAAGCAAAAAGCTTATAGAAAGTACATCGAGAGAAATTGGGTTATTCCCAACTGAAAAGTCGAAGTAACGGAAACTCAACCTCCATGGACAGAGATCCCATGGATGAGGTTCATATGGGATAAACAATTCACTGAACGACTTAGAGAATACTATCAATTATTCCATTTTTCTATGGTGCACATCACAATAGTATCGAAAGTGTGAGATTGGACATCATATTCTTAATGGATGCCATAGCTTGAATTGTGCGGTGTACAAAAGAAGAATACACTTGATGATGATCCACCTATATAGGTGCGGAGGTGAGGTCGCTTCCTGATAGATTTTTGGGCAAAATCTGTAGAGCGTTCATGAAAATCTTGGTAGATGTGTAGCTGAAATGTGTCAACCTGTATGAGCAACAAAGATTAGAAAATGTAATGTGAGATAAAAGTCAATGCTTTCAAAAATAAAGGATTGGTTAATAGGAATTATAATTCCACCAACCTTTGGGAACTATATCCACGTTCTCTATGCCTTGGTTCATAGTCGATAAGACACCACGTCTTATACATTACATTTTCGAGTTACTTCAGGAGTCCTCTTTATGTTTTTATCCATCTTTCGTCAGCTATCTTTATTTTTTTTTGAAATTGTGGGGGATAAAAGAGTAGTTCAAAAAAGTATTTGAAATAGTGAAGGATTGCTGATATTTTCACCTTTTCACTTTTTTTCCGGCCTTAAAATAAACAAGGAGAAATCATCCTTACACGGCTTAAACCTCACTCAATTATAAAAACTCTCGCTTTTATCATACCTTGTTCCTTGACTGCAATTTAGGTTATTTCATTAGTAATTATCTTGATGTTCTCCTAGAGAGCTAGCAGCCTCTGATCGATAAATCCGCTATAAAGATGAGTGATTGAAAGGTTCACCTATTTACCCTTCCAGCCAGAGTCATCCTTCTTAACACCGGTAACCTGGTAGCCTCTATTAAAAACAATGTGTGGGAAATTACTGACCTTTAGTAGATTCTATACTCCTTTCAACACACGCATATTAAAACTAATCAATAAAATATTTCTAAAATTATCTTTAGTAGATTCGTATCCATTATTTAAGAATATTGTAATATAGCTTTCATATCATACAATGTAACGTCTCGGGCTTAGGTCCCTGATCCGTTATCGAGGAAAACTGACCCTTACAACTTGTTGGACATATTTCCAAGTAGACATGTTGACAACCACCCAAAATGCTTAAGTCCAAGTTGCAAAGTAGTAATCTCCATCACTTATAAGTCACACCTACACTTCGTGAGTTTTAGGTATGCCACTATGTTTGGGGTTGGGGTGTTACAATCTCCTCCACTTATATTCGCAACGTCCTCGTTGCGACATGACACATCACTTATTCCCAGTGACAGTGACGGCTGCACACTCCGGGTAGCCTTTTCCTCCAACCTCTTTGTAGGGGCGGCTCCACCTCTCGGGTAGCCCTTTCCACTATCAGAGGGAATTTGGCTCTGATACCATTTGTAACATCCCGAACTTAGGTCCCCGGTCCGTTATCAAGGAAAACTGGTCCTGATAACTTGTTGGGTTCGAGCCCAAATGGACTCATTGGGTTCGAGCCTAAATGTAACACCCATACCCCCAAAACATAGTGCCACATCTAAAAACTCACGAAATGTGGGTGTGGTTTATAAATGGTGGGGATTACTGTTGACAACTTGGGCTTAAGCATTTTAGGTGGTTGTCAACGGGTCCATCTGGGCCCGTACCCAACAAGTTGTCAGGACCACTTTTCCTCGATAACGGGACCGAAGACCTAAGCCCGGAACGTTACATACAATAGCCATATCCACATCAGTATCTGTATTTTAAAAGGGATAAGGATATCGTACCATAAGGTAGATAGACCAAGCCAACATGCCTGCTTATGGGCCTTTGGGTCGAGCTACACTTAGTCCAAGACCGGATCCTTATTGGGCGAAAAGCGATCCCCAAGCCTGTCCTTTCAAGATTGGGCTTGAACTTGGTTCGGGTTATATGGGTCGATTTTTGAGCTTGTTCGGGCTATTCGAGTACTTTAGCGTCATAATCAGACTTGAATATGAACAGTTTTTAAGAATTTATATTTAAAATTATTTTTTTGATAAAGGAATAGTTCGACTGGGTTAAACAGCTCATTCGATTTCCACCCATTTGGACTGACGTTTATTTTTAAGTAAAAATCAGCTGGTTGAACCATCTTTCCTGATTTTTTGTTTAGTAGATTGAAATGACTTGGTCGGTTTTTAAAAGCATGATATGGTATTAAAAGTTGCGTACTTCCTGGTGGAATATTAGGAAAAATATCATATTTATTAAAAAATTGCATACATATGGCTGTTTAACCCTTGGGGAACACATACGTACATAGGAAAAAAAACAATTCCGACATAGTTACCATTCAACAGCATAAACTTAATATATCGTTCGACTCAAAACAATACTTGTATACGAATATGTATTATAATGAAGGGAAGTGGCAATTATGTTCTACTCACACACTCCTTCCTGTGGTTCACAAATTTACATTAAACTAATTAAACAGCTTAATCGGCGTAATTAACAACAAATACCGCAATTTAGACGGAGCTGAGCTCACAACAGACTCTTCTTGCTCTGATCAGTAACGCAATTGACCGGAACGTCATTGCCGTCGCAGAACGACGGCGTGATCGACTGCAGCCCGAGCTTCTTCATGAAGGGCCGACCACCTCCGGTTCTTCGTCAGTTTCTTTATCTCCGTCCTCATCTCCGCGCACTCCTTTTCGAGCTCGGCCACCCTGGTCTTCACGTCCTCCGGCCCCGGGGTACGCCTTGCGTCGGGCTCCCCCGAGGCTTCACGCTTACGTAGGCCGACGTTGCCGCGGGGATTCTCGAGGTTGTCTGACACGAAGAACCACCCCGCGATCGATGTCCGCAGGCGGAGCTGCTCGAAGAAGAGGACCTGCACCACGACACGGAGCGGCAGCCGCTCGTTCTGCGCAGCGTGCGTGCACGCCTCCAGCGAGAGCTTCTGGCAGTTCATGAGATGGCATAGCTGCTCGCGCTCCAATTCCGACAAGGCTGGATGGGCCTGAATTCAAATTAACGAGCACCGTCATTTTTATTATTATTTAATCGCTAACAAAATATATCCGTTTTTTCTGCAAATTTATATTAAATTCTTACTAAATATACTTTATTTTTCTTACAATGGAATCTTAAACTATTACAAAAAGTGGTTATAAGGAATACTTTTAATCAAGGTTTAAAAATCGGACCGGACATTGAATCTGTCAGTCTTCGATTTGGTCCAATCGGGTTTGACCGTCGGTCCAAATCGGTCGGACTGGTGATGATGTCAGCATGACATCATCATTCTTATCGACTCTGAAAAAACTGGATCGGGCTCAATTTACTGGTCCGACCGGTCGAACTGTTTTATTGAACCGATAAAACCGGATATATATGTAAATATTTTTATATATCAATGAAATAGTCGTATAAAATGTCAAATATTTCAATAGAATAACATGATTGTCTATTCGAGTAAAACTGTACAAATGATAAGTCACATTTTCTAGCATTATATATGAATATAATATTGTAATAATTTATTTATAATTACTTTTAGAAAATTACTCTAAGAAAATAGTGGCACAAGTTATTTTTAAAAAAGAGAGGGACATAACTGAAGTTGCAGAAGTTAAGAAGGGCACAAGTGATAAAAATCCTATTATTTCATTACTTAAACCTTTATTTTTTTTGAAAATATACTAAACCATCAAAACTAATCAATCCAGGTCAACTCGGCCCGACCGATGATTGGACCAAGTTTTTTATTTCTTTTTTTTAAAATTAATTACATAAAACCGACCGTACCGACCGGGTCGGGGTCGGTTTCCGGTCCAACCAGTCCAACCGACCGATCCGATCTGATTTTTTAAACCATGCATTTAGTCATTACAATATGATATAAATTTTACACTATACCCCTGAAAATAATGTCCAATTACGCCACAATACCTGCAACCTTTGTAATTACACAACTATCACTATAATTTTACTCTATTTAACATAAATAAAATCCTTTTTGATTATCTCTTGCACACAAATAAATAAAAGGATTGATTGGGATTTGTTGTCTTTTCTTTGATATGTTTTGGCTTGTGTCACACACACAAAAATTATATATGATGTTTTATCTGAACATTACTGCAACTTTTATTATTATATCGTTGCCCCTGCAAAATTTGAATTTACAAAGATACCCTTTTGGAGTTTTCGTGTTTATGGAGTGATTAGAACAAAAATATCGGGGAATTGATGATAATCCTAATCATACCTTGAGATACATGTCGATGGCGCGATAGAGGCCGTCGTCGAGAGGCCTGGCGGAGTCGGGGATGGCAGCGGCGAGGTTATGGAACTTCACGAACTTCAGATTGCTATCCGGCGCGACCTCGGCGAGGTAACCGTCTATCAGCTTCGCGACCATTGCCAGCGGGGCTTGCGTCGGAGACGTACCCAAGAGCTGCCCATCATCGATCACGGGCGATGCGACGATCGCCGCCTGATCGAGCAAGAGGTAGTGATCAAGTATCCTTTGGACGCAGTCCACGTCGTAGAGCGTTTCCGCCGAGTGGTCGAGGTTCGGCATGAGGAGGTCCTCCAACGCCGCCTCGTCCAATTGCGCTCCCACTCGCTTCTCGAGGTTCTCGCGGCACGCCGCGCTGGCCTTGAGGATCGCCGAGAACCGCAGCAAGCCGAGCAAGTGCTTCGCCGATGCGACGCCTCGCTTGAGCGGCAGAAGGCCGGCAATTTCCTCCAACAGTGTCCGTTGATCGCTTTCAAAATCGGCCGCGACGGGATCCGAATCCGTCACGGTTGCTCCACCCGTCACGAAAGGCCCACTAGAACCGTCACCATTGCTGTTGTGACGGTTCAAACCGGCCAGATGCCGCTGCGCGTACGCCATCAGCGACCCCGCGATCAGCTCCGGCTTCACCCCCCGCGACTCCACCGCCGATATGAACGCCTTGTACATCGGCAGCCTCAGCACGCAGACGTCTTCGAACCACCAATCATCGCCCGCCGACACCATCTTGCTCATATCCCCGTCGACGATGCCGTTCCACATGCTCCCGCTCCCTGGACTCGTGACCGGTTGCTCTTTCGGCTCCATTGGCAAGCTGAAGAGCGCCGGGTCGGCGTGCGCCTTCGCGGCGAGCGAGTTGATGCACCGCGAGACGATGCGGAGGTCCTCCGCCAGGGGGAGGACCTCCTCGCACGTCTCGAGAATCTTCAAGGAGTCTTTCCACGAGCCGAAGAGCTCACCGAGGAAGGTCTCCGTCTGCGTGATGAGGTTCCCCTCGCCGTAGTCCTCCGACATCAGGAGGAGCTCGGCGGCGCATCGTAGCGAGACGATGTTGAGAGCGCTGAGCTCGAGCTTGACTCCGTAGCAGAATCTCGCTACGAGCTCGAAGGTCTTCGCGCCGCCGGGGAGGTCGGGGAGTTGGATAGTGCACGTGCTCCCGTCGGCAGCCGACGCATCCGCAATCATCTTGTCCAGCTTCCCGCTCCTCGAAAGCAAAGGGAACTGCACACGAGATTTAGGTAAACACTTAATCTTCTGATCCACACACGAGATTTCTGTTCTAATTATGCCAATCAATTTCTAAAACAATAAAAATTTATTTTTATATATATTAAATGAGTGATTTATACCTTGTGAAGATTGAAAGTCACGTCACCAACTTCGACGATGATATCACTCGGAAGTCCAGTAGTGCAGTTCCTTCGTGTCAAAAACAAGACGTGGTTTACTTAATTTGAAGTAATAAACAAAAATCTTCACCACTTTATCTAATTTTAAGCATCGAAATAACGAACAGTACATTCCAGAAAAATGATTTATTTCACGGTTTTGTATTACCTTCTTGCCTGCACCGGTATTAACAACTTCCAAGCTTGCAAAAGTTGGTAATCAATAGTTGGATTTTAGTCGATTTCGTAGATTTGTACATTTTCTATACACCCTAATGAAATAAAAGATACAATTCAATTCAAATAAAACAATGGTAACAATAGCTTATCCTATCCTATCGCCCACTTCTTTGGGAAGCGGTCGGTGGCTCTCGTCCCCCTTTTGTGTGGCTACCAACCGGTTCTCGACACTCCTTCACGGCAACTGTTGACATTGTCTGTCCACGTCAAGATCCGGTGCCTTAGGCTAATGAGGTTTGAGTTAAAGGGGCTGTCCCCAAGCATTGATGCACTCTCTACTGGACCGTCCTTGACCGCCTACCCACCACAGATAGACTGGCGAGACATGGGATCACTGCCCATACCTCTTGCTATCTTTACAACGACGTCTTGGAATCTTAGAGCCACATCTTCTTTGACTGTCAACTCTCTTCCGAAGTATGGTCCAAGATCTGCTACACCTTTGGGCTAAGAATAAATGCGTCTCGCAAATTTACTGGAACTTTGGCATGGATTAAGTCTATAAACTCCTCCGACACCCGTCAACGAATTGGAATTGCTCTCGATGCAACGATCTGGAAGATTTGGAGAGAAAGGACGGACGAATGTTGTGACCTACTATACTTAAATGTTAACAGTGGGCCCGGGAGTTTGTGCTCCCCAAGCCCCATCTTTCAAATTTCTTCTCATTTTGTAACTAAGGCCTGGGCTTGCCTCTGTAACTTTACTCATTTGCAGAGCAATACACAGGAAAATTTCCAAAAAAAAAAACAATGATAAAAATTCCATTTGCAGTCATTTCAAATAGACAAAAAAGTGTGGTTGGTCAGAAAACCCAATTAAATAGGTTGCAGTGATTATCACTATCATTTATTCTGATCTTTTTTCGCGCAAAAGTGGGAAAAAGACACGAGACGCCACGAAACAATGGAAGCGGAAGATCGCGTACCAGGTCTGGCCCTGGCGTTGGAAGACCTCGGACTTGGATCCGAGCTTGAGGATGGCCATGGACGCCATGGTTTAGAGACGGGAGCGCACTCCGTTGAGCAGAGAAGGGGGGCGGTGGTGCTGTGGACGCATCAAGAACAGGAGGGGATGATGAAGGCGAGGTTTTGTAGGATCTGGAGGCCAGATCTGATGGGGCTGCTCTGGTTTGTGGGGGCGCGCGGATTTGGAGGGAGGGATCGGGAAGAACAGGAGTGCAGAACTGCGATGCGACTCCACCCCTTCGCCTCTCTGTTTACGTTTGCTATTATTAGTAAAAATATCTTTTTTTGTTTCCTTGTTTGTTCTCGTGCCTTCGTTTACTTATATGGATTCGGTATATTAATATTAGAAATCCAGAAACAGAGCAGGCTGCCAAAAAATTCTCAGATTAAATTTCGATTAAATGTAGCACGTAAACATACTTACGTAAGCATGAATGCGTGCATGCATGTAATAGAAACACGATATGAAAGGTTGGGTATAATTTATGTACTAATTACAAATAGTACTTTTTATTTATTAAATGAATTTTTGAATAAGGTTAAATGAGTGAAATTATATGTACAAACCTCAAGCGATGCTTAATTGGAGTGAAAAATAGAATATAATGTACATAAGTGAAGATTTATTCTGAAATAGCCTAAACAATGCAAACAAAAAGATATATTTTTCAATATTGTTCTAAATCGAATCTTTCACGAGCCGAGATCTAACTGCACCAGATCCGAACACTACTCTTTTGTCGAGTTGAATCGAATCCAAACCCCGTAAATATACTTAACAAACCGAACTAAACTTAAGTGGATTGGCTCAAGTTTAGTTCAATTTTACTTCAGCTCGAGACTTACTCTGAACCGAAGTTAATTTGTAATGGATCGAATTTACGTATTATATTTGGCACATTAAATAAATAGGATGGGCTTGAACCGAGCTTGACCCAAAGAATCCACAAATCCGAACTAAATAAAAACTCAATAAGATTACAAGACTACTCGTAAAGCATTCTATTCTCACATATTTATTATTATGGGTAAAATACAAGGGTTCCAACCGTGCCTTGATTCCTAATTAAAGGTCTTACTTTTTAAATCTAATAAAGGGGAGCTTGATCTTATTTTTTTGTCTTAAATACAAGCTTCCGTAAATTTCTTGACCTCTATATGTCGTCTTTAAATCCGAAAGTTGAAATTCCCGACTTTCTTAGAATATGTACATACTAAAAAGTTTCACCGGTGTTTTTCATCAAGAAAGTTTTTATAGAAAAATTCCAACCTATCTGAGTCTCTATTTGAGACTAAGTTATTGTAAAAGAGAAATTTCAAAGAATTTTGCTAAAACGGTCAAAAGTCATGGAAATGATTAAAACTCGATTTTTTTCCAAAAATTTATGTTTTCAATGGTCCAAATTCAATAAATAGAATAGAAATACACCCTTATTTATAAAGTAGAGGTGTAAATACAAGTTTTGAAGTAGTATCATCGTCATAATCACTATATATGTTGATATAAAATAGCAATATGTTGTCTAGAGTTATAATTGATTTTTGAACTACATGCAAAAGTAATGATAATCACCTCTTCAACAAGAATAAGGTCACACTTATAGTAGTTATTAAACAAAATATATATGCCAATAATAACATTCTTTAGCTTTAAAGCTTGAATTTAACTCTTAAGACTTGTTTCTAACCAATTAGTTTTTGATTTAAACTGACAGTTTCAAAACTAGTTAAAGGAATTTTTTCGATCAATATAAAGCTTTTTAAAAACTCAATATATTGAAGGAGAAATGAGTGAATATTTAAGTGATATAAGCAAATTTCAATGAAAGAAAAGGGTGGATTCCTTATTTTTGATATTTTGTCAAAATCACATGCAATTTTAAAGGAATTTACCTGATAGGGCATGTTTGGTTACTGAGATGGGGAGGGTTAATGTATCCACTTGTGAATAGTAGGTGTTTGGATGATTATGAGGGATGGGAGAGGGTTGGGATAAGGAATGTGATGTGATATCACCTAGACCTGTGATGGATTTCCAACCCATGATTGGAGGGGGATACACCGGGATATCTCAGGATACCCTAGTAACCAAACAAGCCCTAAGAGGCCGCTTGGTTGGGGTTACCCCTCACTTTGGGTGGGTTACCCCTCAAAACCCATATATCTAACCCCACAAGCGGATCCCACTCTCTCTCTCCACCAAAAAATTATATTATACAATCATATCAGAGCTTTTTCCCATTAAGGGCATGGGCTTGACAAAAATACCCGGTTAAGACATGAAATTTAAAAAATTCCCTGTCAAGGCATCGATCGGTGAATGGTTCGCTGATCGGCAAACCGTTCGCCGATCGCAATATAAAATCAGTAAGATTCGATTTTTCATCCGTCGAAATAATTTAAATATATTAAAAATAATATATAATATTATTCCGAAAAACTTTTGAATTTTATGTTATTAAAAAAATATAAAATACGAACCATTCGGCCAATTGTTTGCCGATTACTTTTCCAAATAATTTTATATTATTTTTAATAATATAAAATTTAAAAAGTTTTCCGAAATAATATTATAACGATAAATACATGGTTATTTTTAACAATATAAAATTTTAAAAAATTTTCAGAATAATATTATATATTATTTTTAATATATATAAAATTCAATCAACCTTGTGTCAGATTTTTAATAATATAGAATTTAAAAAGTTTTCCAGAATAATATTATATATTATTTTTAATATATATAAAATTCAGTCCGCTCTCAACATGTCAGATTTTTAATAATATAAAATTTTTAAAAAGTTTTTTGAAATAATATTATATATTTGTTTTAATATATATAAACTTCAATCCGCGCCTAACATGCAGTGATCGACGAACGTTTTGCCGATCGGCGAACTGTTCGCCGATCGATGCCTTGAAAGGGAATTTTTTAAATCCCATGCCTTGACCGGGTAATTGTGTCAAGCCCATGTCCTTAATAGAAAAAAAGCTCTCATATCATCTAAAAATCATAAAATACTCAAATTCTACTCATTATTCCAAATTTTAATACAATCACATCACAACAACTACCCACTTTTTCAGATTTCAATACAATCATACCATAATAACTACTTACTTTTTCATATTTCAATACAATCACATCACACAAACTCTCCCAACCCTTTACCCACCAACCAAACACAAAAATACAAAAACGAGTTATCCTCCTCCAGATAACCCACTGACCAAATACAATTTAAGGCAGTGTTTCATTTTTTGAAAAAATCCTTAAGGTAGTGTTATATGGTATGCACATATTTGGGTGCCCAATTCTGTTTTTTTCCCACTCAAAATATAGATGTGGCTATGAGCTCATGGATCATGTAAATTATTTTGAACCACAAATCAAGTGATCGAAATTCCATAAAATCTACGCAAATCACACAGATTTGATCAAGAACAAACGTACCAACCAAATATCGAGATGATCCAGATCCTATTTCCTTGTCAAACGTGCGATCTTTCCTTCCCCATCGCACGGCCTCGACCTCCTGCGAGCAGATCGAGGTCGATCCTCGCAAATCTGAAGCCCGACGCTGCGGAAGGATCGAAGTCAGAGGGACCCAAATCCTCCACCGGGGGAATCGTCTCAAAGCAGCTCATCGCCAGAGCCGCCGTGGCCGTTCTAGGGTTAGGGTTCGTCGACGCGGGGTGAGCTCTTCGTGTTTCCTCCTCAAAGCTGTGATCTTTTTGATGCTTATCGATCTCTGTTCTTATGGAATTGGTGGAAATTTGCCGATTTTGATGGTTAAATTTGAGACAGTTCGAATCTTTTTTAGTTGTTTAACATCAGAGTTTATATTTTTGCTTGAAAAAGCGACTTTCAATAATCAATAAATAGGACCGTACAAATGGAAATGATAGGGATTAACATAGAGAGCAATTAGATGAGTTATGCCGCGGCGTTAATAAATTTCAAAATCACGTAACATAGAGAGCCATTAGAGGGGTTATCCCGCAGCGTTAATAAATTTCAAATATCACATCTCTAATTATTCCTCACAATATATGTTTTTTTTCACAATCAATCTTTTTGCTACTGATTATCCAATAACCCAGTCATCCCCATCACTTCAATGTAATGTCAAATTTATCCCGCAAGTATCCATTTAAGCAAGAATCTAGGCAAAGTGCGAAGTGGATTATGATGAGCACGGGGACTCTGCTCTGAGCTTAGTCGAGCCTCGGTTCTTGTGACAGCGAGAATGATAGAGATGATGCTCGGGTTGTATATGGACTGGAATTGCCAAGTGCTTTACCTTAATACAGTATAACTCGACTTGTAGATACAGCTCATACACTTCCAAGTTGCAAAACATGGGTTCTGAATTCAAAATCTTTGACATTCGCCACTCTTTAACGTCTTGATGCTTGCGTCTGAAGTAAAGCCTGTTTATATGCTGCGGTTCTCAGGAAGGAGTCCTGGAACGACTGATCTCATTGGGATTGGTGATAGAGAACTAGGTTAAGGATTGGTGATAGAGAACTAGGTTATCTCCCGGTAATTGTATGCACTATCCTTTAGTATAAAAATTTTGCCTCTCAAGTTCAACCTCGCAGCCAAATGGGGCTCTGTGGGAAATTTTACTAGTTAGTCAGTCAAATTTAGGAGGAAACGTAAATCTCTCAGGTAACTTCCTGTTAATTTTGTAACAATATCTGTCATTTATCATGTTCTCCACTTTGCAATCAGAGGACATGAGGACTTCATCCCATAGAAGCATTAACACTGTTATCAATGCGGTTTCATTTCTTGAGATCTACAAAGAACTTAGTAAACTATTCTGAAAGTTGTTTTTTCCCTTAAATTACCTTTTGTTTATAAATTTTGTAGCTGCTGAAGTTAAAAGGTTTCTATGAAGTATCATTTGATGCATAGTAAGGGATGGCTCCTCTGCTAACTTGACATCAGTTACTACTCTTCTGACACAATAAACACAAGGCCTATTCTGATAGCCTCTTTTTAGCATATAATATAAGAACTGGATTTTTACATACATACCTTGTATTCTTTCATACTATATTTTGATCCCTCTGTAGTTTGTATTTACACCCATACCCATGTATACTGACTAACAATTGCGTGCGGCGTGCCATGTCCATATGTTAACTTCCATTCACTCGTCTGTTAAATTTGACTGGATCCATCAAAAGTTGACAAATTTACCCCTATAGATCCTTCATATTCCAGAATTATGCTACTCCATCCATGAGCTCCTCCCTCTCCCCCTCTTGCAACTTCTCCCACTACACCCTCTCCAACAGTCACACCGCCAAGAGGTGCCACCACATTTATCACCGTCCTCGCCTCCTCATCTTCAGATAGGAAACTGACGACCATGATCTCGTAGTTCACCTGCACGAGGGGTGCATACAGACCATCATTGGCCTACTCCCTAATCATGACTGTTGTATGTGTGTCGTCGTATCGAAGTTCTCTGTATAACACTTTTGAGTATGAGCAACGTGGGACTTAACAACCCACAAGCTATCTAATGCACATGCGATTACAATATTTCTCTGTGCAGAGTCAATGCCAGACTTCCAATCACAAAAATGTTGCAATATGCTCTCATCATAATTTACGGATTCCCAGGACTACAACTTAGCATATCCCTTAGCTTCAAAGGGCTTTCTTCGGTGGTTAGGGTTACCTCAATAAATGTGCTTGCATCTGGTTTAAATTCAGCTGCCTCCCCTTCTCCTGCCATCTCCACAACAACAAGAATTCGAGCATCATTCAAGTGAGCCTCCACAACAATCGCTTCAACCTCCATATGGAGGTGGAGAAGGGTTCTTCAGAACATATCAAAGTAAACCTTTAATAACCTCATCAAGAGTTGCATATTGTCATCCACACATTGAGCTCTGTCCTTGTAGGCCTCGATCGCCTTGGCCTTAATATTTTCCGACTCCCCATGTTTGAATCTACATTGAATTTCCATTTGAACTTTGTTAGAGTATATGCGTCACTTATCATGTAGATGGGTAAATGGATCACTCCAGGATTCGTTTACCACATCCAGTTGTTTAGTCCCATATCTACCAGTTGTGGGATGTGGAGACTCAGTGAGGGCTATATAAGAAGCCCCACATCCTCTGTATTCAGTGAGAAAGTTCAATAGACACATCAGCCCTTCGAGGCGTTCTCCCATGGTTTCATCCCGCTCCTTAGAAGTAGAATTCCACGTTAAAATCCCGTGTTCTTAATGTTTTATTCTATTTTATCTGATATTTGCTTCCGCATTCTTTATTTTCTAACATGGTATCAGAGTGGGTTCGATTCTCAAGGTTTTCATGTCCTTTATTTTCGAGCCTAATTATGTTCTTAACATTTTTGATATCCGTGTTTAGTTCAGGTTTGATTTCTAGAGTTTCTTTGGAAACCCTAATCATGCATAGTTTGCAAGCAGACAACTGCTCCAGTTTGGGTTCACGGAACCCTAGTTTTCAAAGATTCAGTTCCAGTTCTGCTCCAGTTCTCCAGGCGACAGGAACCTAATTCACGAGTTTGTGTTCGGGTGACGCAATCTCCAGCATCACGCGTTGTCAACCAAATGTATCTCACGAGCAAGCCCTATCCAAGATCTGATGGCGGCGACTCAAGCGGCCACATCCCCAAGCAGCACCGCCCACCCTCTAGCCGCGCGCATCCGGGAAGAGAGCTTCAGGAAGCACCTCTCCGCAGAGACAACTCCCCATCGGGGGCAACAAGAACTCCAGCACCGCCGCAGGCGGTGGACCCTCTTCTCCCCCTTGGCGGCGAAGAGATCCCGCCAACAACAACCCTCTTCTTCAGGCGGAGCCCCTGCTGTAGGTGGCGGCAAAGGCCACGCCCCCCTCCTGGCTCGAGCCTCCAGCGGCAAGCCCTCTCCGTGCGGCACATCTACAGGGCGAAGTGGCTTTCACGGCATCGAGGCCCCGAAGTCCAAGCGGCGGTGGCAGATTTTCATGTCCTCTCCTCCTTGATCTAGTGCAGGTGGCACGAGATCCCATCCAGATAATCTCCCAGCCGCATCATCCCCTTCTTCCATCAGCGCCAACGCTCCTCAGTGCTCCTCGGTGCTCCAATCTCTCCAGGGGGTGGTGGTGTTCGAAGAATAGGGTTCTCAATTGGGAACCCTAGATAAAGTTAGCCCATGTGGACCGTACAATGTAAAAAAACAAGAAGAGGAGAGGAGGGAGAAAGCCCAAGTGGGCTACAACTGCATTAAAAAAAGAAGGGGCCCTGCTGCAGTCAACCCAAGTGGAAAAAAAGAAAAAAAAAGAGAGGGCCCAGAAAAAGGGGAATGACTGTTTATGTTGGCTGATAACACCAAAACCCACTAAGACCCGGGTGAAGGTAATGAAACAAGGGTCGTTGCGACCCGGATCTCAGAGACGGTGTGTATCAAGAAAAATAACCACTCAGAAAATATCAAATCAATCGAAACAAATAAGAGCGGTCTAGCTATGTGATTAACCTGGTATAGCTCCCAGGGTCGAACACAAGGAGCACGGGTTGGCCGTAGGCCTACGAAGTAGTAAAAACAATATAAAAATGAAAGGAAATGTTTTTTAGTGGTTTTTGATAATTTTTATATTTTTTTGGATTTTCAAATTATGAAGAAAATAAAAGAAAGTAAAATCTAGGCAACTTCAACAATTTATTAAACACACCAAAAATAATGCAAAAATTAAGGAAAAATTGTTTTTATGTTTAAGTTTTTAAGTGTTTTTGGTGAATTTTTGATAATTTTCTGATGGGTAGATTATTTTCTAAAAATCAAACAGTGCGAAAAATGAAAGGTACTGTCCAGCAAGGCTTAAGACCCAAAAATAAAATATTTAAGGATCTCAAAAAGCCCTGGAGGTAATTTTCCTGTAATCTAGAAAGAATAAGGAAAATTTAGACACCCTAATTATTGTTTTTGGATTTTTAAATTAATTATTATAATTTTTATGAGTTTTTAGGGGTTTTTCAATTTTTAAGGTTTTTAAGTGATGAAAAATAGCCAAAATTGGCTAGAAAATCAAACAACAAGCAAACAACAGAATCTAATTTCTTTATAATTTTTGGGGGTGTTTTTATATTTTTTTGGTATTTTTATATCTAGACAGTAACTAAAAAGGCTGTTTTTGAATTTTTAAAAATACTAAATAAAATAAAAAATGTCCTCAAAAATTCTCAAAAATCCTACAACATGGCAGGAGCCATGTGTCAAATTTTCATCGAATTTGGAGGTGGTTTGATATTTATTCAAAAATCAGAGAGGGGGCACTGTGCACAGGGACGTAAGTGCAAATACCCAAAGGTCTGAGGGCCAAGGTGCAAAAATCCCAGCAAGTCACGCGCGTGGCGCGTGCCTGGGGCACTCAGGGGCCTTTTGGTAATAAAAACCAAGTTTCTGGACTTTTTGGTAACTCGTACCAAAAGTCCAGGGGCTTGGATGCAATTTACCCACTAATACACGCACATGTAGAAATAAAAATGCTCACAGGGGCATAAATGCAATTACCAAAAAGTATTCATTCATTTCATAACCCAACAGAACTACAGGATGAAAAATGTAAATAGCCCAGCTAGACACGTGACGAAGCACGTGGACTCATACACACAAGGGCATACATGCAAATACAAACAAGCACAGGGTCCACAATGCAAATTACCCTACGTAAATAAAGTTACTAAAATATTTACAGGACTAAAAATAAAAAGACAAACTAAGAGGGGGCCCTAAGCAAATTACCCCTTTATTCGTCGACGGCCAGATGCGCGCCACGTGGAAGATCGGTCGGCTCTGGTGCGTTGGCGCTCTTCCTCTTCTTCTCTCGGGCCGAATCGACGGTGGAGGCGAGGACACGTGGAAGATCGAACGGGGTAGGGCTCAGGTGCCTCTCTCCTCTGCTACTAACGGTCCAGATGAGTCCCTCCAGGTGATCTACGGTAGCTGCTCCTCGGAAGATGGACGGCTGAGATCAGGACTGGAGCGGAGGAACCATCGGACGGTGCTGGAGGATGGTGGAAGAACACTCCGCCGGCGAGCTTCGCCGGCCTCGTGTGCGTGCTAGCGTCCTCCTCAGCTGCTCCTGATGATCGAAGAGGATCCGTGGTGATGCCCCGCAGCTGGTGGTAGCCTCCGATGGCCCGGCCGAGCCCTGGAGGGGCTCCGGCGAGGTCGTCGGCGAAGAGCTCCTGGTCTGAACGTATGGGGGTCTCAGATGACTCCCTTTGGACCTGCAAAGTGAACCAAGAGCTTCGCGGGTCGAGGGCAAAGAGCCTCGACCCAAAGAAGCGGGGTGAAGGTGGCTGGTGGGTCGATGCGAATGAGCTCCGGCGAGCTGGGGATGGGGGAGCTCGACTCCCAGCTCCGGGGCGAGCTGGGTTGAACGAGTGGGCGTAGAACGTGCGCGAGGGAGTGGCGGAGGTGAGCGTGTGCTCCGATGATCGAAATAAAGGACGATATGGCCGGAATCAGAGGAACACGGCGAGGAGGCGATTTGGGCGAAACTAGAAATTACGCGAAATGAAAGGGCGGAAGGGTTACCTGGGCGAAGTGGGAGACTGTGCTGGAGTGTGGCTAACTCCTGGTCGTCGCCTCGAAGGTCGTCACTGCCTGAGGCTCGAGCTCCAGCTAGGTGGCGGAGCACGGCGGCGCGCGGCTGCCGGATCGATGGTCCAAGCACCTCCTCCTCGCTGCAACAAGGGCCAACGCGAGCTGTCACCTCGGTGGTTACAATGGAGGTCACGGGAGTGAAGGTGGAGAGCCAAAGATGGCGTGAAAGTGCGGCGGAGCTCAGCATATATATGCGTGCAGGTCCGGAAAGGAGGTGGCGGGTAGGGCGAGCTGATGCGCGGATCTCGAGGCCAAAGCTCCGGCGCGCTTCTCGGATGTGACATGGTCATTGCGGACCCGGATTTGGGGTGGATGGAAATCGGGTCATCAAGAGAAAAATCCGAGAAGGCGGGTCGAATGAACAGACCCGGGCTCTGGTGGTCCTGGGGGAGGTGTTGACCGGGGGTCAACAATCCCCCGTGGACCAATCAGAGCCCGCCAATTATTGAAATTTTACTTGATTTTTTTGGGGCCTTAAATGGCCGAATTTTCAAAAACTTAAAACATGAAAAATGTTTGTTTTAATTTTTTCTATTTTTTGTGATTTTTAATTAATTTTTGGAAACTAAAAATAAGGTATATACATAGTAGCTATACATAGGTATATATACACTATATTGATTTTTGATTTTTGATTTTTAATTAGTTATTTTTATACATTTTTATTCCTATTTTATATTTTATTTATTTATAGGATAAAATGAGGAATAAAAAGCTATTTTTATTTTATTTTTATTGTTTATATACATAGGGGAAATAATTATTTATGCACAATTATATACATGGTATATATACAAGATATTTTTGTATTTTTAATTTTGTAATTTTTATTTGATTTTTGTTTTAATTCTTTTTATTTATTTTATTTACAACACATAAAAAGGAATATTTACAAAAAGTTTTGAAAACAAATAGCTTCATTTACAAGGTGAAATAAGGTAAGGGAGGTGGTCTATGTACATGGTGAAAGGTTCTTTTTGGTATTTTTAATTTTTAGATTTTTATCTTGTTTTTAATAGTTCCTAAATATATACAAAATATATATATAAGTATATTTTTGGTTGAGGAAAGTATTATTTTATTTATTTACACATGAGCCCCTATCTCCCTCTACTTGTGGCTTTTATGCGATCAGGCCCATGCTGAGCCCTCCCTTGGGTTAGGTTGCTCAATATCTATTCTAAATATTTCCCTCTTTTTCTTTTTCTTCTTTATTCTTTTATTTTTGCACAAAAACATGCTAATTATGTATTTTTACAAACATGCATGCTTTTGCTAACTTTTCCTATTTACACATATCTACATGCATTTGCATAGGTTTTTGTAGCTAAAATATAAGAATAAAGAGTGATGAATGGGTATTCATCACCCCCCTATACTATACTTTGCTAGTTCCTTAGCAAACACTTATTTGAAAAAGAAGTGCAAAAGAAAGAAAAAGAAAAAGAAAAAGAGAATGTACATGGATCAAGGCTGATTATTAAACTTGCCTTCATTAAATTGAGGTATGGAGCTTAATCAGATCTTTGGATTATTGATGTGTCGGAACCTTATTTAGACTTACGCTTAAAACCTAACAGCCTCCAAGTTCCACTATTCTATAACCAAGACTCCTCAATGCTCCAGATCAGAACAAGTCATCAATCACAAACCCTGAAGACCATGAATCTTTTCTTGTCCTGTGAAAGTGAGGTCTAAGCTCTCCACCTCAGAAATGGCAACTTGACAACCCTCCCTAACAAGGTAACTCTATGACCTCAATCTGGCCACTCTTTCCTCGAGGAGCGGGGTATTCCCTTCTAAGTTCAAGTACAACCGGCTCAAGAAGAGGGGGAAGAAGAGAATGGGCCAAGGCCAGTGTAGCCAAGTACCCTTGGGAGCTTGACCAGTGTAGCCAAGTCTCCCTGCTGCAAGCTACAACAGGTGGATCATGAAACCAAGCTTTGCTTATTGCACTTATATACATACTCCGGTGGGATTATCATTTTCTCTCAGACCCACCACTTTTTTGGAGTTATTTTCTTTTTGCACATTTTTTTTTCGAGTGCATCTATACAACATGTACATGTGCAGCATATATACAAGGAGTTTTTCCTCTTGAGCCAGTAGACTATCCCTCTTTTGAAGCTTTATTGCAACCCACAACTCCCGTCGTTAGACTTCATGGCAACCAGACCAAGTTGAGACGCACTTCCTTCACTAAATGAAGAAGAGAGGTTCCGCCTAGAAGTACTACCCTCATATGCTACCCCAAGTCAAGGAAGACTGCCTCCTCACCACCTCATCCGTAGAGAGCTCGGTGCATAGTGCGGTTGTCCAAGTAAAGCCATAATCTATATGAGTCATGTGTTGTTGTTAAGTGCTCTACTTAGGCTCATTGAGATGACATGTGATCATAGCCTAGTGGACTCAAAGAATTAAGTCACCGTGGACCTGAAAAGCCTTAAACCTAAGCCCTATAAGGTTCCTCTTAGAATTAGGTGGATTAAGATCTTAATCAAGCTCCATTTCTCAATTTGATTCCAGGCTAGTTTAAGTGTCAACTATCATCCAAGAAAAGCTATATACATATGTACAAAAAGATGCTTATTTACACAATATTTTACAATCATGCAAAATTTTTGAAAAATGTTTTGAAATCATGAATGATGATGCATGAAGTGCAAGTTTTACAAAAAGATATTTACACACATTTACACAAGATTTTTGCAAACTTTGATTTTCAAAACATTTTGGAAAAATTTTGTACTATATACATAATTTTGATACAAAAATATTTACACAAGCTTTACACAAAAGATTTTTGAAACCATTTTTACAAAAATAATTTGTACACTAGCTATGTATGTGCAAATAAAAGAAGATTGTGTACATGAAAAATTTTTAATTTTTGTGGTTTTTAGCCATTTTTATTTATTAACACACTCACACAAAGTACGAGTTATGGCTAAAGTATATATGAAATATATACACCCCCCCCTATACTTAGCTCGAACGATGTCCTCAGAGTCAAGAGCGATGAAGAAGACATAACTCGTGCTATGTATAGGGAAGTGAAAAGGAAGGCTATACAAAAGGAGAATAAGAAGTCAAGAGGGACTCGGGTCTTCCCCCTATACTTAGGATCAAGTAATCCTAAGTATAGCAGGCTGTATACTAAGGGAAAACCGAGTGGAGAATGTACAGGGTCTACCCCCCCTATACTTAGGATAAGATATCCCTAAGTATAGGCAGCAAAACAGGGGTAGATAGAAACAAAAGGAATACCCAAAAGGTCTCACATCCCCCCTATACTTAGGGTAAAGTGCACCCTAAGTATAGCATAATCACAAGATGAAGAAAGGGATGTGGGACTAAGGAATGTGATGATATGGACATCTGGATCTATGTACAGCGGAGGATCAGTAAAGCTCAGGCGTGAAATGCATTAGATGTGAGTCAAAGACCACATCTCACGCAAAATGAATAGGGGCAATATCAACGACCCGCGGCTCATGATCTAGAAATGGCTTGAGCCGCTGGCCGTTCACTCGGAAGGTACTCTCAGAAGACAACTCGGATATGTCGATGCTACCGTTGTCGTGTACCTTCCGAACCAGATAAGGTCCTTTCCATTTGCTCTGTAGCTTCCCTGGAAATAATCTAAGCCTCGCATCAAACAGCCATACTCTCTGTCCAATCTCAAAATGTTTGTGGCTGATATGTGAATCATGCCACTCCTTGACTTTCTCCTTGTAATGTAGGCTGCTTGAGAAAGCTGAATCTCTAAGCTCCTCCAGGGCAGCTAGCTCTGCCCTCCTCTGGTCTCCTATACCATCTGGATCCATGAGAATGTCTGTAACTGCCCAGAGTGACTTGTGCCTCAGCTCAACAGGTAAGTGACAAGGCTTGCCATACACGAGGCGAAAGGGAGATGTGCCCAAAGGCGTCTTGAAAGACGTCCTATATGCCCACAAGACCGAGTCCAATAGCTGTGACCAATCCTTTCGGTCAGGGCGGACGACTTTCTGCAGAATAGTCTTGATCTCCCTATTCGACACTTCGGCTAGACCATTCGTCTGTGGATGGTATGGTGTAGCAACTCGATGGTCTATGCCGAACTCGCTAGCAAGTGCCTTCACCTGGTCGTTGATGAAGTGAGATCCCCCATCAGAAATAAGAACTCGAGGAACCCCGAACCGCGTGATGATATGCTTCCTCAAAAATCTGCAAACTGTCCTTGCATCAGCGGCTCGGGCGGGGATAGCCTCCACCCAACGACTCACATAATCGACGGCCAACAGAATGTACTCGAATCCCTGACTCTTAGGGAATGGACCCATGAAATCGATGCCCCATGCGTCAAAAACCTCACAGAAGTGAATGGGCTGCATCGGCATCATATCACGCTGTCCACAAGTGCCCATCCTCTGACAGTTAGTACACCTCTTCACGAACTCATCTGAGTCCTTGAAGAGGGTAGGCCACCACAAACCGGATTGGAGCACTTTCTGTGCCGTTCTCCTCCCAGAATGATGTCCCCCTGCCTCAAGCTTGTGGCAGTAAGTGAGGACGCTATGGTGTTCCTCCTGAGGAATACACCGACGCCAGACGCTATCCCCTCCCTCGTGGTAAAGGATGGGATCCTCCCAATGGTAAGACTTGGCCTTCGCTAGGAAGGTCTCAAGCCTCTGCCTGGGCCAATCTTGTGGGACTTTCCCAGCAACGAGAAAGTTCACAATATCGGCATACCATGGGAGTGAGGCGATAGCAAGGATCGCCTCATCTGGGAAGGTATCTCTGATCGGATCAATCTGCTCTGACTCCTCAGGCTGCTCTAACCGGGAAAGGTGATCCGCCACCACATTCTTGACTCCAGGCTTATCCTTGATCTCAATGTCGAACTCCTGGAGTAGAAGGATCCATCTAGTCAGTCTGGCCTTGGCATCCTTCTTTGCCATGAGGTACCGGATGGCGGTGTGATCTGTGTACAAAGTCACTCGGGATCCAATGATATACGATCTGAATTTATCCAGGGCAAACACTACGGCTAGCATCTCCTTCTCTGTGACCGTGTAATTCCGCTGGGCGGAATCCAATGTGCGGCTAGCATAGTGTATCGCAAATGGTACTCCATCCCTCCTCTGTCCCAGCACTGCCCCTACGGCAAAATCGGAGGCGTCCGTCATGATCTCAAATGGGAGAGACCAATCAGGTGGCTGGAGGACAGGAGCCTCAATCACACATCTCTGGAGAGTAGCAAACGACGAAAGACACTTGTCATCGACAAGGAACTCGGTGTCTTTCGTCAAGAGGTCGGTCAACGGTCGGGCAATCCTGCTAAAATCCTGAATAAATCTCCTGTAGAATCCAACGTGCCCCAGAAATGACCGTAACTGCCTCAGATTGGACGGCGGTGTGAGTTTTCTAATGACATCGACCTTGGCCGGATCAACCTCCATGCCCCTGTTGGAGATGATGTGGCCAAGCACCGTCCCTTGAGTCACCATGAAGTGACTCTTCTCCCAAGATAGCACCAAGTGATACTCAATACATCGCTGGAGTACTTGATCTAGGCAGTCAAGACAAGAATCAAATCCGTCGCCGTAGATCGAGAAATCATCCATGAAGACCTCAAGGCACTCCCCTACCATGTCCGAAAAGATCGACAGCATGCACCTCTGAAAAGTCGCAGGGGCATTGCGTAGCCCAAATGGCATGCGTCGAAAAGCGTATGTGCCGAACGGACAGGTAAAGGTGGTCTTCTCCTGGTCCTCAGAAGCGATGGCCACTTGGTTGTAGCCCGAGTACCCATCCAGGAAGCAATAATGGCTCTTCCCTGCCAGTCTCTCAATGATCTGGTCAATAAAAGGCAGGGGGAAATGGTCCTTCTTGGTGGCTTGGTTGAGTCTCCTGTAGTCAACACAAACCCTCCAAGACGTGGGTACTCGTGTAGCAATCTCCTCTCCCGACTCACTGATCACAGTCGTGATGCCCGTCTTCTTGGGCACCACATGCAAGGGGCTGACCCACTTGGAGTCGGAAATGGGATAAATGAAACCTGCACCCCACCACTTCGATATCTCCTTCATGACAACCTCTCTCAGGTTGGGGTTCAGACGCCGCTGGAACTCACGCGACGGCTTCGCCCCATCCTCGAGATAGATGTGGTGGGAGCACACTGATGGATCAATCCCATGGAGATCTGCTACGCTCCATCCGATCGCCTTGCGGTTCTTTTCAAGAACCCCCATCAGACGGGATTCCTGCTCTCCAGTCAACTCAGCGGAGATGATGACTGGGTACATCTCAGGATCGCCCGCAAGGAATCGATACTTCAGCGAAGTAGGGAGCAGCTTCAGCTCTGGTATGCTGGGTGCTGGCAAATCTGGCTGTGGAAGAAACTGAGTGAATGCTGCAAGGTCTGCCAAATCTGCCTGGGAAAGTGAAAGTGTACTCTCGCAAACTGGGTCGGGAGAAGGCGGCTCAACTGCACTGTCTCTGCTCTGCTCTGCCTCTACCTCCTCCTCTGTAGGCTCTGGTGAACTCAGGTCTGGCATCTGCTCATAACAATCGGCCCAATCAGACTCTGAATCCGAGGGATCTGCATCAGAAACGGTGGCATCAGTACCACCGGGAAAACAAGGTGGCCTCAGCACCACCATCACTAATCGCTGTGCTGCGATCGAGAACCGGCTCTGCTGCCGCAATAGTATCCTGAACCAGGTCTGTGCTCTCCAGACTCTCCTCTGCTGTCAACTCTGCATCAGCTGCGTCTGAAAGTGAGAGGGTAGTCTGTGTCTCAAGGTCTGCCCAAGCTGCCTCGTCGTCTGTGATCACAAAGTCACAGTCCTGGTGGATGTCTGGCTCTGCGTCTGTCAGCTGCTCTGAGTCGGTACTAGTGTCTGAGCGGGATCTGGATCTGACTCTGTAGTCCTCGACCGTCTCTATTTGTATACTCTCGCCCTGGACGCGAAAGTACACCTTCCCGCTATCATGATCAGTCACCGCCTTGGCTGTGGCCAAGAACGGACGACCGAGGATGATGGGGGTATCGGCCACCGATTCAGGGATCTCCATGTCCAACACTACGAAGTCCACGGGGAATTGCAGACCCTGAATCGTGACGATAACGTCTCGTAGCAACCCCTTCGGCCTCTTGACAGATCGATCAGCGAACTGAAGGACTGTCCTGCTCTGTCGAAGAGTGCCCAACTCGAAGCGGTCGAGAAGGGCTGCCGGAAGTAGGTTGATCGAAGATCCGCTATCTAAAAGAGTACGGTCGAACCACTGCTCTCTGATCTGGCATCTGACATACGGGGCCCCTACATCTGGCCTCTTGGCTGGCAGTCGGTTCTGAATCGTAAAGCACGTGGCTTTGGTCAGCACATGGATCTCTGAAGTGTGGTTCCTCCTCCTCCTCCTAACTGTGGTCATCTCTCTCAAAGATCTCTGGAGAAGGGGATGTGCTGCAAAGCCTCCTGGAGGGTCAGCTGAATGTGAAAGCGATCTATCATGCTCTGGCTGAACTCCTCAAACTCTCTTTTTTTTGAATCATTTTTCTTCCCCTTCCCCATCTGAAGGGCTCTAGGGAAGGGGATCACTGGGTCCTTCTCAGATGAAGGACTAGGAAAAGATCTACGCGGTTCAAGGACCGGATCCACACATACATCATGCACCACAGTGGGACCAAAAGAATGTAAACCTTTTCCTTTATTCATCACAGAATCCTGAGATACATGACCATGAGGAAAAACAACATCAGATCTCTCTCTACAAACACCGGTGGCCTCAGTACCACCACGGAAGGGCTGCTCTGCTGCTGCTGAAGGTAGACGTCGAGCGGCATCAGTACCGCTCACTGGCTCGGCTGCTGCTGGGGTGGCATCAGTACCACCTCCTAGATCTGGTGAAGTGGCGGCCTCAGTACCGCCGGTGGGATCAGCATCTCTGGTGGCCTCAGTACCACCGTCATCATCTGGAGCGGCCTCAGTACCGCTCTCCTCCTCCTCCTGTGGCGCCTCGGGATGGTGCTCAGCTGAGGCGCCGCCGCCGGCTGGGGTCCTACCGCTCCTAAGCATGGCAAAATCAACATCAAACAGATCTGAAGAAGTATCATCAAAGGGATCGCTAGGAGTGGCTAACTCAGTATGTACTACCTGCTCAGACTTCCGCTTGAGATTGTTCGGGTTCGGCTCTATCTGGGCAGGTATGGCGGCCTTCCCTCTCACCAGGTCCCGCAACTCCTGGCGGAACTCATCCATCTCCCGTCGGAATGTCGCCTGCTGATCCGTGAGGAGGCGGGTGATATCATCCAAAGCGGGGCTCTCGTGGGAGCCCGACGGGTAGCCTCTCTGTGGGTGAGGCTGCTGGTACTGCTGTGGGTGAGAGGGGTAGGACGGAGGGTGCTGCTGGTGCTGGTATCCCGGGTGAGCCTGCTGCTCACGCCTCCAAGACTGTCCCTGCTGATAGGGACGAGGACCATAGGACGACTGCTGCTGGTGGACTGGGTGCTGCTGCTGCGGCTGCTGGTGATGGTCTCTCGGCTGGGAGTACTGCCCTCCCTGTGCTGACGGCTGCTGCTGGGGCTGGGAACCACCGCTCCTCCACCTGAATCCGGGATGGTCTCGTCGGATCCCAGGCTGGGGACGGTCGTACCAGATCCCGTTGACATCCATCAACGGCTCTGCATCCAAGGGGGCTGGGGGTAGTACTGCCAACGGCTGATCCGGCTGGTAGACCACCATCTGCATCTCTGGAGATGGTGGGTACTGGTAAGTAGGCTGCGGCTGCTGGTACGGCTCCGCCTGTACAAGGTGAACCTGTCTAGGCTGCGCTGGGACGCTGGAGCGCTGGGACGAGCTGCTGCTGCTGCCGGAGTCGCCTCGCGACTGAAGACGGGGCTGAGAAGCCGTCTGTGTCTCCTGGAGACACATGATCTGTGTCTTCAAGTCGCTCAAGACCTGTGCCATCTGATCCATCTGTGCTATGCTCTGGCACTGCTTCTTCTCGATCAGCTCCATGCGGTCCAGCTTCTCGCTGATGATGCCCATGTCCGCAGCTGACGACTCTAATTGTGCTGCTGCTGTGGCTGCTGCGGACGAACTGGAAGGACCTGCATCGACCCGTGCTATCCTCTGGTACTGCACGGGTCCTGGCTGATGTGGCTGGGTCTTCTGGGTGTAGAGACGGGTCTGGGACATGACCATGTAGTTCTCCGCCATCTCCTCAAAAATAGCCCAGACCTGGTCATGGTCCTTGGCGAAGTAGGACCCGCCACAAGAAGCGTTCACCAGGCCCTGTAGCTCTGGTGACAACCCACTGAAGAAGCTCTGAACTAGGTTCGGCTTCGTGATATCGTGGTGTGGGCATCTGTCCATGAGCTCTCTGAACCTCTCCCAAGCCTCGTGGAACTGCTCGTTGGGGAACATGGAGAAGTTGTTGATCAGGGCCCTCGCTGCATTCGTCCGCCCGAGTGGATAGTACTTGTTCAAGTACTCGGTGCGGAGCTGCTCCCAGGTGTAGACGAATCTCCCCAAATGTTTCAGCCAGGTGGCTGCTCTGTCTGCTAGTGAGAAGGGGAAGGCAATCATCCGTATGGTATCCTGGTCCACGTGTCTGTCGTGGACAGTACTGCAGATCATGAGAAACTCCTGTAGGTGGAGATGGGGCTCCTCTGTAGCCAGTCCTTGGAACCGCGGGAGCATCTGCAAGGTGTTCGGGGGGAACTTGAAGTCCCCCACGATGGCTGGAACCACAACCCAATGGTGCATCAAGGTAGATCCGGGGTTGTACAACTCCCGCATCGGTCTAGGTGGTCCTGCTCCTCCTGCGGCTGCTGCCGCTGCGGCGGCGGCCGCGGCTGCTGCTGCTGCTGCTGCTCGTGCCTGTGCCTGTGCCTCATCGGGCTCCTCGGGCTCGCTCTGTGCATCTCTCTCTGCTCTGAGCCTCTCCATCTCACGCCTCATCTCTATCATAAAAGCTCCCTGATCGCGGAGCTGCTGCTGGACTGTCTCTAACTGTGCGATCAGGGTGGAGTTGATCGCTCCCTGGTCCAGTACGAAGTGCTCGGGACGGGAGTGATCGTCAGAACTGCCTGCGCCGGCCATCTCAACGTCTGCAAAACCAAATGAGCCCAACTCAGGTGCTGTCAAATGAATAAGTCTCTCCTCGGGCTCATATCTCTCAGGTCGGTCAGAAAAGGGGTCGAGGGGGAACATGGTGGAATCGTACTCGGGCTCGGAGAGCGGGTCTGAGCTCTCGCGAGCCAACCTAGATGATGAGGTAGACGCGCCCGAAAGCGGTGCAGCCAAAGGCTGCCTAAGAGATCGTCTACCCATCATCTCGATCTAGCGAGTAAGGCGGATGAGATCTGGAAAAATTACGATCAGAAAACAAACCCCCGGTTCACCAACGCAACGCGAGCTGAAGACCGTGAAAGCTCGGTCAAATTATCTTGTCTATTTTATTTGGTGAACAATCAAGATAGCAGAGCGATTACGTGACCTGTTGGGAACCCGATGCTCCCAAGAGACTGGCCCAATCCTAAAGGTAGATCTTTCCCAGCCAGTACAAGTTGCGGACCGTTTACCGGCTACCCGATCAACCTGCTCTGTTAAGGATGTCACGGCCCGCTTTACCGGGTACCGGAGAGATCCTCACTGGAGAACGACTAACTCTAAGATTAGTAGTCTAATGGAAGTTCAGGCGTGGCTCTATCCTAGTGTGCGGGTCACTCTCTCGCTCAAGCAAACCAAACAATGAGGGGGTTGCTCTCCCCAAGACAGAATTTTTAGGGTGAGCAAGTTTTAAGGTCAATAATTTTAGCAGTCCCAATTTTATGATTACTCTTTTTTAGGTATTTTTCAAACAAACAAAATCGCCTAACGAATTTTTCGGTTTCTCCTGATTATTAAGTCCAAAATCGGGGGGAGAAGACGAAAAAGCCGATGCACGAAAAATCAATGATGCATGCTGAGTAAGAAATGCGTACCTGCCGCCAGCACTCTACATGCAAAGTGATCCGCGCATAAAATAAAGACAGAAAATAAACTAAACTATATGATGCAGCGGTAAAAAGCCGAGTCCTAAGACAAGCAACTTCTATTGATCGTGAAGAACAATAGTTAGCTAACCGATTCGAGTCCGGAGTCCGATCTTGGGAGTCACTCGGTGCCCGCCACAACGGGTCCTGCCAGCGCTGTATGTGACTCCTAACGGCACGTGGTCTCAAATCCAATTAAACTAACTTTTTCAGTGAATTTTAGTAAGGTCCAATTACGTTCTATAGGAACAAATATTCTATTAAGTGTTGGGCCTTAGAGATCCTACGTCACAATCAACAAAAATCCTATGTCTAGGGGCTCGAGCAAAAACCGCGAAAAACCCGGAAAATGACAGTAAGAAAGAAAAAGAAAAGCCGCGAGAAAACCGCGAAAAACCGCGAGGTCCTAATGGGTCCCCCGAGCACGCCGGTGCTCGGCGAAACAGACCCGCTACGGTCTAAGTGTCCAAACAGTCTCAGAAAGGCCTGTATTATTACAAATAATAATGAATGAACTGAAATAAACTATCCTACTGCCTCACTCCACTCAACTCTCTCCTCTCGCTCTCTCCTGCGGCTTCGTAGAGAAAGAAGCCGCCTCCAAGTCTCGCGGCTGCACCGGCTCCTCGAAAGTTGCCTCCGCGCTCCTCGGGCCCTCGCAAGAAAAAAAAGAAGGTGGTCAGACCAATAAAATAATCAAATAATAAATGAAAATAAAATAAAAAACAAGGGTATATATGCAAAAATGAGAAATAAAATAGTCACACAAAAATAAAACAAAAATAAAAAGAAAAGAAAATCAAAATAAAACAAAATAAAACAAAAAGAAAATAAATACAAAAGCCGCGAAAAGTCGCGAGCTCCGAAGAGCCGCGGAAAACCGCGAAAACAAAAACGAAAAAATAAAAACACTACTAAGCCGTGCTCCCCGGCAACGGCGCCATTCTGATAACACCAAAACCCACTAAGACCCGGGTGAAGGTAATGAAACAAGGGTCGTTGCGACCCGGATCTCAGAGACGGTGTGTATCAAGAAAAATAACCACTCAGAAAATATCAAATCAATCAAAACAAATAAGAGCGGTCTAGCTATGTGATTAACCTGGTATAGCTCCCAGGGTCGAACACAAGGAGCACGGGTTGGCCGTAGGCCTACGAAGTAGTAAAAACAATATAAAAATGAAAGGAAATGTTTTTTAGTGGTTTTTGATAATTTTTATATTTTTTTGGATTTTCAAATTATGAAGAAAATAAAAGAAAGTAAAATCTAGGCAACTTCAACAATTTATTAAACACACCAAAAATAATGCAAAAATTAAGGAAAAAATGTTTTTATGTTTTTTTAAGTTTTTAAGTGTTTTTGGTGAATTTTTGATAATTTTCTGATGGGTAGATTATTTTCTAAAAATCAAACAGTGCGAAAAATGAAAGGTACTGTCCAGCAAGGCTTAAGACCCAAAAATAAAATATTTAAGGATCTCAAAAAGTCCTGGAGGTAATTTTCCTGTAATCTAGAAAGAATAAGGAAAATTTAGACACCCTAATTATTGTTTTTGGATTTTTAAATTAATTATTATAATTTTTATGAGTTTTTAGGGGTTTTTCAATTTTTAAGGTTTTTAAGTGATGAAAAATAGCCAAAATTGGCTAGAAAATCAAACAACAAGCAAACAACAGAATCTAATTTCTTTATAATTTTTGGGGGTGTTTTTATATTTTTTTGGTATTTTTATATCTAGACAGTAACTAAAAAGGCTGTTTTTGAATTTTTAAAAATACTAAATAAAATAAAAAATGTCCTCAAAAATTCTCAAAAATCCTACAACATGGCAGGAGCCATGTGTCAAATTTTCATCGAATTTGGAGGTGGTTTGATATTTATTCAAAAATCAGAGAGGGGGCACTGTGCACAGGGACGTAAGTGCAAATACCCAAAGGTCTGAGGGCCAAGGTGCAAAAATCCCAGCAAGTCACGCGCGTGGCGCGTGCCTGGGGCACTCAGGGGCCTTTTGGTAATAAAAACCAAGTTTCTGGACTTTTTGGTAACTCGTACCAAAAGTCCAGGGGCTTGGATGCAATTTACCCACTAATACACGCACATGTAGAAATAAAAATGCTCACAGGGGCATAAATGCAATTACCAAAAAGTATTCATTCATTTCATAACCCAACAGAACTACAGGATGAAAAATGTAAATAGCCCAGCTAGACACGTGACGAAGCACGTGGACTCATACACACAAGGGCATACATGCAAATACAAACAAGCACAGGGTCCACAATGCAAATTACCCTACGTAAATAAAGTTACTAAAATATTTACAGGACTAAAAATAAAAAGACAAACTAAGAGGGGGCCCTAAGCAAATTACCCCTTTATTCGTCGACGGCCAGATGCGCGCCACGTGGAAGATCGGTCGGCTCTGGTGCGTTGGCGCTCTTCCTCTTCTTCTCTCGGGCCGAATCGACGGTGGAGGCGAGGACACGTGGAAGATCGAACGGGGTAGGGCTCAGGTGCCTCTCTCCTCTGCTACTAACGGTCCAGATGAGTCCCTCCAGGTGATCTACGGTAGCTGCTCCTCGGAAGATGGACGGCTGAGATCAGGACTGGAGCGGAGGAACCATCGGACGGTGCTGGAGGATGGTGGAAGAACACTCCGCCGGCGAGCTTCGCCGACCTCGTGTGCGTGCTAGCGTCCTCCTCAGCTGCTCCTGATGATCGAAGAGGATCCGTGGTGATGCCCCGCAGCTGGTGGTAGCCTCCGATGGCCCGGCCGAGCCCTGGAGGGGCTCCGGCGAGGTCGTCGGCGAAGAGCTCCTGGTCTGAACGTATGGGGGTCTCAGATGACTCCCTTTGGACCTGCAAAGTGAACCAAGAGCTTCGCGGGTCGAGGGCAAAGAGCCTCGACCCAAAGAAGCGGGGTGAAGGTGGCTGGTGGGTCGATGCGAATGAGCTCCGGCGAGCTGGGGATGGGGGAGCTCGACTCCCAGCTCCGGGGCGAGCTGGGTTGAACGAGTGGGCGTAGAACGTGCGCGAGGGAGTGGCGGAGGTGAGCGTGTGCTCCGATGATCGAAATAAAGGACGATATGGCCGGAATCAGAGGAACACGGCGAGGAGGCGATTTGGGCGAAACTAGAAATTACGCGAAATGAAAGGGCGGAAGGGTTACCTGGGCGAAGTGGGAGACTGTGCTGGAGTGTGGCTAACTCCTGGTCGTCGCCTCGAAGGTCGTCACTGCCTGAGGCTCGAGCTCCAGCTAGGTGGCGGAGCACGGCGGCGCGCGGCTGCCGGATCGATGGTCCAAGCACCTCCTCCTCGCTGCAACAAGGGCCAACGCGAGCTGTCACCTCGGTGGTTACAATGGAGGTCACGGGAGTGAAGGTGGAGAGCCAAAGATGGCGTGAAAGTGCGGCGGAGCTCAGCATATATATGCGTGCAGGTCCGGAAAGGAGGTGGCGGGTAGGGCGAGCTGATGCGCGGATCTCGAGGCCAAAGCTCCGGCGCGCTTCTCGGATGTGACATGGTCATTGCGGACCCGGATTTGGGGTGGATGGAAATCGGGTCATCAAGAGAAAAATCCGAGAAGGCGGGTCGAATGAACAGACCCGGGCTCTGGTGGTCCTGGGGGAGGTATTGACCGGGGGTCAACAATCCCCCGTGGACCAATCAGAGCCCGCCAATTATTGAAATTTTACTTGATTTTTTTGGGGCCTTAAATGGCCGAATTTTCAAAAACTTAAAACATGAAAAATGTTTGTTTTAATTTTTTCTATTTTTTTGTGATTTTTAATTAATTTTTGGAAACTAAAAATAAGGTATATACATAGTAGCTATACATAGGTATATATACACTATATTGATTTTTGATTTTTGATTTTTAATTAGTTATTTTTATACATTTTTATTCCTATTTTATATTTTATTTATTTATAGGATAAAATGAGGAATAAAAAGTTATTTTTATTTTATTTTTATTGTTTATATACATAGGGGAAATAATTATTTATGCACAATTATATACATGGTATATATACAAGATATTTTTGTATTTTTAATTTTGTAATTTTTATTTGATTTTTGTTTTAATTCTTTTTATTTATTTTATTTACAACACATAAAAAGGAATATTTACAAAAAGTTTTGAAAACAAATAGCTTCATTTACAAGGTGAAATAAGGTAAGGGAGGTGGTCTATGTACATGGTGAAAGGTTCTTTTTGGTATTTTTAATTTTTAGATTTTTATCTTGTTTTTAATAGTTCCTAAATATATACAAAAAATATATATATATAAGTATATTTTTGGTTGAGGAAAGTATTATTTTATTTATTTACACATGAGCCCCTATCTCCCTCTACTTGTGGCTTTTATGCGGTCAGGCCCATGCTGAGCCCTCCCTTGGGTTAGGTTGCTCAATATCTATTCTAAATATTTCCCTCTTTTTCTTTTTCTTCTTTATTCTTTTATTTTTGCACAAAAACATGCTAATTATGTATTTTTACAAACATGCATGCTTTTGCTAACTTTTCCTATTTACACATATCTACATGCATTTGCATAGGTTTTTGTAGCTAAAATATAAGAATAAAGAGTGATGAATGGGTATTCATCACCCCATTGGCCGTGTTTAAAAAAAAGGAGGAAAAAAGAGGCAATTGAGTTTTGCAAAAAAGATTGTTCTGAGAAAAGACGCGTACAAAAGAAAAGTCGTATGCAAAAGGAAAAAATATCTTAAAAATGGGGGAAAAAGAAAAGCCTTAAAAATGAATGGCTTATTTGAAAAAATGATTTGAAAAGAAGAAGCCGAGAAAAATGAACGAGATCGGCATTTGTAATGTTTTGTTGTCTTCCCATTTCTTGTCTTCTCCAAAATTTGTCGATGTCATTATGTTCCGACAAGTATGGAGAAAGGAGGAGTATTGTGTAGAGTTACAAGCCACATTGACATATTCTCCAGATTCCAGATTCAGATGTCAGATTCCAGGCTAGGCAGTTGTTCAATCTCTATAGAGAAGTTCAGTTTCAAACTCTGCGGATTGGTTCAAAGTCCAAGTTCAAGGTACTTCATAGTTGAGTGATCCATTTTCTTCGAGTTCTCCAAAGAGAGACTCCTTTTCAGATGTGCACATGTTTGCCATCATTTGTTGTGGTCCCCATCTTTTATTTTGGTAAGAGTTTTCATGTGATCCACAGGGAATCGAGAGTAGAGATCCCATTCCCTATATGGGCTAGAGTTTTCATGTGGTTTCATAGGGACTTCAGAGTATAGATCCCATTTTCCGAGCCAGTGTGGGAGAGACCCAGTTCTCCGACGAGGAGACTTTTTAGACTCCATTATCCAATGACCGTGGACTCCGACGAGGATGTCTCCATGACCTTTTCAATTCGACTCTTTCAGAGGTGGAGCAGTTCCCCACATGATGTGGCAGGCTAGAGTTCTCCAGGTAGAGACTCATTTCAGTTGCAATGACTCTGACAGACGTAGTACAGAGCACATGCTCTCTGACGATGAGATTCAGTTTGACTTACACTCCAGACCGTTTGTTCCTCCTCACATGCACGACATGAGAAGTATCATCCTCGACAACATCCGACAATTGTGCGCGTTGAGTTGATATTGTATGTAGTGTCTTATGTATGAGTTTGAGATTTCTTTCTATTTGTCCAAGCTGAGCATTGCATGCTCTAGCTTGAGGAGGAGTGTTAGAGTATATGCGTCACTTATCATGTAGACGGGTAAATGGATCACTCCAGGATCCATTTACCACATCCAGTTGTTTTGTCCCACATCTACCAGTTGTGCAATGTAGAGACACAATGAGGACTATATAAGAAGCCCCACACCCTCTGTATTCAGTGAGAAAGTTCAATAGACACTATCGGCCCTTTAAGGCGTTCTCCCGTGGTTTCATCTCGCTCCTTAGGGAGTAGGGTTCCACGTTAAAATCCCATGTTCTTTATGTTTTATTCTATTTTCTCTGATATTCGCTTCTGCATTCTTTATTTCGAGCACATTGCTCTTGGATTTTCTTCTCCTACACAAGCTCAGATCGCACTTTGGTAGTTGTCTGCAAACCATCCGCTAGCTTAGCTTGCATTAATCAGAGATTGAACTCATGATGGCTGAACACGTTTAGAAGAGCCCATGCTTCAACAATCTGCCGTCTCAAACCATGAGGCGGGGCATTGGCGACGTGGGAGAGGAGTGGTATGTGGTGAGTGATAGGGGGCAGAGTGGAGAGGGGACATCATGCAACATGGGATTGGGGGTGGCTGGTGGTGAATGAGTTTGTGCTTGGAAGTGGAGAGAGACGGGTTGGGCAGGGGAGGGAGAAATTTTAAAAAGTCACTATCAATCATTGGATCAGTTTAAGATGGATGTTTGGTTAGATTAGCTCAAGGAGTAATGACGTAGGTGAACATGTATGATAGAGTTATTATTTAGGGGTTTGAGTGTAAATACAAATTATAGAGAGGTCAGAATGTAATAAAAAGTATATAGGTATGTGTGTAAACATTTCTATAATAAACTACAAAATCATTTTTGATAAGGAGCTGATTATATGTAAGATTTCCAAGAAGTGACTTTAGTATGATTTAAGAGATCCATTTGGGTAGTATTCCATTTTATATATCATTATTGCACAAAAATAAAGCTTCATATTGTAGAGTATTAATCATTATTTTTTGTTGGTTTTTCCTGGATCTGCAATAGGCAACATGTTACTGATATGGAGTAAAATTAGATTTTTTAAAAGCTAAAGGATGGTCATCGAACATGTGATCTCATCCAGAATTTATTGAAAACAACAAATAAACATACGAATGCAACAATTTACATCCCTTTTACGACCCCTCAATGGTGCAAGTGTACCCTCGATGCATACAATGCCTTCGCACTGTGCAACACTTTTCAATATATTGCATCCCTCCCTTGAAGCTAACCACATTAGTTTTATCCCAAATAGCCTAAAGAATTTCAAGTATTTAACTCCTCCACCAACCCTTATACACCCGATCCACACCATTCACTACTACGAATTAGAAGGTTACCTAGAAAGCATCTTCACCACTCACATTAATCACTGATCTCACTAGTTCTTCGCAAACCTTTTTTGTAAATAGATACATGAACATTAGCCGACCCTGCATAATGTGGGAAAAGGCTTTGATGTTGTTGTTGTAGATACATGAAGAACACATTCTACACATCTACCTCTCCTAAGGCGCACAATGTGCAAACACTACAAAGGCATGCCTGCTAGTTGCTAAGCCTCATGACAACCAGTTGTTTCCGTCCCACCAACCAAGCATGCAATTGCACCTTTAAATGTGCCTTGTCCTTCTAAAGCAGCCTGCAGTCCACGGCAAAGTCAGACTCTACGACGGATAGTTATGCCTCAATGTTTTGTGAGTTAGGGAGAATACAAACTTTTCCCCTGACTACTCCCACGAGTCCAACTCATGACCCACTAACATTACATCCTCAACTTGATCAGTGAAGCGAAATCTGCAATCTTCTAGTCTGAAAGTGATGGAATGAACCTGGATACCCAAACTTCGTTCCAATACGTGGCCACCACCACCTGCCTGTCATCTACAACACACTCAACCTAGGCAAGGCCATGACTATAGCACCCCCTTCAAACCAGCCGTCCAACTAGAATCTAAAGTCCTCATTGTTCCCCAGTCTTCTCTCCATGATTTGCACCACAACTGGTTGCATGTGCACCAAGACATTTAAAACCTACCGCACAACTTCTTCCCCTTCCAACAGCTTCATATCCGCTTGGTCAACAACACCTCATTTTGAGGCTATGACGCATTGACACCCATCCCTCTCTCCATGGGCTTACATACTTCGTCTCACCAGACCACACAAGTGCCCTGCCCCTTCCTTAGGTCACCTCTAGAAGAGTCTCCTTACCCATCAATCCGCCATTCCACCTTTGACGTCAACCTCAATGGTTGCACGCAGAACAAGTGATTGGCTGACAGGATTGATCCTAAAGCACCGCCTTATAGCAGCTTGATCCCCAACACTAGCCTACTTTTCAGTCTCCCCACCTCTAGGTCCGTGTCCACTAGATAGACTCATCATAAGTAAATTCAAATAAGTCATAGGCAATTAAAACTGCGGTATCCAACATCCATCCGCAAGCATTGATTTCCTGATCTTTCATGCCAAAAGCTATGAACGTGGACCTCTAGCTATTGACCCTCATCCCCAGCATCCTACCTAACAATCCACCAAAACCCTAGCCCATTGAGCCCGGAGCATTGCATGAAATGGATCATGTCAGCCACATACTTGAGAAACAAAATCTGAGAACCATCAGCCATGCCTAAAGATCGAAAAACAGACCCTGTTGTAGAATCGAGACATCGCCGAAACCAACACATGTGATGTCAACATGAACACATGGGTGCCAGTGAAACCCCTTGTCACCCCCTTTTCTGGTTGCCTCCAGACCCCTTTCGATCGCTTGTTTCCAGGATAGAGAACAACATGTATAGCAACGCACCTTTCCATCCACTCAAGCCACAGTCTGGGGAAACCGTCCTCAATGTGATCTAGAGGAAAGAACAACCACGAGCATCATTTTCCTCTACCAAGTCCACCTTCCACACAAAACCCTTCACCCATCTATCCCGACTAGAAACCATATTTGAAGTTGCCATGAAAGTATCCAACTGAGATCTTCCCATGAAGGAAGCAGACTGCATAGGGCTCACCAGATCACCCGTAATCATTTGCAACCACAGATCTAGAGCCTTCTCGATGATCAGGTAGATGATGTTGGGCAGTGCGATTGGTTAGTCCTCCACCTGCTTTGGCGTTAGCAACAATAAGAGGAGGAATTAATTGAGTCACCCGAGCCCCTTATTGTATGTCAGAAATTTCCCCACCACCTGCATCACACTCGGCTCGATAATGCCCACAACTCTCTGTAGATCTTTTTTTGGAAGAACTAGAAATGGGGTTTATTCAACCAATAGAGGTACAATAAATAAGAATGATTAATCCATTGTTTATCGGGAAATCCTTACAGTCATCTGCTCAGAGCCCGTGCCTGTAGCATACGACATCACATGGGGCCACAGTTGCTCCATCACCCTCAGAATCTACATCTATCCTAAACACTGTTATTTTTTGAGCAGGTGATACAGAATGCTACGGAAATTATAGGTTAGCCAAACATAGTGCTAGTGGATGCTGCGTGTGATTGTCAGAGATCTTTAAAGTAAATGAGAATTATATAATTAACGTAAATGAGCATAATATACATGTTTTCTTGCTTGGTAAGATAACGTAGATTTGTCTGCTGCATAACATAATTATCCAGTCTCGCGAAACTTAGATTGAAATGGATATTGAAATGATGGGATCATAGTCATATTCGTTGGTTTCCTTCCAACATCGTTGCTCAATTAGGTGTTAGTTGCGCTATGTATTATTCTGTCCCGATTTTGTTGTCGCTTGTCACCTCCACGAAAATCTATCCCATGCCATATCCTGACAACCTGGATGATCGAAATCAAAGACTCCTTACTAATTTCAATTAGAATTTGGTTATTTAAAATGTATGATTGTCGCTGTTAAGCATCATTGGTTGAATGGCTAAATTGTCCAAATCATGATTGACATTTTCTTAAGTTCTGTTACTCTCGGATGCTCGCTGAAGGATTTGTTCAATAAGTCTATTAGAATTTGCTCTGTATCATTGGAGGCTCATCATCCATGTATAACGAATTGGTATGGTGGGCAACTATGTACTATGTGCATGAAAAATTGGTTAGTTTGTTTTGGTCGTAGTTTTGATCATTTTTCGAGGCATTAGCTATTAGCTTTTGAAATATTTTGATGTGCATCCTTATTTTTTTAGAAAACCATGTTTTGAATTTCTAATGATCCATCTCCTTGATGGATAGTGATTTAAAATCTGAAATAACACGGCATCTTTTTTTTACCTGATTTTAATCTATCACATGACAGTTTTCACATTCAGAAAACATTTGCTTTGGCAGCAAAGAGTACCCAAGAACACGGGCTTTAGTTTTGACGTTTCTCTTGAAAAGAAGGGGTTGAGAATGGGTTTGATTTTAAGGAAGTTCTCAGCATTCAAATTGATTTCATCCAAACTATATATTAGAGTTAACTCCGGGGGTTTTATACTGTGCAACAGGTGACTGATTTAGCAGATATTATTTTAGGTACAGTGGTGACTGGTCGCGGATCGGGGTGATTTCTAAAGAAACAGAAGGCGTTCTGAAGCTTGCAGCTCTCGTTGTAGTACCCTTATGTTTATTTTTGATCTACTCTATACGTGACGATGAAGAAAATCCGATCTGAAATGACATCGCTTCCGTTCTAAGTTCTCGACAACGATGACTATGGCTAAGATGGTAATGATGATGATGCTCACGATTACGATGGCGAATAGGACACATCTACGATGATGACATGACCTCTCAAATTTTATGATTTCAGTCTAATTTTTTAAAAGATATTATGTTGTTTTATTGCAGGTTCGGGCTTTGGAAAAAGAAGCATAGGGTGAGGAACTTGTTTACCTATAGGGGGAGATAGAGGGAACTGAGAGAAAGAGGTAAATGAATAAGAGGGAGCATAAAAACTAAATAGAGGAAATTACACAAGAGTTTCTGAACTATCCATCCAATTTAAATGTGATATCTGAACGTTAAAAAGTAACAATGCATTACTCAATCTTTAAAATTTATCTCAAATTATTTTTTAGCTACTGTTTTTAAGGGATGCACATGGATCGGGAAAAATCCATAATCCGATCCATTTTGATGTTTTTGAATCAGATTTGTTTGGCGTTGTCATTACAACGAATTGGATCAGATTGAGATTTTGAAAATCCGTTAAATTATGGATTGTATTACTATCAAAATCAAATCGAACTTGTTACTCCGTTAATATTATATATGATGATCATTAACATTTACAACTTTCTTTCTTATTCGACTTTATCAATTATGCCAATATCTTCCTTAGTCAAGTGGCACTTTAATTTTAATTTAACATGTAACATCATGCTAGGAATGAAAAGAAAGATAATTTTAAGAATAGAATATAAAAATCTAACTATCCTATTCTACTTCTCACAAGCCTGCCTCACAAATTGACAATGCAAGCGTTGAGACCTTGCATCTCCTCTCAAGTGGAGCTTATTTTATCTTTAGATCATTTTCTTATGCTCAAATCCCAACTCCATAGGGGCTAGGGGTGTGCATGGTTTTCGGGTTGGACAGATACCTGACCCGATCCGAGTTGGCTGACCCTAAAACCATTAATATCTAGTGTATCATTACGGGTCGGGTACCCAGTGTGATATGACCCATCAAATGCGGGGCTCCAACCCGATGGATAGCAGGTACCCATGGGGCGACCCAGGAATGCCCCATTACCCCACACAACCATGCTACGGTGCTACCCTCTCCGCTCTAGTCAAAGCCCAATGCCCCTATATATCACTCGACCACGAAAACCCTAACCGTCGCCTCCTCGCCCTCGCCACCTCTACCATCATCAAAACATGCGCTGTTGCCTCCCCTGCTCCATCCCCTCGCAACCTTCAAGCATTGGTTTGATCTCGCATTGCCACCTCTCGTTGCAACTCCATGGAATATTATTCGGATCCTCACCCTTGTCAAAATCCAACGTCGTCATTTTCCCCTTGCGACTTCTCTCGTGCCACCATGTGCACGCGTCACATCCTCCGGCAGCTGTAGCTCACCACCCCCTGCAAGCCCCGACACCCACCAACACCTTTCATCTGGCAATGGCACACTCTGTGTCACTGTGACCTCTCCAGAGGCTCTCCACCATTACCTCGCCTTCATCGTAAGCAACAAGCCCCTGCCGCTCTCACCCTTGGCCACCCTTGCGTCTAGGGCACCGATTTCTAGGAGAAGACACCATCTACGAGCTCATGCTTTTGTTTAATTTATTTTTTTATTTTGCTTTAAACGTACTTGCAATTTTAAGAAGTGTTTAGTTTTTTCTTAAATTTAATTTCTAAAGGTTTTGAGGTACAAGCTACCTGTTAATTAGTTATTTAATATGCCATTGAAAAAATATAAAAAATTAACCGCTAAGTTTCATTTTGCATATTGGTCCATGGATATGGACCACTTACAATCTCAGGAACTTCTTTGGGTTTCATCGTAATTCATCCATTTTCTTTATTTTATTTATTTATATAAAATATGTTATTCCTTGTTAATAAATATGGGCAACAGAAGTGGAGGAAGATAACATAATTCGGTATAGAAATTTATACCACCATGCATTCATATAATCATCGTCGTCATCATCATCATCTATTTTTAGTATTTTTAATATCTTAAGCTACATTTGGGTGGAGATTTTTTAAAAGAGCGGCATACTAATGTATTTCATATGAGCAGTATGTCCAGGAAATGTGTATCTTGAAAATAGATATCATTGCATCTTAGTGATTTCTATGGGTATCCACGGATACCTGTGACCCATTCACATAGTCCGAGTATCCATTCGAATTGGGTACCCATAAGAATGGATCGGGTTGGTCCGCGATCCGTTAATAACGGTGCAGGATGGATCATGATCGAATGGGTCGGATAACCGTCCCATGCATTGGCATAACCCTCTTCCCCATCTCACTTTCTTGCCAGAAAATGCAAAGCATATACCATCTGTTGATATTATTGCCTTCTTAGACAAGTTCTTCTCCAGTTGTGTACTACCTTCTGATTATATTTTTTCGATCGAAAATTAACAACAACAACAACAGCAACAAAGCCTTTTCCCACAAGTAAGTAAGGTCGGCTATATGGATTCTTCGCCTCCATTCAGATCTATTTGGGTCAATCTCGGGCTTATATCGAAAAAACTAAGAACCCTTCGTATGATCTCTTTCCAACACTTCTTGGGCCGTCCTCTCCCTCTCTTAGCCGGCTCAACGTCCCAACACTCGCATCTCCTAACCGGTGCATCCACTGATCTTCTTTGCAAATGATCAAACCATCTTAAGCGGTTTCCTCGCATCTTATCCTCGATCGGAGGTACGGCAACTTTCTTTCTGATTGCATCATTCCGGATCCGATCTTTATGTGTGTGTCCACACACCCACCTTAGTATTTTCATTTCTGCTACAACCATTCTCTGCGCATGTCTATGGTTCACAGGCCAACATTCAGATCCATAGAGCATAGCATGTCTCACGACTGCTTTGTAAAACTTTCCTTTAATTTTAAAGGAATTTTCTTATCACATAGAACAACAGAGGCTCCTCTCTACTTTAGCCAGCCTGCATTTATACTATTAGTAACATCTCCATCATTTTTCCCATCCTGTTGCAAAATAGATCCCAGATATCTAAAAGAATCTCTCTTCTGAATGTTACTATCACCAATCTTCACCTCAATTCCTTCACCATTGCTTCCACAAAGGTGCACTCCATATATTCCGTCTTAGCCCTACTTATAAGAAATCCTTTAGTCTCCAATGCATGTCTCCAGACCGCAAGCTTCTCATTTAATCCATCTCTAGTCTCGCCAATCAACACAATATCATCAACAAATAACATACACCAAGGTAACTCATCCTGAATGTGATTTGTCAACTCGGCCATAATCAAAGTTAAAAGAAATGGACTCAAAGTTGAACCTTAATGTAAATCAATGTTGATGTCAAATCGATTGAAAATCAACAATACAATAATTTCTATTATTCTTTTATTGAATATTTATAATTACTATAGTTGAATTATAAACTTGCTAATTACATTGTAATAAATTCTCTTTTTTACATGGATTCAACAACAAGAATGTAATCCAATTGTTAATTGCTACTTACATGAGGATAGACCATTGGGCGATCCAATATGTAATATGGTAGATCTGATTAAGTTGGATTTGAATAATAGATTGAGAAAAGTTATTTGTTATGGTTGGATTGGGCATGGATTAAGGTAAAATTCGATCCAATCTGATCTATATACACCCCCAGATGTGACTTATTTAAGGCTGGAAGAACAAAACAAACAACTATGTTTCAACAATCACAGGACATAAGGAACATATGTTTATGAGTGAATCCCAGATTATTATTTTTTGAAGTTCGGGTACGACAAATTGTGTATATGGTTTGGGGGATAAGTATGTAATTTTCTCATATAGATATCTTAAAGTTTGGGAGATATTTTAAAAACTTTTATTGTATTTAAGTTTTTTGATTGCTATTTCTAATGGTTTGATTCGTTGTTAAAAATGACGCAAAGTGAACAAAGATATTTTGTAAGGATAGTTCTTAATATTTATCCCATGACCCCTATATAACAACAACAATGCCTTTTCCCATAGTTAAGTAGGATCGGCTGCATGGATTTTCTGCCTCCAATCATATCTATTTTGGATCATTCTCGGGCTTAAATCCAAATAACTAAGATCCATTTGGATAGTCTCATTCCAACACCTTTTGGGCCTTCCTAGCTCTCTCTTAACTGACTCAACATCCTAAATCATCATCTTCTAACTGGTACATCAACCGACCTCCTTTGCAAATAGACAGACCATCTTAAGCGTTTTTCTCTCATCTTATCCTCAATCGGAGCTACACCAACTTTCCTTCTGATCGCATCATTCCGAATCCAATCTTTTCGTATATGACCATGCATCCACCTTAGCATTTCCATTTCTGCTAAGGTGTCTCATCCTGAATGTGATTAGTCAACTCGTTCATAATCAAAGCAAAAATGAAATGGACCCAAAGCTGAACCTCGATGCAAATCGATGCTGATGTTAAAATAGTCAGTCTTCCTAGACTGGATCCTTACATAAGATGAAGCCCCATCAAACACATCCTTTATAAGGTTAATGTCTATGACATACACTTGTCTCTTCTCCAAAACTTTCCAAAATATCTCTCGAGACTGAATCATAAGCCTTCTTCAAATCAATAAAATCATGTGCAGGCTCTTCTTTTTAGCTCTATAAATCTCCATTGATCTCCTCAACAAGTGGGTAGCTTCAATATTTGAGCGACCCGTCATGAATTCGAATTGGTTTTCATTTACCTTCGAAACTTGCTTCAATCTTCTTTCGATCACACACTCCCAAATTTTCATAGCATGACTCATTAATTTGATACCTCTATAATTCGAACAATTTTAAACGTCTTCGTTATTCTTATAAAGAGGCACCACAATGCTTCCTTTCATTCTTTAGGCATTTTCTTGCTTCGCCAACCATTCCCCAATGAAAAGCTTATGACAATACTGTTGGTATTTTATTATATTTCAAATACTTTTATTACTTTGTTAAAAACATAAAGGTGTATTTATTTCATATTTAGTGGTGCATGAACTTTATTTGGTTAGCATCAATGAGCATGTGATTTATAGCATACGTTTTTTGCATGATAATTTATTAGTGATATTATATCACTATCATGCTTTCTAACGTCTTTACATGGATATGATTTATAGTCAATATATTAATGATAATATCATTAATATGATATTTAAATCTTTTATTTAATGTTGCATGCATGTTGTATGTTACACATTTTACCTTATAATAATGATGATGAATGTTGAGCACATTATGAGAATATTGAATCCTCTTTATTATATTTTTAATACATTATTTTATGAATGATTAATATTCAAATTGAATGGAGGATTTAATTGATTGTTTTGAATGTGTAACGTTCTCTTATCGTGTATCTATATAAATGGGCCTATAACATTGCTTTGAGAACACACAACACACAATCATTCTATCCCTCTTCTCCTCTTTTCTCTTTTGAGTGAGTTTATTCTGAAGGAACGGTCTATTGTTGCTCAATAGATCTCGATGTTGGTATGTGCATACCCATTGAGATCTCGCCGTTGTATCCTGGAGAATAGTCGTACCAATACCGATTGCACCATCGGAATCTCTGTGGGGGTACGAATCTATTCTTAAGGTCAGTGCATTTTGCACGCCTCGGCAAGTTGGTTCGTCTCATCAAATCCGGTATTATCTAACCCTCCTTATATATTTTATACATTCATATTTATATCTTAAATTTCACCTACATTCTTAAGAATAGATTTGGAGGGTTTGTTATTTCTTTTATCCAAATACCTCCTCTAGCCTTAGTTGAGTAACTTTCCGGTTCTACGTATTGTTGAAATAAAATGTTGACAGATTTTTTTTAGAGTTGAATGATGTGGCTATATTCTGAAAATATCGAGCTTGAAATATCCGAAAGTGTGGGGGAGTTTTGCTATCAATCATTTATCTCATAAACTTGTTTTATCTTTTAAAAAAATCCGAGGGGCTCGATTGACGTTTGCGAGTGTGTGTTGTTGATTTTTTTTCTTCTTATTTCAAACGGCAACGGATAAGCTATTATTTAATAAACGTTACATGCTTTGAGGTTTTATATGTAACATGGATGGAGAGATTGTAATATAAAAGGCTTTTGTGAAAATCTCTCTCCGCATCAAAAGATCTATTTCAGCACATTTTTTTTTACATTCAACGATGTTCCTTTTATTAGGATGGTATTTATAAAAAAAAGAGGTATTCCATCTTCATAATATCCACGTTCTTCATTGCAGTATTACATGTAGATCTCATGTGATTGAAAAAAAAATGAAAAAAGGTACTTCATTTTTTTAACCGTTCGTATGATCAAAGACATGGGAGAAATAGATACCATCTTGAGAATAAATTTATCATAAAGAATAATTATATTTCTCCATCTCAAGAGTATTAGAGATTTGAAAGTTTTGTTCTTCTTTTGAATGCACGCTGGTAAGTATTCCTTCTACTGCTTTAAAAAAAGGAAGAAGAGTAAAAGTGGTAGTATACTTCAAAATAAATATGCACAACTTATTATCTGTCTTATGCATTAGACAAGATGTTGCATATTTTGTTGAAAGTTATGCAGGTACACTCTAAATTCAGAAGAAAGTATTTGATGCTCTCGCTAGAATACTTTCATATCTTAAAGAAGCAATGTGCTATCAATTCTTTGTGGAGATCCTCCAATTCTTGAAGGATATTATGATGCAAATTCTATCCATTATTCAGATGAATCGAAAATTACTATTAGAAATGTTCTTCCTTCTGTAAGAGGAGCTATGTTTTTTGGAAAACAATCGTGCGGACATACATTGCTTGATCTACAATGAATCCAAGTTTATTGCGCTAGAGAAGGCATATTCTGAGGATGTGGTTGATAAACATCTCAGCGGATCTTCCCATTTTAATGAAGTCAATGCTACCACTATTCATCCATTGTGCTAGCCATGTTAATATAGCCAGAGCTAAAAATGTTTTATAATGGGAGAAGCATGCAAATTCTCCATTCATATTCTCCTGAGAGACAATATTGTGAAACATCTCATGGCATCATATCCATGGATTATGTGAAGTCAGAGTGGAATTTGGCTGATCTTCTGACTAAACCACAAAGCGGAAAGCTTGTGGAGAGTACATCGAGGGGAATGGGATTGTGCCCAAATTAATAGTCGAAGTGATGGAAATCCAACCTTCATGAACGGAGATCCCGGGAAGGAGGTTCATATGGGACAAACAATTCACTGGACGACTAAGAGGATACTATAAGTTATTCCCTATTCCTATAGTGTACAACATGATAGTATCATAAGTGGTGAGGTTGAACATACTTGTTCTTAATGGACGTCATAGCCCAAATTGGGCGGTGTATAAATGCAGTATACACTTGATGATGATCCACCTATATGGGTGTGGAGGTGAGGCCGCTTCCTATGAGATTTTTGGGCAAAATCTTTAGAGCACTCATGAAAATCCAGGTAGACACATGGCCGAAACGTGTCAACCCGCATGAGCAACAAAGATTAAAAAAAATGTAATGTGAGATATGAGTCAATGGTTTTAAAAATAAAGGATTGGTTCATAGGAATTATAATTCCACCAACCTTTAGAAACTACATTCATATTCTCTACGTCTTGGTTCATAGTCGATAAGACACCAAGTCTAATGCGTTACATTTTTGAGTTCCTTCAAGTGTCGTCTTTGAGTTTCTCATCTATCTTTTTGAGATCCTTAATTTTTTTTTGAAATTGTGGGGGATGAAAAGAGATAGTTCAAAAAAAGTATTTGAAATAGTGGGGGATTGTTGGTATTTTATTATATTTCAAATACTTTTATTACTTTGTTAAAAACATAAAGGTGTATTTATTTTATATTTAGTGGTGCATGAACTTTATTTGGTTAGCATCAATGAGCATGTGATTTATAGCATACGTTTTTTGCATGATAATTTATTAGTGATATTATATCACTATCATGCTTTCTACGTCTTTACATGGATATGATTTATAGTCAATATATTAATGATAATATCATTAATATGATATTTAAATCTTTTATTTAATGTTGCATGCATGTTGTATGTTACACATTTTACCTTATAATAATGATGATGAATGTTGAGCACATTATGAGAATATTGAATCCTCTTTATTATATTTTTAATACATTATTTTATGAATGATTAATATTCAAATTGAATGGAGGATTTAATTGATTGTTTTGAATGTGTAACGTTCTCTTATCGTGTATCTATATAAATGGGCCTATAGCATTGCTTTGAGAACACACAACACACAATCATTCTATCCCTCTTCTCCTCTTTTCTCTTTTGAGTGAGTTTATTCCGAAGGAACGATCTATTGTTGCTCAATAGATCTCGATGTTGGTACGTGCATACCCATTGAGATCTCGCCGTTGTATCCTGGAGAATAGTCGTACCAATACCGATTGCACCATCGGAATCTCTGTGGGGGTACGAATCTATTCTTAAGGTCAGTGCATTTTGCACGCCTCGGCAAGTTGATTCGTCTCATCAAATCCGATATTATCTAACCCTCCTTATATATTTTATACATTCATATTTATATCTTAAATTTCACCTACAAATACTGCTTCCATCTCGTCTCTATATCCTTTTGAGTAACAAGCACGTGTCCTTCCTCATCCTTGATGAATATCACTTGAGAAAGATCTTTGTCTTTCTTTCTCTTGCTTTGGCCAATCTGAATATATCCTTCTGGCCCTCCTTCAAGTCAAACTTTTTGTATAAAACTTCATAAGCTTTTGACTTAATTTCACTTGCAACCTTCTTTGCTCCCTTCTTCACTATTTGTAGTTAGTGACATTTTCCTCTATTCTATCCTTATACATAGCTTTAAAGCAAGCTCTTTTAACTTTAAGATTCTCTTGCACCCATTCACTTCACAACCAAGCCTCCTTTCATCTTGGAACTCCTCCATTAGACTCGTCTAGCATCTCTTTGGCTACCCTTCAAATACAAGATGCTACCACTTCCCACATCTCGTTTGCACTTCCATTACAATCTCAAGATAAGTTTTCTAAAACCTTCTCCTTGAAGCTTGATTGCTTCAATTGAAGATTCCACCATTTAGTTCTAATGATCTTGAGAATCATCCTCTTCTTTGCCAACCCTTTTATTTAAACATCCATGACTAGCAAGCGATGTTGAGATGTTAAGCTCTCTCCCGGAATTACTTTGCATTCTATGCAACACAACTGATCTCTTCTCCTCATCCCATGACCTCTATACATGTTAAATCTTACACCTCAACCCTGTGGTTAGACACATCCATTTGTCCATTAGAGGTGAATGGAATTTGTCAAAAACATGACATATTTGACCTTCTTGTTTAAATTTACAAATCATACCCTTCTCCTTCCTCCTCCCTCCAACCCTCCACTTACACCACCTCCTCTCCTTCCAAGCACCACCCTCGCCTTCACCTCCCCTTCCCTGTTGTCAACTCCATTGCCACTTCCCCAGTCTCGTGACCTCCCCTCCTCAACGGTGCTCTCGACCCCCTTCTCTTATTCTCAACACTAACCCCACCACCACCTTCATCCCCACGTCGTCCCTGACCTCCTCCTCTGCTTCTTTCCAACGTCGACCCCTACCACCTCGCCTCCTCAGTGTCACCCCCGAACTCCTCCTCTTCCCCTAGTGCCAACCCCATCGTTAGCCCGCTTCCCAAATATTGTCCCAATCACATCTTCCTTTTCTCCCTGACACCGACCCCGCTGTCACCTCCCAACCCCTGCCACCTCCACTCCACAACGTTGTTCTAGGTCACCTCCTCCTCTCCTACCCAGTGTCAATATCAACAATGAGATATAGAAAATCCATCACCAGTGAACACACAAGGAATGAGAGAAATGGAGAAAATATCTAGGCTATAGACATTGAGTTTCTGCTAAGCCTTCGGGTTGGAGAGACACTCCTCCAATCCTGCACGTTAGTAGAGAACCACTCCTCCAATCTCGTTGATAACGATCAATGCATGGCACACTAGACGTCCATGGCTCACAGAGCGAACGTACACGATGTTTGGCTCTTTAACTCCATTGTCCGTAAGGCACGATGAGACAAATTAAGGCACAAAAAAATGCTAGCTGGGTGAACAGATTGCGATGTCTGATTTTGCAGTGGATGAGTTGCGAGGGATGGGGACAATTTGGTGTGCTAATGGAAGGAGAAGTAGAGGATGAAGGGGGGAATTAAGATAAAGGAAGGACGAAATGATCTATATCGTTGGACTCTGCTTTTGTTTGGTTAACTTGATCTTAACTCAAGCAAATTAACTCAGGAAGAGTTAAATTGCCGACAAGGATATGGTATTAAATGTGGCAAGTTTACAGGCTTTATGAAATAGTTATAATGAACACAAGGGTGAGCGATTAATCTGCAAAATTTCTAGGATTCATGATGTAAAAATCTCAATTATAAAATAAGAATACAAGTACTATTAGCAAAGAGGACGTCTGAAGATCCCTATTAATTAATTATGTTCTATATACCCAAATTGGTCCCATGAATATTACACTTAGATGGTAAACGGGTTAATACAAGCCAAACTTTCAAGGGATTTTTAAACGATTGCCCCTAAGGTTTAGCCCAATTACATCACAACGCCTATAATATTGTAATCACACCACAGCCCCTACAATCTTACTATATTTTAAGGATTTTTAGAAACCATGAAAATTAGGTAAATTACCTTCTTCACTTTGTATTCTTCATAATTATCACCTAACCCATGCAAACTTGTCACGTTTAACACCATAACCCATGCCATCAATTGAACTATTTTGAATTAATTTTCTTAAGTTAATGTCAAGTTAATCATCATGTTTAAGTTTTGCGGTGTAAGCTCACATTGGCTGTGAAATTTACAAGAGAAAAATCATAGAGCTCATGCTGTAACTTGACAAGATTTTAATGGGTCATTATGTAAAAATCAATATCTTCCATCTCTCGGTCCATTGAAGAATATATTTAGGAACTTGTAATTCTACATGAGTGAGAAAGATGTTAGGCTAAATCACATTTTATGGAAAATTACAAAAGACCAATGTTTAGGGTACATATTAAAAAAAGTCTAAAAAATTCACTTTGAAGCATTGTAATACTTTCCAATGACATCTTATTTTATAGACAATGATTGACTGGATATGTGCCATTGTTATTGTAATTATCATAACATATGTGGCATTCCAACAAAATATCTGATGATAGTAATAAATAGAAACATTTATATATAACAGATAGGGCTCTATCCTCCTCGTAAAGCTTCTGCACATTCTAAACTATTTCATTAGTGAACAAATTAGATTGCTAAGTCACAAAAAGATTACCCGCATCTATACTCCATTTCAAAATTGGAGTTAGCTGTAAAAGTCCTATATATTTCTTTATTATAATATTTCCAACCATACTGAAATAAAAAGTTAGCATTAAAAACATATTAAAATCATAAACAAAATCAATATGATACGCAAACAATACATCACATCATCTTTACCATTCCAACCCTCTTGCCATCCGAATGGTTACTACTCACAAAAAAAGGCTACTCACGTGAATAACTCTTTCACATGAAGTTACTCCAATCCACCCTAACCCTGTTACCAACCAGACATGGGAAACTACCTATGAAAAACTTGAATTTCACACATCATATCATTTTCATTTAAAAATATTAGTTTCATTATATCAAAGACTCATGTGTATGTTAGCACACAAAAAATTACTTTAAAATAGTAAATTATTTTTAATCATAAAGCATATATCATATTCGTTGAGATTTTTTAGGAATTAAACTTTCGGGTAAAATTAGAGTATATTAGAACACACATAAAGATAAAGTTGCATATGTCTTAGCGAGTTGTATAATTTCTTAAAATTGATGTATATTAGCACATAAAGATTAACAAAATCTCATATCAATGTTAACACAAAAAAAATAAATTTAGAAAACAACATCTTATTATTTTTATCATAATATATATCATGATATTTGATTTTTTAGTATTTGAACTTTTAGCTAATTTATGTGTTAACATGCACTGACTTCGGGAAAAAAAGACCAACCTTAAAAAACTCAAGGTAATGTTATATGTATATTGCAATAAAAAAATATATTAATTATTTAAAATAAAATTTTGCATTAATATATATATATATATGAGATTTCATCTATTTTTATGTATTAACATACATCAATTTTAATTACAAGTTAGAATATTAAAAAAAAGAAATTATGATATATATTACGATAAAAATAGTAAAATTTAATTTTAAAAATATTTTTTGTGTATTAACATTCATATGAGATTTCGTTAATCTTTGTGCTCTAAATATTTTATTTTAAAAATCTCATATACATATGAGATTTCATCCATATTTCATGTGCTAACAAACATCAATTTAACTAAAAGTTCGAATACTAAAAAATGAGAAAGTGTGATAGATATGTTATGACAAGAATACTAAAGTTTTATTTCAAAATTGATTTTTTGTATTAACATTCATATGAGATTTCTTTAATGCTTGTATTCTAATATGCACCAACTTTAAGAAATTATTCAACTCGTTAATATACATGAGATTTTATCCATGTTTGTGTTCTAACATACTCCAATTAACCGAAAGTCTAATTACACAAAAAATTAAAGAACATAATATATATTTTATGATAATAATATATTACTTACAAATCAATTTTTTGTGAGCCAACATACATACACTCTACTAGCATACACCGACTTTGAGAAAAAATATTAGTTCCTAAATTGCAATAAAAATAGAATAAAGTTTCATTTGTAATTAATTTTTTGTATTAACATTCATATGACATTTCATTCACATATGATGGGATAACATACATCAATTTTAACTAAAAGTTAAAATACTAAAAAATAAGAAAATATGGTAGATATATATTATGATAAAAATACTAAAATTTTATTTTAAAATTAAAATTTTGTGAGCTAACATACATATGAAATTTTGTAAATATTTGTGTGCTAACTGATAAATCCTTACTAGATCATCACCATTCTCTATTTTTATCCTTGATTAATAAGAACTTCTTGAGAAATATTCATTAATTCCGCATCTTTGGCAAATAAATCCAACACTTATAATTAACATATTTTCTGTATATATTCTGACCCTATTTATTGGATTTACATACTGACATTTTTTTATTTTTATATTTTATTAAAAACCCCTTAAAATTAGATTAAATATTATCCTGAATTGTTTTGGCTTTTAAAAGAAATTAAAAATACAAAAAATCTCAAAACCCATAAAATCAGTGTTTTTACCCATTAAAAATGTTTTCAAAAATACACCTTTGTGCAAATGACCTTGTTTGATTTTTTTGTTCAACATGAAACTTTTAGATCTCATAGAGATCTACAACTAACCGCCCTCCACATCACTCGTTCCACCCCCCTCTGTTGGATTAAGCCCCCTCTCCATCCATGCCGTTCATCATCGCATCGCCCTCCACTGTTGGATCAGATCTGATGATCTGATCTCAGCCTTCCGCCCACACCCTCTTCCAGACCGTTGGATCACGAGATCCAACGATCTACGAATCCCCTTTCCCCGTCCGTTACACATCACGACAACCCCTCCCCCTTTCCATTTTAGCTCCATCTTTACGACACCTCTCTACACCCTAGCGTCCGCATCGCGTAGCCCGCATGTCCCTCAACCTCGTGTAACCCCCAACGTCCCCCTCCATCACTCTCTGCCTTCACTCCATCCGTTCAAAAATGCTCTGCTACCATCTTAATCGCCACCTCCTCTACCTTCAAATACCACCCCTCCGCTTTCGTTCATCCTCATCCACCAATTCAGAAGCATAGACCTAGCCATTCTCCGCCTCCCTATGACAGACGGAGGTCAGAGGAGGGCCATCATGGTTCCTTACTCCAGTGTATGACCCATGGCCTCCCCGGCCATGTAGTGGCCGCTCCAGGCGTCGCCGAGCTCCGTGGCCGGCCGACCTCAATGTGTGACGACCCCGAGACTCACCAGGAGCCTCAGCCAAGGCTGCATCGTTCATCTTCTTCCTCTCAATCCTTCAGGTAGTTTCGATCTTATTTTTCTTATGTTTTCTCCTATTTAATCTAGCACATCCGCTTTACTCCACCGATAATCAACCATTCTCCCCTCCACCATTGACCAATCATTCACGCCGACCCCTTCTCTCAATGTCTTCCTCCTCCAGAATCTCCTTCGCATAACCCCATGGAAATCCACACCTGATCAACTTCTTTGTTCCTGCAAAGGAGAAAGAAATTAGATTTCGCAGTCATTGTATCGATCAGGTGAGTTTTATCAGAAAAGATTATTTTTTAGTTAATCTTCTTTTATTTTATATATACTCCTAAACTTAAGTGTATAACTGTAAACCATGGGAGTGTCGAACTCAGGGAGGCAAGCTATTGTAAAACTAGGGTTAATCTATAGAAATCATAAGGTAAATGGTTTCCTAATTTTTATTTTATTTTTAACATTTTTCCTGGATTTTTATTTGATTTTTAAGAATTTTATATTGTTTTTGTGATTTTTAAGAAGTTTGTAATTTTTATTATTTTATAAATGAATTGTAATTTTTATTTTAGTTTTTATATTTTAATTTTTTTATGTTTTTATGAATTTTTAGAAGGTTTTTAATATTTTTATGAATTTTGGTTTATTTTTAAGGTGAAAAATTAAGTATATATTGAAAATTATGACATATTTTGAATTTTTAAAGTTGAAAATAGAAAGAAAATATTTTTATTTTATTTTTATTAAAAATTAGATGAAATTATCTTTAAAATGATATGTTGTGCGTTTTGAGGTGTTTTTACTTATTTAGTTATGAATTTTCGAAGTTTTATGAATTTTGTATTTTTTATGAGTTTTATTATTTATTATTTTATTTTGTTTTTGATTTATTCTGTAAAATTGAGTAAAATTTACTGTAGCTAATTTTTATAGAATTTTTAGAGATTTTATTTATTTTTATGTATTTTATGAGTTTTATGTATTTTTTGTATTTTTAAAGAGTTATTTAATGCTAGAAAATATTTTTATTTTTAAAACTTATTTAATATTATATATAGTATATTATAAAGTATTTGCAGGTATTTTTATTATGTTTTTATATTATGTGATTTTATTTATTATTTATATTGTATGTATAGCATTATATATATAGATACAAGGATATCTACGCAATTTGTAGAAGTTAGAGGGAATGTATGAATTTGTAAAAGATGGAGGGCTGGTGCGCAATCTGCTCAGATACCACGTGCTTTACGCGTGAGCTGCTCAGCGGCGAGACCTGCTTGTGCTTTGGAGAAGTACTAGGGGTGTTTTGCAATATTTGCCTGAATCAATGTGGTCCTCACGTGCGTCTTCAGCCGCTGGTCCTACTTACGGATATAGAAAAGACCGGGGGCGTTTAACGCAAAAAAAACCAAAATATCCCACCTCAGTGCCGAGCACACGGTGGGCTGTTAGGACGATGCATGTACCGACGCATGTATGGGCGAACGTCATTTGGATAAACTCCTTCCAAGGGCTCGGTACGACCTAGAAATAACCGCGTTCTTCCCCAAATGATTCCAGGTGGTAGAGGCTTTAGGCGGAAGTGGTGAAATTCGAAGACGCGACGGTTCTCGAAATCGGAATCGGATCTGCAAGTGCGTCATCTCCGTGTTTCTAGAAGAGACGATTTATATGGATTCGTTGATGATGAAGGAACAACGGAAATGATTCGAGCGGCAGATGAATTAAGCTCTATTTGTATATGAATGCTCCTGATGCTCGATTGGGTCCTATGCAGATGTGTTATTTGCTCTTCGATATCAGCCTCCGGATGTGAATGATCATGAAAACCTGAGATCCGATCTGAAATGAGTCGTGGCAGTGATCGATGATGATCGGATCTTATGTCAGTAACTTGGCCTCGCTGCAATGATGAATCTGCTTCAGATGCGATGCTTCACGAAGATTTTTGTTCCTGTGAAATTTAGTTATCTGGTTCGAGGCAAAATACTCGATCCCGTGTCAGAAGTTGGGGATGGATGAAGGAGCGAATGGAGATAAAGGATCTAACTGCACTCTTCCGATGACCGGATGTGATCAGAGGTTGAAAAGGGGGAATGGAGATGAAGAAATGAAAGCGGATTGATGAGATGAAGGTGAAGTCGTCTTCTCCTATTCATGATGGTGTCGAGTAACTCCAGATTGAATATCTACTGCTCTTAATTCGATGACATGCACCTGCAATCGGAGTCGCTTAGCTCGAGTTGCTAAAACTCGACCAATTGTTACAAAGGAGTAAATGAATTGAATGGATTATCCCAACGAAGGTGATGGAAAGGGATAAAAGCTCAGATCCGTGATGGTTCTGAGATGAACAGGCTATGGGAAGGAGTTATGGAGAAGGGAATGAAGGTGTATTCTTTCGGAGTGGATTTAGCTCAAACAGAGATGGATAGAGAAAATAGAAGGAGATGAGAGAAATTGAGGAGAGGAGGAGGAAGAGATCAGAGGAAATAATGGAATAGAGAAGGGAACTAGAATACTAACCTGGAAATGAAACTCGGATGGGGTGTTTCTCGCCTGGAAGTGGAGCGAATACTCCAGATTGTTGCCTCCACCGCGGCGATAACGGGAGGCTGTCACGGCATGGCTCGAAGCAATCACCTGTGATGAATCTCGCCTTCCTCGCTCTCTCTCACTAAACGAAGCCGGAGCTATTACCTCTCGCTCGGAGCTCACCGAGAAAAGCTTGAAGAAAATGGCGGATCGCTGACCAAATGGGGGTGGTCGGGTATAAATAGGTGGAGTGGGATAGGGTCACCGGAGATGGTGACGGGAAACGGGCGGTTGGATCAACGACAGGCCAACTGTCGGCCGTTAGGGAGGTTGGTTGGCGGTTGGCGGTGACGTGGAGGAGAAAGGAGGAGAGGAAGAAGATGACGAGAGGGGAAGAAGGAATTTTGGTAGAGTAAGAGAGAGAAAGGAGAGAAGAGAAAGAAAGAAGAGAGAGAGAGAGGGAAAAGAGAATAAAATAATTAATAAAATTAATTAATAAATTATATTAATAATGGGTTAGATTAATAATTAAATAATTTTAAAATATAATTAAATAGTTAATTAAGTAATTAAAGGGATAATTAAGTAATTAAATAAATAATTAAGTAAATTAATACATAATTAATAAAAAATTAATTAATTAATTAAACAAGTAAATGAATAAAATAAATAAATAAATAAATATAATAATAATATAAATTACGATTCATTGTACAATATACCACTGTGGACCCGAAAACTACATTTTTCGTATTAACTCCGATTTTAGCGAAACCAGTTACATTTTGTAGATAATTTAATAATATGAATTTTAAAACTGAGTTTGCCCAATTCATAATTCGTATGACCGAGTTATGAGGTCCGGAAAATTTAGGTAGCGGCTTCGAGGCTTCGTGTTTTATCGGTATTTTAACTTAGTTTTATTTTTATATTTTCTATGTTTTATAAGATTTTTAGAAAAACATTAAGATAATCAGATTTACGATTAATTAATTAAAAATTCAGAAAGTTTCTACATATAATACATATATACAACGGGTCCGAAACGTCAAAACTCACCGATTTTATTCGAATATTTTTTTAATATTTTAAATAAATAGTATTAAGTATAAAACAATTTAAAAGTGAGTTTGGTCCGTTTGGAGTTTTTTTATAAATAGTTATGAACCTCGGAAGTCGATTTTTGCGGCTTTTTCGGTTCATTACGGTTAATTATTTTTGTGTTGAATTATTTTTATGATAATTTTCATAAAATAATATATATTTTTGTGATCATCTTTCACAAAAGAAGTGTTTTGATTTGGGATTGTCTAAGTGATAAATAAAATAGGTGAAATATTTAATTTGTGTAAAATGGGTAATTTATATCTCCTCCTACTTATTTCTTTTATCGACCCGGTCAATATTGACCTGATCTCGGGGTTAGGATTGGTCTGTATATATAAGCATATCTCCAGCCTTCTTTTCTTTTATTTTTTATCTTTATTCTTTATTTTAGGCAAAATAAGTTTTAAATATATAATATTAATAATTGTGGTTAGAATGATAATTAGTTGGAATTAGTGATTATTTATATGTATTTTACCAAGGATTTTAGGCAAAATGAAAGAATAAAGGCGATGAATCACGGAGGCATGTCAGAGAAGACCCATTGGGTCCCCGCCTTCTCCGCCCCTTTGGACCCTTACTTCACTCGCATCGCACGCTTCGACTATCCCCTAACTTCTTTTGCAAGTTAAATCGTCAATGGTCGGACGCCAATGAAGTGCTCCATTCTAGGACTTATTCTCCGGCGAGTAACCATGGTTGCTCCACCACGATTGGCATCCTCACAAACTCTCATCACGATCATCATTGCAGAGCCCCCAAGAAGCTTCCTTGAGCTTCACCGGTGTAGGAGTATCATGGAGGAGGAGTAGCCCCTTCGTCGGAGATCCAATTGCGCCACCATCGAAGAGGCAGAGGGGAAGCACCAGGAAGAGCAGATGCTGTTGGATGGCCATCCCTCGGCGACCATCCAATGGTCTAGATTGAGCCACGTCGCCCTGCACGAAGCTCCAGCCTCGGGATCATCGAGCCAATAACCGAGGCACTAGCGCCTGCCATGTGGTCACCGACCTCCTTCCAAGTCTGCAGCAGTCACCGAGCCTATCCCGACGTGCCCCTTGTGTGGCTGGGCAATTTGTAGAACAAACCTCGGGGTTTTCCAGAATTACAAAGAGGTATAGGCGCGTGTGTCTCATGTACGCGCTTGGACAAATTGCAGCAAGGCCATGACATATTTATTATTTGCAGAAAGGTCCCTACGTGTAAAAGGGAAACACAATGACCCCTCGGGGTTTTGGAAATTATAAATAGGTCCCTCCAGGGGCCTATTTGTGATTATTTATCCTTTTTTTATGCATTTTATTACAATTATGCCCTTGTACTATTTTTGTCATATTTGAGTTGATTTCAGTGTCATTTTATTACTCTTTTCATTCTCTATCTAATAGCATCATTTATTTCATGCATTGAGACCTATTTAAAAATGCTAAATTTTGGATGATATATAGTGTCTTTTTCTCTGTAAAAATTGCCATTAACATATGCTTGACCTTATTTTTAATGCTCAATTTGTAGATGAAATTGATCCATAATTTGTGCGTATTGATTTGAGAATTTTAGGATATATTTGTATATTTTAACTTGCATATATGTATTGGAATTCCATTGATTGTATGCATGTGTTGCATCTATTTTTTTAATTACATATTAAAAATCTAACAAAAGCATCATTCTCTGCATCATTCCTTGCACTTGTTTTGTCTGCATATTATTTTGCATCTGCATGAAGACCTAAAGCTAGAAAATAATCATGCCTTAATAAAACAATAAAATTTGATAAATAGACGAAGAGGCTCGCGTCCTTATGTTCGACCTTGGTATACTTACCAAGTAAAATAACTTCCACATATTCAAAGCTGTAGATTTTTGCATGATCCAAATCTGCCTCCTATGCTATGATAATACGACATTATTAAAGAGGTAGATTTGGCGTTCATCACTAACATAAACCGATTTTGAGAAAAAAGATCAACCCTACAAAACTCAAGAAAATGTTATATATATTGTAGAAAAATCATAATAAAGTTTCATTTCATTTTTTATTTTAGCATATGTATGACATTTTGTCCTATTAGTGATATGCCAACATACATCAAATTTAGATAAAAGTTTAAATACAAAAAATCTAGAAAACATGATAGATATAACATGAAAAACATAACAAGTGTGCTATTTTCTATTTTTGTGTATTTACATTCATATGATATTTTACTAATATTTGAGTGTTAATTTATACCAATTTGGAGAAATTGTTTAACTCATTAAGATAAGCATGATTTTATCCACATTTGTATTCTAACATACTCTAATTTAATTAAAGTTTAAATTCCTAAAAAATCAAGGAATATGATATTTTATGATAAAATAATAAATTTTTTAAAATAAATTTGTTTGTGCTAACATACGCATGAGATTTTGTCACTATTTGTATGTTAAAATACACTGATTTTGAGGAAAATATAGAACCTAAAAAACTCATGAAAATGTAACTTACATTGAAAATAAAGATATAATAAAGTTTCAATTAAAATAATTTTGTGTACTAACCTACATATGCGATTTCATTTGTATCTGATGTGCCATCATACATTAGCTTTAACTAAAAGTTAAAATACGAAAGAAATTACGAAATCATGACATATATGTTAAGATAAAAATAATAAAGTTTCATTTTAAAATTATTTATTTGTGTATTAACACTGTATGAGATTCTGTAATCTTTTATGCTAATATGCACTAATTTTGAGAAATTGATTAAGTCATTAATATATATATATATATGATATTTTATCCATATTTATGTTCTAACATACTCAAATTTTAGATGAAATTTTAATTCCTAAAAACCTTGAAGAAAATGATATATATTTAATATAAAAACTAAAATATTTGTTTTCAAATAACTTATTATGTATTTTTTGCGCTAACATACATGGGTTTCGAGGAAAAAATTCAACCTCAAAAAACTCAAGAAAATGACATATTTATATTACAATAAAAATATAATAAATTTTTATTTAAAATTTAGTTATATATATATGCATATGATATTTCATCTGTATTGACATGCTAATAGACATCATTTTTTGCTAAGAAGTTCAAATACTAAAAAAAATCAAGAAAGCATGATAGATATTTTATGATTAAAATGATAAAAGTTTATTTTAAAAGTTAAAATTTTGTATATTGATATTTGTTTGATATTACACTAATCTTTATGTGCTTATACACCAATTCTAAGAAATTATTCAGCTAATTATATATATGATTTTATCCTTATTTGTGTTTAATCCCTAAAAATCCAAAGAACATGATATATATTTTTTTAAAAAATAAAATATTAATCTCAAAATATTTTTTGTATGCTATAATACATATGAGCTTTCGTTGATATTTCTGTTCTAACATACACTGATTTCAAGAAAACAATCATCTCTTACGTCAAGAATTTTTTATATGTTGAAATAAAATTATAATAAAAATTCATTTAAAATATTTTTGTATTAACATACATATGAGATTTCATCCATATTTGATGTGCTAATCTACGTTAATTTAACTCAAAATTTCTAACAATAAAAATGAAGAAAACATGACATACATATTATCATAAAAATAACAATATTTCATTTTAAAATTATTTTTTGTGCATTACCATTCATATGAGATTTCATTATCTTTTTTTGCAAATATACACTATTTTTGAGAATTTATTCAACATGTTAATATATATGAGACTTTATCTATATTTGTGTTCTAACATATTCTAATTTTTATCCAAAGTTTAATTCCTAATTAAACTCAAAGAATATTATATAGTATGTGATCAAATAGTATATTAATTTATATATGTCTATATTTGTCTGCTAACATATACCGATTTCAAGAAAAAAGAAAAGCCGCTACAAACTCAAGAAAATGTTATTATATTGTAAAAAAAACATAATAACATTTCATGTAAAATTAATTTTTTATTGATATGATATTTTATCCATATCTGCTGTGCTAACACAAATCAATTCAAATTAAGAGTTCAAATAATTAAAAAATTAAGAAAACGTGCTAGATATATTATGATAAAAATAATAAAGTTTTATTTTAGGTTTAATCTTTTACGTATTACCATTCATAAGATATTTCCTTAATCTTTGTGTGCTAATATACTCATTGGTATTTTTATGCTAACATAAACCGATCTCAAAAAAAAAAGATTAACCCTAAAAAACTCAAGAAAATGTTATACATATTGCAGAAACGTTATAATGAAGTTTGGATTAAAATTTATTTTTTGTTTTTGCATATGCATTGCTAACATACATCAAATTTACAAAAACTTCAAATAATAAAAAAATCAAGAAAGAATGATAGATAAACTAGAAAGAATGATAGATAAACTATGACAAAATAATAAGCGCGAAATTTATAAAATTATTTTTTATTTACAATCACATGGGATTTTTTAAATATTTATGTGCCAATATACACCAATTTTGAAAAATTGTTCAACTCATTTTTATATACATGTGGGATTTTTCATATTTGTGTTCTAACATACTCTAATTTTAATTAAAATTTTAATTATTAAAAACTCAAGGAATATGACATATATTGTGATAAAAATAATAATGTATTATTTTTAAATATTTTTTGTTTGCTAACATACACCTGATATTTTGTCAATATTTGTGTGCTAACACTCACCGATTTTTGAGAAAAAAATATTTATCCCAAAAAGACTAAAGGAAATGTTATTTACATTGAAATAAAATATTGTAATAAAGTTCCATTTACAATTAATTTTTTTATTAACATACATATGAGATTTCAACCATATTTGTTATGCAAAAATAGATCAATTTTAACTGAAAGTTGAAATACTACAAAATCATTAAAGCAAGATAGATACATTATGATAAAAATAATAAGGCTATATTCTAAAATTATTTTGTTTATTAACATTCATGTGGGAATTCATTAATATTTGTGTGCTAATATACATCATTTGAGAAATCATTTGACTCGTTAACACACACACACACACGAGATTCATCCATATTTATGTTCTAAAATACTCTAATTTTAACCAAGTGTTTAATTCCTCAAAAAATTATATACATTATGAGAAAAATAATGAAGTAATTAAAAAAATTGTGAGCTAACATATATTTGAGATTTCGTCAATATTGTGTGCCACTTATTTCAGGAAAAAAGATAGACCCCTATGAACCTCAAGAAAATGTTATTATATCACAAATAAAAGTATAATAAAGGTTCCTTTAAAATTAAATTTTTTTATTAACATACATATGAGAATTTAACCATATTTGATGTGCTAACATACATCAACATTTATCAAATACTTCAAATACTAAAAAAATCAAGAAGGCTTGATGGATATATTACGATAAAAATAATAAAGTATTATTTCATAATGTTTTTGTGTATACATTCATATGAGATTTTGTAAATCTTTGTGTACTAATGTACACCAATTATAAGAAACTGTTCCAGCCTTTAATATATATGAGATTTTATCCTTATTTGGGTTCTAACATAATATAATTTTAACATGAAGTTTAATTCCTAAAAAACCAAGTTATTGATATATATATATATATATATATATATAGTTTATGATAAAAAAATTAATTTCAGAATAATTGTTGCGTACTAACATACATATGAGCTTTCATCAATATTTATGTGTTAACATATACTGATTTTGAGAAAAAAGATTAACCTTTAAAAAATAAAAAAAAAATTTATATGTTACAATAAACTATAATAAAAATGTGTTTAAAATTAATCTTTGTAGTAACATACATATGAGACACCATCTATATTTGTTGTGTTAACATAATCAGTTTTAACTAAAAGTTCAAAATAATAAAAAATCAAGACAACATAATAGGCATATTATCATAATAATAATAATATTTTTTTTAAAAAAAGTTTTTTCGAGTAGTAATATTCATATAAGGTTTCATTAATATTTTTGTTTGCAAATATGCACCAATTTTGACAAATTATTCAAACATGTTAATGTATATGAGATTTTTATCCATATTTGTGTTCTAACATACTCTAATTTTAACCTAAAGTTTAATTCTTAACTAAACTCAAAGAATATTTCATATATTTTATGATAAAATAAAATATATTAATTCTAAATCAAATTTGTGTGACCTAACATACACGCGATATTACGTAAAATATTTATCTACTGACAGACACAGATTTTAAGAAAAAAGATCTGCCCCTAAAAACTAAATAAAATGTTATTTATATTGAGATAAAATATAATAAAATATAATTTAAAATTATTTTTTTGTATTAACATTCATATAATGTTGCATCATATCTGAAGTGCTAATATACAAACAGTTTAGCTAAACGTTCAAATACTAAAAAAAAGTAAATGAAACAAATTAGATATATCATGATAAAAATAATAAAGTTTTAATTTAAAAATATTTTTTTTTGCATATTACCATTCATATGACATTTCATTGTTTTTATGTGCTAGTATACACCAATTTTAAGAAATTGTTCCACTAGTTAATATATATGATATCTATCCATATTTGTGTTCTTACATATTGTAATTTTAACTGAATGTATAACTCCTAAAAAGCTCAATGTATATAATATATATATATATTATGATAAAAATATTAAAATATTAATATTAAAATATTTTTTAGCTCACGCACACAAACACACATAATTTCATCATTATTTGTATGCTAATATAAACCGATTCAAGAAAGATCAACCCCCTAAAACACTAAAAAATTGTTATATATATTGCAGAAGAGTTATAATAAAGTTTCGTTAAATTAATTTTTTTATTTTAACATATTTATGAGATATTATCCTATTAATGATCTGCTAACATACATCAAATTTAACAAAAAGTTCAAATATAAAAAAATCAAGAAAGAATGATATATATATAAATAACAAGTATGTTAAAATTAAAATTTTGTTTATTCACACTAATATGAGATTTTATTAATCTTTGTGTCCTAATATACACCAATTTTTAGAAATTGTTCAATTTATATTTATATATATATGAGATTTTGTCCGTATTTGTGTTATAATATACTCTAATTTCAATTAAAATTGTGATTTTAATAACAATTAAAGGATGGTGATAATTATGATAAAAATATTAATTTTAAAATAAAATTTTGTGTGCTAGCAGCACACACATGAGATTTCATCAATATTTGCATGCTAACAAACAATGACTTAGAGAAAAATATTGACCCCTTAAAACTCCAGAAAATGTTAATTATATTGAAATAAAGTATTATAATAAAGTTTCATTTATAATTAACATAAAATTTAATTCCTAAATAAAGTCAAAGAGTTTTTTATATATCGTATGATAACAAATATATATATTAATTTCAAATTAAATTTTTGTGAGCTAACATGCAAATGATATTACATACATATTTGTCTTCTAACATACACTTATTTCAAGAAAAAGATAAACCCCTAAAAAGTCAAGAAAATTTTATCTATATTGCAATAAAACATAATAAAGTTTCATTAACTTTTTATTAACATTCGTATGATCCTTCATCCATATTTAATGTGCTAACATACATCAATTTTAATTTAAAAATTTAAATACAAAATTAACAAAGCCTTTTCCCACATTAAGTAGGGTCGGTTACATGGATTCTTTACCTCCATTCAGATCTATCTTGGGTCATTCTCAAGCTTAGATCTAAAAAACTATGATCCCTTTGTATAGTCTCATTCCAACACTTCTCGGGATTTCCTCGCCCTATCTTACTTGGCTCAACATCCCAAAACCCGCATCTCCTAACTGGTACATCAGCTGACCTCCTTTGCAAATAGCCAAACCACCTTAAGTTGCTTTCTCGCATCTTATCCTTGATCGGAGCTACACTAACATTCCTCCTGATTACATCATTCTGACTCCGATCTTTATGTGTTTGTACACACATCCATCTTAGCATTTTCATTTCTACTACCGCCATTCTCTGCACATGTTTATGGTTCACAGGCCATCATTCAAATCCATAGAGCTAGTAGGTCTCACGACTTCTTTGTAAAAATTTCCTTTGATTTTCAAAGGAAAAGTTCAAATACTAAAAAAATAAGAATGCATGATAGATATATTATGATAAAGATGATAATGTTTTAATTTAAAGGGTATTCTTTTTCGTATTATTATTCATATGACATTTCTTTAATCATTGTGTGCTAATATACAACAATTTTGAGAAATTATTTCATTTATTAATGAATACGAGAATTTATCCATATTTATGTTCTAACAAATTGTAGTTTTAACTAAAGGTATAATTATTGAAAAACCTCAATGTACATAATATATATTTATGATAAAAATTATAAATTATTAAATTTAAAATAAACATTTGTGATCGAACAAGTATATGAAATTTCATCGGTATTTGTGTGCTAACATAAACTGATTTCAAGAAAGAAGATTAACCCTAGAAAACTCAAGAAAATATTATATATTGCTAAAAAATTATAATAAAGTTTCATTTAAAATTATTTTTTAACTTTTGTTTGAGGTTTAATAATTAGTGTGTTATTTTATAATTTTTTGTAGATTGATATTCACATGGGATTTTATTAATATTTGTATGCTAATATACACATATTTTGAGAAATTGTATAACTCATTAATATATCTCATTATTTGTATTATAACATACTCTAATTTTAATTCAAGTTTTAATTCCTAAAAAACTCAAAGAATATGATACATTTTATGATAAAAATAATAAACATTTATTTTAAATATTTTTTGCATGCTAATATACACATGAGATTTTGTCAATATTTATGTGCTAACATATATTGATTTCGAGAAAAAAATATTTACATCTAAAAAAACTCAAGAAAATGTTAATTATATTGAAATAAAAGTGTTGTAATAAAGTTTCATTTAAAAATATTTTTATATGTTAATATGCGTATGAGATTTCAACCATATTCGGTGTGCCAACATAGTTTAATTTTAACTGAAAATTCAAAGACTATAAAAATCATCAAAGCATGACAAATATATTATTATAAAAATAATAGTGTTATTTTATAAACCTAATTTTGTGTGTATTAACATTCATATGATATTCTATTAATCTTTATCTGCTAACATACACCAACTTTGAGAAATCATTCAACTCCTTAATACACACACATGAAATTTTGTACATATTTATGTTCTAACATACTCTACTTTTAACTAGATGTTTAATTCCTCTAAAAGCTAAAGAATACAATATATATTTTCTGACAAAAGTAATGTAATGTTGATTTTGAAAAAAAATGTGAGCTATCATTCACATGATATTTCGCCAATATTTGTGTGCCACCTATTTCAGGAAAAAAAGATAGACCCCTAAACACCATAAGAAAATATTATTTATATTGCAATAAAATTATAATAAAGTTTCATTTGAAATTAAAATTTTGTATAAACATACATATGAGATTTCAACCACATTTTATGTGCTAACATACACCAATTTTTAACAAAAACTTCAAATACTAAAAAATGAAGAAGGCATGATAGATACATTATGATAATAATAAAGTGTAATTATCTCAAATTAATTGTTCATGCATTTACATTCATATGAGATTTTGCTAATCGTGGTTTGCTAATAAACAACAATTATAAGAAATCGTTCCACTCTATACTTAATATGAGATTTTATCCTTATTTGTGTTCTAACATACTCTTATTTTACCATGAAGTTTAATTCATAAAAAAACGAAAGATAATATATATACTATAATAAAAAAATAAAATATTATTTTTAGAATAATTTTTGCATGCTAACATACACTAATTTCGAAAAAAAAGATTAAACAAAAATAATAAATATAATAAATCAAAGAATATTATATCAATATATTATAAAAATAATAAAGTTCAATTCATAGATAAATTCAAAGAATATTATGTATAATTAATGTACATAATAATATATATTAATTTTCTTAAAAATTTGTGATATGGCATAACATACGATATTATATCAATATTTGTCTGATATATACATCAATTTTGAGAGAAAAAACATCCTCTAAAATACTCAAGAAAATTTTATTTATATTGTAATAAAATATAATAATTAATTTAAATATTATTTTTTGTATTAACATTCATACGACACTTCATTAAAATTTAACGTGCTAATATACATTAATTTTAGCTAAAGGTTCAAATACAAAACACATCAAGAAAGTAATATTTATGAATATATATTATGAAAAAAATAATAGAACTTTTTTTAAAATATTTTTCATATTAACATTCATACAAGATTTTGTTAATCTTTATGTGCTAATATATATTATTTTGGGGAATTGTTCAACTTGTTTATATATATGTACGTATGATGTTTTATAAATACTTGTGTTCTAGGATGCTCCAATTTTAGTTAAATTTTTATTCCTAAAAAATAAGGAATAAGATACATATTTTATGAAAAATAGAATATTAGATTTAAGATATTTTTTATGAGCTAACATGCTTATGAGACGTTGTTGATATTTGTGGATTAACAAATTCTGATTTAAAGAAAAAAAGATCAACCCCTAGAAACTCAAGAAAAAGTCATATGTATTGCTATAAAGTTATAATAAGGTTTTATTTAATATAGATTTTTCTATTATTATACATATGAGATTTCGTCCGTATTAAAGTTCTAGCATATGTTAATTTTAGCTAAATGTTCAAATACTAAACATGTCAAGAAAGCATGACATACATATTATGATAAAAAATAAGAAAGTGTTTCCTAATAAAATTATTTTTTCATGTACTAACATTCATGTTTTATTTTATTAATCTTTGTGTGCTAATATACACTAATTTTGAGAAAGTGTTCTACTCTAAAATATATTAAGATAGAAAAAATAAATATTAATTTTAAAATATAACTTTGTGTACTAACATACATATGAAATTTTGCCAATTTCTTTATGCTAACATACATCGATTTCAAGAAAATTCTCCAACTCTAAAATCTCTAGAAATTGTGATATATTAATAGAAATATATAATAAAGTTTCACCTTAAAATTCATTTTTTTGTATTAACATACATATGAGAATTTATCTATATTTGACGTGCTAGCATACTTCCATTTTAACCCCTAAAATTCTGATATCATAATATATATTTAAGAATCACTAAAAGTTTAAATACTAAAAAAATCAAGAAAGCATGGTAGATATATTATGATAAAAAAAGGTTTATTTTCAATTAATTTATATTAACATTCATATAATATTTCGTTAATCTTTGTGTTAATATATAAAAATTTTTAAGATATTTTCTCAACTCGTTAATATATATAGGTGATTTTATCCATATTTATGTTCTAACATACTCCCATTTTAACCAAAGTTTAATTACTAAATAAACTCAAATAATATTCTATTTATTCTATGATAAAAATCAGCAATATATTAATTTAAAAAACCTTTTTGGAGATAAAATATGTATGATATTATGCCAATAATTGTTTTCTAAAACACACCAATTTCAAGAAAAATATAACAAGAAAACGCTATTTATAAAGCAGTAAAAATAATAAAGTTTCATCTAAAATTAATTTTTTATTAACATTAATATGATATTTCATCCACATTTGACATGTTAACAAACATTAATTTTAACTATCAAGAAAGCACGATAATGATAATAATAAAGTTTTATTTAAAAAGATGCGTATTAACATTCATATGAGATTTTGTTATTATTTGTTGCTAACATACACCAATGTTGGGGAATTGTTAAACTCCTTAAAATATATATGAGATTTTATCAATATTTGTGTTCTAACATACTTTAATTTTAACTTAAATTTTATTTCCTCAAAAATTAAAAATATTATATATTTTATGGTAAGAATAATATAATATTAAATTTAAGATGCACCGATTTCGCAAAAAGATCAACCCCTCAAAAGCTCAGAAAATGTTATATCTATTACTAGAAAATTATAATAACGATTCATCCAAAATTAATTTTTAAGTAACAAATATATGAGTTTTAATCCACATTTAATATGCGAACACACACATCAATTTTATCGAAAAGTTAAAATAAAAAAGCAAGAAACATAGTATATATTATGATAAAAATAATAAATTGTTACTTTGTAAAAATATTTTTTGTGTATTAACATTCATATACATACATACATACATACATACATTCATTCATACATATTCATATATATATATATCATTAATCTTTGTGTGCTAGTATATACACTAATTTTGAAAATTTGTTCAACTCGTTAATATCCATGACATTTTCTTTTCCATATTTATGCTCTAAAAAACTCTAATTTTAAATGAAAGTTTAATTCCTAAAAAAACTAGCAATATGATATGTATTTTAATATAGAAAAATAAAATATTAATTTTAAAATATATTTTGTTTGCTAACATATACATGAAATTTCGTTAATTAGTTTGTGCTAACAAACATCGATTTCAAGAAAAAAGTTCAAACACCAAAAAGCTCAAGAAAAAAATATTCATTGAAATAAAAATATGATAAAGCTTCATTTAAACATATTTTTTGTATTAACATACATGTGATAATTTATCAATATTTGACATGCTAATGTAAATCAATTTTGACTAAAAGTTCAAATACTAAAAAAATCAAGAAAGCATGTTATATATATAATGATTAAAATAACAAAGTTTAGTTTTAAAATTATTTTTTTTGTATTTCACATTCCTCTAATATTTCATTAATCCTTGTATGCTAATATACACCATTTTGAAGAAATAATTCCACTCGTTAATATGTAGGTATGTGCGTGTGTGATTTTATCTTTATTTATATTATAACATACTGTAATTTTAATTGAAAGGTTGATTCCTAAAAAACTCAATAAATATATGATATATATTTTATGATAAAAATCAAACATAAATTATAGAGTGAAAATTTATGTGTTAACATGCATATGTGCTTTCATAATATTTTTTCTAGCATACACTAATTTCAATTAAAAATATCTACCTCAAAATAACTCATGAAAATTATATACATACATTTATACATATAATATTCCAATAAAACTTAGTAAAGTTTCATTTAAAATTAATTGTTTGTATAAACATACATATGATATTTCATCTATATTTGATGTGCTAACATACATTAATTTTACCAAAAGTTCAAATAATAAGAAAATAAAGAGATTGTGATAGACAAATAATGATAAAAATAATAAATGTTTGATTCAAAATTAAGTTTTTGTGTATTAACATTCACATGAGATTTCATTAATCTTTATTTGCAAAATTGCACCAATTTATGGGAATTGTTCGACTCGTTAATATATATGAGATTTGATACATATTTATATTATACATTCTCTAATTTTAATCCAAAGTTATATTTCCTAAACAAACTCAAAGAATATTCTTTTTATTTTATGATAATAATAATAATATTTTTAAAATTGTGAGTTGACATGCATATGATAGTACATCAATATTTGTTTGCTAACATAAGCTAATTTTGAGAAAAGAGAACAACCCCTAAAAACTCAACAAAATGATATATAACAATACAATATAATAAAGTTTCATTCGAAATTAGTTTTTTATTAATATTCATATGATATATCATTCTTTTTTAACGATCCAACATACTTTAATTTTAACTAAAGTTTCAAATACTAAAGAAATCACGAAAGCATGATTGATATATTGGGATAAAAGCAATAGAGTTTTATTTAAAAAATATTGTTTTGCCTATTAACATTCATTCGAGGTTTCATTATTTTTGGCATGCTAATAATACACAAAATTTGGGGAATTTTCAACTCTTTGATATATATACATGAGATTTTATCCATATTCGTGTTTTAACATACACTAATTTTAATTAAAAGTTTAATTTCCTAAAAATCTCAAACATTGTGATATATATTTTACGATTAAAAATAAAAATATTCATTCTAAAATAATTTTTTGTGTGTTAAATGATATATATTTTAGGATTAAAAATAAAAATATTCATTTTAAAATAAATTTTTGTGTGCTAATATATGAGATTTTGTAAATTTCTTTATGCTAACATACACCGATTTAAAAAAAAAGTTCAACCATTAAAAATATTATTGCATTTAAAATATATGGTTTTTATAACTTGTGCCCTTATCAACTTCTTCAATGACATTTATGCCCCTTCCACGGCAGGAAGGCAGAGTCCATGATAGGCGATTAGTCTGCATGCACTTATTCTGAAACTTGCACTTTGGACCACTTACTCTCATGCTCTAGGGACTCAAGTCATGAAATTGACATTCTTCTTCTGACTCCAATGGCACCTACTCCTTCGATAGCCGATCTCTCTCTCTCGGGATATAAGGATCGGAGACCTACTTTCCTGAATGCAACCTAGTGGCACGAGCCTTTACTATACTAGACCGGAATAGACCCTGGTGGATCGTCCTGATCTTTTTCTGAAAAGTGAAAAGTATCGAGCCTTAGATCTAGCTTGATCGAAGAAGCCAAGCGATGCCGACGTATGACTATGGATGTCGAGTTCTAGGAGATTGCTCTTCGCTTTCTTCTATAAGTAGGTCGACAACTTGACTTTCAATGGTGCGGCTTTTCCCCAAGGCTTATAGAATGTGTCATTATAGGTGGTGTTAATAGTTTGGGGGCTTTTCTAGCAGCTATCCACCCCACTTCACTACTCCAACCAAATCCAATAAAATGATGACAAAGGGAAATCTTTCTTGTTCATACAAACCAGGGTTCCTAAGCTCTTTGTAATATCAGTTGTGCCCCGGACTTCTTACAAATTTCACAGTTCTACCCTTTTTTAATATAGATTATGCCCTTACTTTACCTAAATGAAATGGTAAAAATGTGAATTTGTAAGAAGCTAGGGGCAAAACTGATATTACATACTCTAATTTTAGCTAAAAGTGTATATCTTAAAAACTCGGAATACGATATACATTTTACGAAAAAATAAATATTAATTTTAAAACATTTTATGCACTAAAATAAGTATGAGATTTTGTCAACATTTGTGTTAGCATACACTGATCTCAAGAAAAAAGATCAACCCTTAAAAACTAGCATATAATTATGTATATATTTCAATATAATTATAATAAACTTCACTTAACTAATTAACATAGATATAAGATTTCATCCGTATTTGACATGCTAGCACACATCAATTAATAAAACATCGAACACTAAAAATAAAAAAAAACGTGATATATATCGTGACATAAATAGTAAAGTTTTGTTTTTAAGTTATTTTTTGTGTAACATTCATAAGGATTACATCTCTCTCTCTCTCTCTATATATATATATATATGAAATTATAATATGTATAATAACATATTAAATTTAAGATATTTTTTGTGAGTTAACATGCACATAAGATTTCAACATACACCGATTTCAGGAAAAAGAACAACCCTTCAAAAACTCAAGAAATGTTATATATGTTGCTATAAAATTATAATAAAGTTTCATTTAAAATTAATTTTTGTATTATCATAAATATGCGACTTCATCCATATTTAATGTGCTAACACATATCAATTTAAGCTCAATACTAAAAAAATCAAGAAACATTATATGTATGAATATGTTTTATGATAAAAATAATAAAGTCTTACTTCATAAAATTATTTTTTTTGTGAATTAACATTCATATGAGATTTCATAAATCTCCGAATACTAATACACGCCAATTTTAGGAAAATATTCCACTCACTAATATATATATATATATGTGTGTGTGATTTTATCATTATTTTTATTCTAGCATACTCTAATTTTAATTGAAATGTTAATTCCTAAAAAGAAATCAAAGAAGAAGATATTAATTTATGACGAAAAATTATAATAAAATTTTGTGTGCTAACATACATACATGCATACATACATACATACATACATACATACATACATACATACATATATATATATATGTTGGAGAACTTGCACCATGGTGCATGTAACTTTACATGCATCGGTGACACAAACACGTATTTAAAGCAAAGTATATTATATTTATAATAATAATAATAATAATAATTTAAAAAACTTTTTGTGAGTAAACATGCATATGAGAACAACCCCTAAATATTCTATTTCTTTGCTAATATACATTGATTTCGAGAAATGAGAAAAAGCCCTAAAAACTCAAGAAATTCTATTTATATAGAAATAAAATATAATCAAGTTTCATTTAAAATTATTTTTTATTAACAATCATTTGATATGTCATCCATATTTGATAAGCTAACATACATTAATTTTGACTAAACTTTCAAATACTAAAAAAATCAATAAAGTATGATAGATATACAACGATAAAAATAATAAAGTTTATATAAAATTTTTTGTGTATTAACATTCGTATGATATTTCCTTACTTTGTGTGCTAATATATACTAATTTTGGAGAATGGTTCAACTCGTTAACTAGATTTTCTTTCATTTTTGGATAGTGAAAAAAGCTCGCACCGTTATTTTATATAGTTCAGATTTGGTTATATTGATATCGTTTCTTGCTTTATATAGTGACTTTTGGATATAGTTATAGAGATGAAAAAAACTATTGCGATTCTCAAAGGATATATATATGCTTCTGTTCATCCATTTCCCGATCTTTAGACTCCACTATATATTAGCCTTTGACTTTCCCGTACATCCCTCACTTTGATCTGAGGCAGTTGTTCATGGGGGGTGACAGGCACAATACTGAATCGGGAAGCCAACGATGGTACGTCCAACGAGCCCCACCCTCGGAGGTCGATTCCGATTACGCTGTCCAAGAGGACGTCATTATGGGGGCGAGGAATGTGGACGATGCACACAAATGGGATTTTCCTACTAGATTTGATGCCCCAGACATGATTTTCTTAGTGTAACGAGAGTTTGTTTGCGAGGTATTGAGAACAAGGGGGGAATCCTAGAATCTCAGTAACGGTCGATATCTCATTTTGCTTACTAAACGGAAGCCTCACGTCCGCTTCAGTGAGAGAGTACGAGAGGGAGGGAAAAGCAGTTCCATAGCATAGTCCACGTTCAAAGCAGATCATTCCGGTGAGACAAGCAGGCGCTATAGGACTTGTTGGTCCGCTTTCACTATCATCCACCTCGAAGAGATCAAAGATCTAATATGGATCCAAAGAAGAGAGTTTAGAGGGCAGTAAAACTAGATATTTGGGAGTCAGGTACTGATGAATCTCCATTTCATCACCTTTATTCTATCATTTTGGCCTTAAAAACCCCAGCAAATGCATGTAAATAGCCTCAATTTGTACATAATAGCATCCATTCTTTATTGTATTTATTGTACATAAAATAAGATTTTTAATGCCAAAATTATAGAATAAAGAGAAGAAAAGAAAAAGGAATAAAATATTGCAAATATTTTATGACCCGAACCTTGAGACCAAGGCCAGCATGATATTGGTCGACCAGGAATAAAGTAGGGGGAGATAAGGGCCAATATACAATAAATACCTCATTTATTAATTCATTTATTTATGCATTTTTGACACCTATTTTGTACATAATTATTTATTCATCAAATAAAGAAACTTTGTTCATAAAAGTTGTAGATAATAATATAAGTAAAAATACAAAATTGAGTTTGTGCAAAAATAAGACTCAGTGTACATTTTATACACAAAATAAAAAGCCAAAATCTCAACTTCACAGACCCATATCTTGCAAATAAAAACTCCAAATCACCCAAACTCACCTTTAATTGTATATAGCATTTCAAGAACTATTTTATAAAATTGGTTTCATAATTTTTGGAGTCCATCTGTGGAAGTTAGGTTTTTGGCCCATCTTGTACATAGACCTGATTAAAATATTCACTTTATTCAATATTTATTATTTCTATAAATAATGTATATAATACATGTACATACTAAAATTAGAATAAAACCAAAAATAATTTGTAAAATAAAATAAGCCTAGGTAATACCTAGGCAAAATACCTATGCTACCTATATGTACATAAATAAAAGGGATTTTTATTCTTTAATTCTTTATTCATTTATATTTGTATAATAATGTGTATATTATATATAACTTATTAAAAATACAAATCCATAATAAAAACAAATAAAATTCATTAAATAAATACAATGTATATAATATATAGGTAAAATACCTATAAGTATACTTACATGTACACAAACACATTTATTTAAAAATGTAAATAAACTCATAAAAATGAAATAAAAATATATTTATACTCATAAAAATAAGTTATAAATTTATAAAATAAGAAAAATAAAATAATAAAATAAAAATAAATAAAATAAAATAAATATAAATAAATATACTTATAAATACAATATTTTAATAAAACCGTAATAAAATACTTCAAAAAAATAAAAATCGTATTAAAATACTACATAAAATAATAAACATTTTTTATTTTATACTCAAAAATAAATAAAATCATTTACTAGTTTAAATAAATTTTTCTTTAATAAAACTACTGTTCTGTCTTGTAGCGGGCTGAGGTGGACCAATCAGGTCCCTCCGTGAGTTGACCCCAGTCAACTTGACCTCCAGCCGCCTGACTTGACGTGAACCACCTTTTCCCCCGATTTCTTGCTTTTTTTTCCGCTCGATCTATCGCTCCATCACTCTCTAATCCTTCTGACAAATTATTCCCTGATCATCCTTGATTCCCGCCGTGATCTTGGGACCCTTGTACATAGCCCCGATTCTTCAATAATCGCCGGTCCTTGGGGGTCGTCAGGAATGTGTATAAATAAGTCTTCCTCCTCCTCGGCCGAATTCGGTCAATTTCACCCCCCCTTTATGAGCTTGAATCAGCTCCTGGTGGAGCCCTCGTGACAGGAAGCGCTTCCCAGCACCTCGATTCGGTCCATGGAGGAGGAAATTTTGTCGCGGTGGCGCTCCGGCGGCCACCCTGCTCCCTGGAGGCCCCCAGGTATAAGAGCTGCGCTTTTATGTTTCTTAGATAGTTTTTCGTTCCTGCATTTTATTCCCGTCATTTATTTTGCATTTAGATTAGTAGATTAGCGTAATTTAGGTTCTTCGAAGTTCGCCGGAGCTCCGCTCCGGTGACTTCTTCACCGTGTTTTCGACCGTTTCCCAACTACTTTCCACCGTCATCTCGTTCCCCACCGCCTTCTCCACCTTCCAGTCATCTTTGTTCAACCAGATCTTCCCTAGATCTGCGAATCGATGCTCGCCTCCGCCACTTCGCCGGAGCATCGCCACCCATCGTCGTTTTTATGCTAACAGCTTCAAACCCAGGTCGAGGGTGCCGCCCTCGAGCCGTGCGATCTTCCTGTGCAGGTCTGGTGCGCGAATAGGCACCCAGAGTCGAAATAAAAGTACGCCGGAGGTACCTGGAGCACCTTGCCTTCTCCGACCTCGCAGGGGCGCTCCAGTGTGCCTCTGGTCGATCCGAGACCTCCAGCAGCTAGAGACACCTTCCAAGAAGCTTGGAGGACCTTCAGGTGCGGCGAAGACCGGCGAGGGAGCGAGATCCAGGCGGAAGAAGCTCTCCTCGGCGAGCCTTCTTCCCTGTTCTTGCACGTGAGCTCCTAGCCGTTGGATGAAGACGAAGGCCCCAGTTCTAACGCCGGCCGTCCGATGGAGCGAGGCCACGACCGTCAGATCTCCCACGGGATCTAATCTCAAGCGCCCATCGTCGAACCGGTACAAGTCGTTGGATGTGCGATGCGTGTCAAGTGAAGTAATCCTAGCCGCTCGCTAGCGCGCCTGTTGGGGGTAATTTTCACTTGTACCCCTATCTTTTTGTATATTTAATTTTTAGTCTTGTAAAATATATAGCACGTTGTAAATAATGTGGAAATTTTGCATGTGACCCCCTGTATTGTTTTCATATTACACTTGGGTCCAGTCCACGTCACCTCATGTGTCGTCCCACGTGAGATGGTAAAATTGCACAGGTCCCCCTGTATTTTTGCATATTTATCTTTAGTCCATGAAAAATTGCAACCAGGACCCTGTAGTTTCTGAAATTGCGTTTTGGTCCCTGTGAGTGCGAATCACGTGTAGTCCCACGTGATGGTTAATTTGCAAGGGGGCCCTGGCGGGTTGGTTTATTTGGTTTTAGTCCTGAAAATTGCAGAATGCGTTATAATATTTTGGTGTTTTTGCACTGAAACCCTCTGAACTCATTTTATTTGCAAAAATGCCCCTGTCAGGCTTAATTATTTTTGTGTCTTTTATCCATTTATTAAAAATACCTACGAGGCTTCTAAAAATTCACAAATATTAGGATAAATGCTTCATGCCTTGAACTTTCAAGCCCATATTTTATTTCGCATTTTTTCGCATTTTTCCTAATTATTAAAAATGAAAAAGAAGCCCATTTTGTACTGTCTAAATTATAAAATACAAAAAAATTAGAAAAACATTTTAAAAAATTACAAAGAAATTATATATGGTATATTAATATATAAATTGAGTCCAGAAATTGAAAAACCCTAAAAATATGAAAAAGAAAAATAAAAAAATCAGAAAGCTCCAAAATCCAACAAAAAAATAGAAAAATCCTTAAAAAATACCAAAAACAAAATTTTCTCTTTTATAATTATCTATATACTATTATTAATATACTAAAATTAATTTGGGTATCTTTGGAGTTTATTTTATATTTTTAAAACCCAAATTATATTCGGGTATGTAATTAGTCCTGTATTGTGGATATTTTTGAAATTAAAAACACATAAAAATTAGAAATATTTCAGAAAAATAACAAAAATAGAAAAATATTAAAAAGAAAAAAACTATATCTATACATATTTTAAGTATTTATATTTGTATATATATATATATATTATTCCCCTCTCTCTGTTCTTATATATACATCTCTATATATATATATATCTTATATATTTATATTTATATTTATATAACTAAAAATATAAGTAAAAATAAAAAAAATATAAAATATAAAAACAAAATAAAAATATAAAAAAATTACAAAACCCAAAACCCACTAAAACAATAAAAGGGCCTGAACAATTGATTGAATAATTGAATGATACATCACATACAACCATTCGCCTCCTAGTGTTCGACCTCTACCTGTACTTACACCTATACACATTTACATGTAGAGTTATAATAAATTTTTACTCCACATTTTTGGATATTCATTGCATATATTGATTGTGGGTTAATTGTTGATCGATTTGGGGATTTCGTCTGAGGTCAACTCAGCGACTGTCTCTCCGCCTTGTGGAAAGATATGACCTTGGCAAATCCCCAGTCATCAAATGGCGCCGTTGCCGGGGAGGCAACGGATTTTGTATGATTTTGTGAGCGTATTTGTTTATTTATTCAATTGTTTGCTCATGTCCCTGATTTATTTATTTGTTTGGTTTTTATTTCTATTTGATATTATTTGCTTGACTGCTCTGACCATCTCCTTTCTTTGTCGTTGATGCGAGGGACCGCCAAGCGAAGGAGGACCTCTTAGGAGGACCTATGCACCCAAGCGAGGTGGAGTTGGCTCCTCTATGACAGACAACAGGAGAGAGCATCAAAGACAGATGAAGGAGGATTTTTGGAAGACAGTCCACACTTTTTGATGCATTTTATTTTATTTCATTTTATCATGTATATTCATGTGAGAGAGTGATACTTAGAATTTTGTACTAATACAGGACTCTCACAGGTACACTCCAGCTCCCGAGGTCCATTGCCCGAGGGATTGTTCCCTTGGGGGCCTCGATGATTTTTGACGCTTTTTCTTTTATTTTTATTTTTATTATTTTGTGTGAATGAGCCTTAGCATTAGGAGTTGCTTGCTCGTAGAGTTAGGTCCAAACACCCTAATATTTGCATGTACCTATAGTTCGCTTTGGACCTAGATCAAACTCTAAACATCCGCTCATTCATCTCTTAGCCTCTGTGCCACAGCAAGCCCCGCAAAGCACTTTCTCCTAAGCTCAAGTGTGTTGAGTACAGAGGAGGGGTGAGCCAAGACCGGACTCTTTGAGGCTAAAGGTAAATTAGCAACTTGTGGTGCTTCACGATAATAGCAATTTTTGAACCTAGGGCGATTTCTTTGGTTTGCATTTGCATATAGCATCAGTTTCGAATTCTGTTATGCATCCCGCATGGAGAGAGTTGGGAGGCACTGTAAGTCTTCTTCCTTGGCATGCATCATCGTTTTCCGACTTGCATGGCTTTTCCGATCTTCTCCCTCTGATTTTGTCAACCTAGGATGCTCAATGGAAATTGGAACCTCGATAGGCACGTGCATTGAAAATACCCAAAAAAGTGATAAACTAAATAAAATCGGGACTGCTAACTCTATTGGACTTAAAAATAAAACATAATGAATTCCTTGTCTTGGGGAGAGCAACCCCCTCCTTGTATGCGTTTTAAAGCGCTCACGTACACACTAAGGAGTAGAGCCCAAATCCTATCAAGCCTCCTATGTGATTGTACAATTTTTGTGGTTCTCACCTAACTCTAAAATTGAAAAGATAAATGACCGTCACCTGATGGTCTTCACTGTGTTGAGTAGGTGAATCGGGGGTTTGCCTTGTGACTTGATTGTGACTTGGAGTCCATTGTGTTATTCTTTCATTCCTAGAGTAGTCGGTCCCACCGTGTGAGTCATGCATTTTTATCTTTGAGTCTCTCTACCTCTCTTATACATATATCTCTTCATTTTGCATCGAGTCGTGATATTGGCGCTTGAGCTCAATCATTCTTCGCCAAGTCCTTTGTTTCCCCTCTTCTTCACCATCTTCTACATATCCATCGTACCATATTCTCTGGTTCAGGGAGAGACCGCTCTTCGGACCGTAATTTTGACGGTGTTCCCGCCTTGTGTGGAACACCCAATTTTGTCTATGTACCGATCTTCTCACCCGCCCTCCTCGTACCCTCTGTATCACTCTTCTACCACCCATGATATTGGCACGCCTGCTCAATCAGCTTCTCCACTTCACTGTGTTACCCTTCTTATCCATCTTCCTCGTGTACCCCGTATCATCTCTCCCTTTTACCCGGGAATGCTGTGCAGTCTGATGAAGCCCACATCGAGGATTATTTATAGAAATTATTTGTAAGTCGGGCACATGATGTTGAGGTTGTTGAGATTGATATGATGGATTTGTCTTTGATACATGCATATGGGCTTCCTGAGGATATTTGCTGATGCATAGAGCATAGGTGTGATGCATTATTGAGGAATTTTAGTTCTTGTGATATGATGCGATGATTCGATGAAGATTTCATGATTATTGATTGATCTATCACTCTTGAGGTTCCACCCATCTTGATTTTTGAGGATTGACGGATTATTCTACTTTGGACTTCTTGATAAAGATGTGCGGATCCTACATGATCTCTCATCTTCCTGATTAACCCATCCTTGATCTCCTGACTCTCTAATCCACCCTGGCACTTAGAGGATTGCTGACTATTTTTCGTGCCATCTCAGCTGACTGGATTGACCCAAGGGATGTTTGGTGAATGACATGATTATCTGCTCCCTTGCATGATCTTATGCCCTCCAAATGATTGAGTGATTTATTACTTTTGAGGACCTGAGATGACTTGCCAGCATTCCCATGACCTACATTGATCTAGTTCGCATTCCTCCCCGAGGACTATCTGCGGGAGAATGCGACAATTTCTAGGACTGCGGTTTCACTCACTGCTTCGGTCGCCATTGTGATGGGACCTGGAACCGAGTCAGATGATATGCTTGATTGGCCTCCCCCTGTGATTGTGTACCTGACCTGTCGGTACACGAGGCCAATGTACTTGACTCATCTGAGTCTGCTCTCCTTGACGGTCCTCGCAAGGCAGAGCTCCACTTTTCTGATTATTCCATGCCTAGCTCGTAGCTCCCCAAGGGTTATCTGCGGGAGACTACGACATATTTCCAATCTGACTGGTCTCTTCTGTTGGTAGCCGCCTTGTCGACTACTGAGACCACTATGTGGGTCCGTCTGATGGATCCGGCTCCTTCGAGCCCTTCTCTCTCCTTGCAAACCCTCGCAAGGTAGAGACACGTTCTGGCTATTCTTTGCTTAGTTCACAGTACTCTCCGAGGACTATCTGCAAGAGACTGCGACACTCTTTACGCTCGGCTCCCACTTCTGACTGTGTCTCCGATCTGCGGAGCACGGAACCGAGTCATCTGATAGATATGATTATTGGTCCCACTTGAGTTGTGTATCCGATCTGCGGATCATGGGATCTATCTGATTAGACTCCTTTGAATCTGCTCACCTTGACGGTCCTCGCAAGGTTGAGCTTCTGGTATCTGCTATTCCCATGACTAGTTGGCAGCCCGCTCCCCGAGGGTTATTTGCGGGACGCTGCCACGCTTTCTTGATTTGACGGTCTCTTCTGCTGGTAGCCGATCTGTCGCCTACCGAGACCGTTTCTATGATCCGTCTGATGAATCAGGCTCCTTTGAGCCCGCTCTCCTTGACGACCCTCGGAAGGGTGAGCTTCTGTTCTGATTATTCATTGGCTAGCATGTACTACTCCCCGAGGGTTATCTGCGGGAAAGTACATCATTTTCTATGTACTCGGCTTCATCTCTGGTTGTGTCTCCTTTCTGTGCGAGCACGGAGCCGAGTACTCTGATTATTCTCTGATTTTGCTCATCTTGAGGACCCTCGCAGGAGTGAGCCACATATGGTGTTGTCCGGTGTATGCTTGTGACTTTCATACTATACCACCACCGTGCATCACACAGTCTCATACGCTTTATTTCATATCTATCTGAGACTCTGATTGACCGGAGGAGTTTGTACTGCTCTTTCTGCCTCCCGGTCTTACGTTATCGGCTATATTCCCTCATGTTGACCGTATGAGCTGATTGACTGCTTCACGCTACTGGACCCTGCTTTACTTTCCGATCTGATTATCCCTGGTAGCCGACACCCACCTGACTGCATATCAGGGTGTCTTTTCACCTTCTGACTGCGTCCTCGTTCTCACAGGGAGACGACGGCGAGAGCACGGTAGTCGCTTACCAGGTACCGTCCTGTACTTCACTAGTTTCTTCACCACTTGTATATATGTGTGCCTTGTTCATTCTTTCTCCCGCATGTTCTGTGTGCCCCAGATCTATCGCCACATCTTTGTGTCTACGCTTAGGACATTCCTTGTCCTAAGTGTAGGGGGGCACACACCGAGTTACTCTTTCCTTGCACTTTTTCGTCACCCCTATTGTTGCCTATACTAAGGGATATCTCACCCTAAGTATAGGGGGAGTGATGTGTATATTCTCGACGATCTTTTCATCAATATGTATATATTTCTCTTTTCTTCTTTTCTTCTTTTCCTTTTCATATTTCTTTATCTCAATAAAAGGTGTCGCCCCTTTATGTCAGTCTCTGTATTCAGGACGTACTTTGTCCTAAGTATAGGGGGGTGCACCTCGGAGGTGTTAATTCTTTGATCTGTTTATTCCCACCCTTGATCCTCCCTGCTTTATGTACAGTCTGCTATACTTAGGATTACTTGATCCTAAGTATAGGGGGGACGGTCAACTTCTCATTTATTCATCTCTTATTTATATATTCTTTAGACTTGTCTATACTCAGTACGAGTTATGTCTTCTCTTTTCTTTTCGATCTATGAGGACATAGCTCAAGCTAAGTATAGGGGGGTTGTATATACTATGTATATACTTTAGCCATAACTCGTACTTTTGTAATAATATGGCTAATAATTCTTTAAAATTCATTCAAAACCCTTAATAAAAAGATGTGGTTGTTTCTCAAATTCTTTTTGTATATACTGATTAATAAATCAGGTGAAAATGTTTTTTGCAAAATATTTGAAAAATAGTTTGAAAATCTTCGTGAACATTTATTGAAAACTATTTTGAAAATATTTTGTTACATGTTTTCAACCTGTGTAAAAATGTGTGGTTTGTAAAATTTCTTTTCTTTGTGTGAAATAAAATGATTTGCAAATGGTTTGAAAAATGGTTGCAAAAATATTCTGAAAATCTATATATACTGTTTGGAAAAACCTTTGCAAAATGATTTTCAAAGGTGTGTACATGTTTGTAAAAATGTTTGTAAAATTATTTTGGACTATAGTTTTCAAAAATTGTTTGAAAAATTTTGTGTCAAATAAATTTGAGGAATAGTCACATATGACAAATAACTAAAATAATACATATATTATTATAAATAAAAATAAAAATAACCAAAATTCTTTAATATGTGTGAATATATACCTTTAAATAAAAACTAAATTATAAATTCTTTAAAAATTCTTTAAAATAAAGCGGCACGCCCGTGTAAATAGTTGTACATATTTTATACTTTGAGGGCCAAAATTATTTGCAAAAATTCTTTGTGTAAAAATTTATCTCTTTGATTTCAAAACTCTTTGAAAAATTGCATTATTCTTTGCATATTTGTAAATAGCATTTGCATAACCTTCACATTCTTTGATTGAGCTTGATGATTGAACTAGTCCAATAAAATCGAAGATTGGAGCTTGGTTGGACCTTACCGCACCTAATTGCACTGGAACCTTATGGGAACTAGGTTTAGGGCACTTCAGGTCTATTCAGACTTAATTCTTTGAGAAATCAGGGCTGGGTTCAAGTCACCTCAGTGGACTAACTAGAACTTTTCGAAACACATGTATGACTCTTGCCGACCGTGACCTAACTTGGACACTTGCACCTTTCACTTGGCTCAACTCAGTTGGAGTGGTGAGGGGGTTGGATTTGCCAGTCTGAGACGCACACGGATGGAAACATTCATCCTCCTCTAGGGAGGGAAGTGCACCCCAACCTGGTCCAATAGCCATGAGGTCTAAAGACAGGAGATTGTGGGTTGCGATAAAGCTTCAAAAGAGGGATAGTCTTCTGGCTCAAGAGGAAAAAGTCCTTATGTAAATGCTGCTGTAAATAGTATGTTTGAAAAAAGAAAAAAAATGGTCAGGCATGTAAAAAAAATGCCTGCAAAGTATGTATATAGAAAATAAGCAAGCTTGAGCATCAAAGTTATACCATGTGAGCCAGCAGCTGGATGACTTGACTACACTGGTCTTGCATCCCAGGATAGGTAGCTACACTGGCTACCATCCATTCTTTTCTCTACCTCCTCCTCTTGAGTCGAATGCCACTTGAACTTAGAAGGGAATACCCCGCTCCTCGAGGAAAGAGCTGTTGGATTAGGGAATCATTGGGTTGTCATTCTGGAGAAGCTAGTCTCTTTGTCATTTCAGTTGGGAAGAGCCACTATCACTTACACTGTACAAGTCTGCTTCATAGTCATAAGGGTTTGCGTATGATGTAGGCTAGTTCTGACATGGCTATTGAGGTGATTTGAACCGAGATCTGTGACTCTCAAAGGCTGTTGTGTTTTAAATTTGGTTCCCGACCAGGATCCACACACATTTCTCACACCAAGGTCTAACCTGAGCTCCAAACCTTGATTTTGTACAGATAAGTTTAATAATCATGATCAATTCAATTTATTCTTTAAATTCTTTATTTTTGCTTTTTTTTCTTCTTATTCTTTGTTCTTTTTGTACTTATTGCAGAAGTGTTTGCTAGGGACTAGCAAAGGCAAGTATAGGGGGGTGATGAATCTCCATTTCATCACCTTTATTCTATCATTTTGGCCTTAAAAACCCCAGCAAATGCATGCAAATAGCCTCAATTTGTACATAATAGCATTCATTCTTTATTGTATTTATTGTACATAAAATAAGGTTTTTAATGCCAAAATTATAAAATAAAGAGAAGAAAAGAAAAAGGAATAAAATATTGCAAATATTTTATGACCCGAACCCTGAGACCAAGGCCAGCATGGTATTGGTCGACCAGGAATAAAGTAGGGGGAGATAAGGGCCAATATACAATAAATACCTCATTTATTAATTCATTTATTTATGCATTTTTGACACCTATTTTGTACATAATTATTTATTCATCAAATAAAGAAACTTTGTTCATAAAAGTTGTAGATAATAATGTAAATAAAAATACAAAATTGAGTTTGTGCAAAAATAAGACTCAGTGTACATTTTATACACAAAATAAAAAGCCAAAATCTCAACTTCACAGACCCATATCTTGCAAATAAAAACTCCAAATCACCCAAACTCACCTTTAATTGTATATAGCATTTCAAGAACTATTTTATAAAATTGGTTTCATAATTTTTGGAGTCCATCTGTGGAAGTTAGGTTTTTGGCCCATCTTATACATAGACCTGATTAAAATATTCACTTTATTCAATATTTATTATTTCTATAAATAATGTATATAATACATGTACATACTAAAATTAGAATAAAATCAAAAATAATTTGTAAAATAAAATAAGCCTAGGTAATACCTAGGCAAAATACCTATGCTACCTATATGTACATAAATAAAAGGGATTTTTATTCTTTAATTCTTTATTCATTTATATTTGTATAATAATGTGTATATTATATATAACTTATTAAAAATACAAATCCATAATAAAAACAAATAAAATTCATTAAATAAATACAATGTATATAATATATAGGTAAAATACCTATTAGTATACTTACATATACACAAACACATTTATTTAAAAATGTAAATAAGCTCATAAAAATGAAATAAAAATATATTTATACTCATAAAAATAAGTTATAAATTTATAAAATAAGAAAAATAAAATAATAAAATAAAAATAAACAAAATAAAATAAATATAAATAAATATACTTATAAATACAATATTTTAATAAAACCCTAATAAAATACTTCAAAAAAATAAATAAAAATCGTATTAAAACATTACATAAAATAATAAACATTTTTTATTTTATACTCGAAAATAAATAAAATCATTTACTATTTTAAATAAATTTTTCTTCAATAAAACTACTGTTCTGTCTTGTAGCGGGCTGAGGTGGACCAATCAGGTCCCTCCGCGAGTTGACCCCAGTCAACTTGACCTCCAGCCGCCTGACTTGACATGAACCATCTTTTCCCCCGATTTCTTGCTTTTTTTTCCGCTCGATCTATCGCTCCATCACTCTCTAATCCTTCTGACAAATTATTCCCTGATCATCCTTGATTCTCGCCGTGATCTTGGGACCCTTGTACATAGCCCCGATTCTTCAATAATCGTCGGTCCTTGGGGGTCGTCAGGAATGTGTATAAATAAGTCTTCCTCCTTCTCGGCCGAATTCGACCAATTTCACCCCCCTTTATGAGCTTGAATCAGCTCCTAGTGGAGCCCTCGTGACAGGAGGCGCTTCCCAGCACCTCGATTCGGTCCATGGAGGAGGAAATTTTGTCGCGGTGGTGCTCCGGCGGCCACCCTGCTCCCTGGAGGCCCCCACGTATAAGAGCTGCACCTTTATGTTTCTTAGATAGTTTTTCGTTCCTGCATTTTATTCCCGTCATTTATTTTGCATTTAGATTAGTAGATTAGCGTAATTTAGGTTCTTCGAAGTTCGCCGGAGCTCCGCTCCGGCGACTTCTTCACCGTGTTTTCGACCGTTTCCAACTACTTTCCACCGTCATCTCGTTCCCCACCGCCTTCTCCACCTTCCAGTCATCTTTGTTTAACCAGATCTTCCCTAGATCTGCGAATCGATGCTCGCCTCCGCCACTTCGCCGGAGCATCACCACCCATCGTCGTTTTTATGCTAACAGCTTCAAACCCAGGTCGAGGGTGGCGCCCTCGAGCCATGCGATCTTCCTGTGCAGGTCTGGTGCGCGAATAGGCACCCAGAGTCGAAATCAAAGTACGCCGGAGGTACCTGGAGCACCTTGCCTTCTCCGACCTCGCGAGGGCGCTCCAGTGTGCCTCTGGTCGATCCGAGACCTCCAGCAGCTAGAGACACCTTCCAGGAAGCTTGGAGGACCTTCAGGTGCGGCGAAGACCGGCGAGGGAGCGAGATCCAGGCGGAAGAAGCTCGCCTCGGCGATCCTTCTTCCCTGTTCTTGCACGTGAGCTCCTAGCCGTTGGATGAAGACGAAGGCCCCAGTTCTAACGCCAGCCGTCCGATGGAGCGAGGCCACGACCGTCAGATCTCCCACGGGATCTAATCTCAAGCGCCCATCGTCGAACTGGTACAAGCCGTTGGATGTGCGACGCGTGTCAAGTGAAGTAATCCTAGCCGCTCGCCAGCGCGCCTGTTGGGGGTAATTTTCACTTGTACCCCTGTCTTTTTGTATATTAAATTTTTAGTCTTGTAAAATATATAGCACGTTATAAATAATGTAGAAATTTTGCATGTGACCCCCTGTATTGTTTTCATATTACACTTGGGTCCAGTCCACGTCACCTCACGTGTCGTCCCACGTGAGATGGTAAAATTGCACAGGTCCCCCTGTATTTTTGCATATTTATCTTTAGTCCATGAAATAAAATATAAAGTGTATTATTTTTGTGAAAAATTGCAACCAGGACCCTGTAGTTTCTGAAATTGCGTTTTGGTCCCTGTGAGTGCGGATCACGTGTAGTCCCACGTGATGGTTAATTTGCAAGGGGGCCCTGGCGGGTTGGTTTATTTGGTTTTAGTCCTGAAAATTGCAGAATACGTTATAATATTTTGGTGTTTTTGCACTGAAACCCTCTGAACTCATTTTATTTGCAAAAATGCCCCTGTCAGGCTTAATTATTTTTGTGTCTTTTATCCATTTATTAAAAATACCTACGAGGCTTCTAAAAATTCACAAAAATTAGGATAAATGCTTCATGCCTTGAACTTTCACGCCCATATTTTATTTCGCATTTTTTTCGCATTTTTCCTAATTATTAAAAATGAAAAAGAAGCCCATTTTGTACTGTCTAAATTATAAAATACAAAAAAATTAGAAAAAACATTTTGAAAAATTACAAAGAAATTATATATGGTATATTAATATATAAATTGAGTTCAAAATTGAAAACCCCTAAAAATATGAAAAAGAAAAATAAAAAAATCAGAAAGCTCCAAAATCCAACAAAAAATAGCAAAACCCTTAAAAATACCAAAAACAATTTTCTCTTTTATAATTATCTATATACTATTATTAATATATTAAAATTAATTTGGGTATCTTTGGAGTTTATTTTATATTTTTAAAACCCAAATTATATTCGGGTATGTAATTAGTCCTATATTATGGACATTTTTGAAATTAAAAACACATAAAAATTAGAAATATTTCAGAAAAATAAGAAAAAAATTAGAAAAATATTATAAAGAAAAAAAACTATATCTATACATATTTTAAGTATTTATATTTGTATATATATATATTATATTATTCCCCTCTCTCTGTTCTTATATATACATCTTTATATATATAAATATATCTTATATATTTATATTTATATTTATATAACTAAAAATATAATTAAAAATAAAAAAAATATATAATATAAAAACAAAATAAAAATATAAAAAAATTACAAAACCCAAAACCCACTAAAACAATAAAAGGGCCTGAACAATTGATTGAATAATTGAATGATACATCACATACAACCATTCGCCTCCCAGTGTTCGACCTCTACATGTACTTACACCTATACACATTTATATGTAGAGTTATAATAAATTTTAACTCCACATTTTGGATATTCATTGCATATATTGATTGTGGGTTAATTGTTGATCGATTTGGGGATTTCGTCTGAGGTCAACTCAGCGACTGCCTCTCCGCCTTGTGGAAAGATACGACCTTGGCAAATCCCCAGTCATCAGGTACGCCATTCTGCTGAAGCCTATGGGTGGAAGAGGATGGAGCTGGTCAAAAAAGTCTTCCTTGCTCTACTTAGAGAAGCAGAGAGGAGAAGTAGGATAATGGAAAATCACTAGTCCGCAATGCTTTCAACCTTGCCCTCAGAAGAAGGAGCAGTAGCCTTCGCACGATGAATGAAGAGCGTCACAAACATCAGTGAAGCAACAAAGCCTAGAAGAGGGGGGGGGGAGGAGAAGCAAGGGGGGTGGTGTTGGGTTTAGACCTGAAAGTCTCGGGAAATAATCAAAGCATGGTTCCAAGAATATAGCTCCTATTCAGAGGAGGTCAGATACTCTAGTCTAGTGAAGCTAGGACCTAAAGCAGTGAGGCATAGGAGAGGATAAGAGGGAAAGGCGCCTGACAATGATGTCTTTCAGAACGAAGCAGTAGACGTAGGTGATGGAGGTGAGCCGATCGTAGGTTGGACGTCTGGTGATCCAGGGAGGAAAGCAACAAAACCTGGCCCTAGTGAAGGGCAAGAGTCACTATCAAGGGCCAGTTCCTGCCAACAACTTACTACCTTTTGCACTTTTTCACAGAAGTGTGAGGACACTGGAAAGTGTGTTCTATCATTTCATTTCCTAAATTCATATATACATATATGATATTTTATATATATTTGTGTTCTAAAATAATCTAATTTTAACTTAAAATTTAATTCCTCAAAAAAACTTAAGAATGAAATATATATTTTATATAAAACATAAAAATTAAATTTAATATTTTTATGAGATAACATGCATTTGAGATTTCAACATACAACGACTTCAGGAAAACAATAAACACCTAAAAAACTAAAGACAATATTATATATATTGTATAAAATTATAATAAAGTTCCATTTAAAATTAATTTTTTAACATGCATATAAGATTTCATCAATATTTAATGTGATAACATACATCAATTTTACATAAAAGTTTAAATACTAAAAAATCATTAAAACATGATATATATATATATTGCATGATAAAATAGTAGTGTGTTATTTTCTAAAATTATTTTTTTAAGGATCAAAATTCATATGAAATTTTGCTAATCTTTCTATGTAAATACACATCAATTTTGAGAAATGATTCAACTAGTTGATTGATGAAACTCGAATTCATCATCTTAATTTACATTTTTTAACCTCCTTGCTTAAATGTGTGTCAATAAAAATCAAAAAAAGTCGTGTAATTATCAGAGTCTTGAATAAATTAAAAATCACAAAAAAATATCAAAATTAAAAATCGTGGTGTTTTTAGCCTTAAAAATACCCTCATAAATATTTTGTGTCTTTAAATGACCTCATCTCCATTTTTGGTCAACATGAAACTTGTAGATCTTGTCGAGATATACAACTTTTATGTTTTTAGCTTTCTCAAATTTGACCATTTGGCCCTTCATATTTCAATTTATTCTTTCAAATAATCTATTGGGTCATGTGGCCCTTTCTGGTTGAGCCACGTCGTCCGGTCCCTTTGCACAGTCCGTCCTTGCTTCCTGTCGTTGGATCTCTTCTTGATCTAACGGCCCCATGTTCGCCACGCACCCTCTTCTTTTCAGCCCTTCGATCAGCGCTGGCTTCTCATCATAGTCGCACGCTAGCGTCGAGCCCTCCATGCGCCACGTGGCAGCGTTTGAACTGTCCGATCTTCGCCATCCTAGCCGCTCACTGCACCTAAGTCCTCAACCCTCCGATCATCCTCCATCAGAGATTTGGTCCGTCCGCCAGCGCTTCGCTCTTATCACGACACGTGGTGCTCCCATTCACCCTCCGATCATGCCTCCCTCGATCAGATCAAAACCGCTCGATGGTGTCCTCTTCTCGACCGTTGGATTGCAAGATCCAATGGTCGAATCGTCGTCTCCTACCTCGGGTAGTCCCTCTCTCCCACATTCACCAGCTCGTGGACCACCTGCCCCCTTTGTATTTTCTTCGAGTCCTCGTCCACCTTCTCCACATCCCAACACCTCCACGACATTCCCCGATCATCCACGACCTTCGCGGGTGCTTCCACCACCCACGATCCCCTCTCCTTCGTCCCATGCCCTCCATGAAACCCACTCCCTTCACCATCGAAACCACCATCTTCGCCCTTCAAATTCCCCTTGCCCTCCGCCAAATACTAGCATCCACCTTTACGTGAGGGGCCACCCAGCAACCCTCCGCCCCGCGGTGACAATGAGGGGGCGGCGAGAAGCACGAAGACGGTGGCTCTCTCCGATGTCGACCCCTGGCCCTGGTAGGCCAGGCCTGCGGTGGCTCCGCCTCCGCCAAGCTGCCTCCATTGGCTGAGGAGGTTCAGCAATGACCAGAGCACCTCCTTGGAGCTCGCGCACAAGCCCTTCGCCCCGCTATAGCTCAGGTAAGTTTCCGACCACCTTTCTAATTTTCTTGACTTTTTGCTTAATTAATTAGGTCGCTACACCCCCTCCATCTTCCATTGACCGCTCATCAAGCTCCGCCTCGCATCCACCTTCCATGCGTACTCCTCCAATCACTCCTTCCCCTTCTCCATAAGCTGAACACCTCCTCTACCTTTGTCCCCCTTCGCCGGAGATGAAGAACACCAGGGCTCCACTTCCTCCGCACTCAGCCCTCCCACTCCACTCACGTTCACTTTCCCTCGCTTCAGCTATACACTAAGTTTGCAGGATCGTCAATGGTCGGAGAATAAAAGCCATCTCCGATCTCCTCTTCCGCCATCGATGACTCCTCATCGACATGAGCCACAAGCCCATTCCAAGTTGCCTTCGCGCTTCAGTCGACTTTGCGAGGACCTCATGAGTCTTTTCAGACCCTCAACGAGCAAGGAGAACGGGGGAGGCGCTCAGGGCATCTCGCCGGAGCTCTAAATGCTCCGCCATTCCCTCGGCGGAGGGAGAAGAACGAGAACGTACAGGTGCCGTTGGATGGCACCCCGCGGTGTCCATCCAACGGCTCATCTTCAGCCACGCCTTCTTCAGCCGACTGTACAGGGACTGTCAGATCCTCGAGATCTAATGGCACAAATGCAGCCACGTCGACACCAACAACCAATTCCAGCTATCGTCCGATCTCGATGATTGGACGGTCTTCGATGTTCCACGTGTCAACACCTGAGCTTGCTCGAGCCACAGCACCAGACCAGCAGGCTCGGGGGTTCCGAACCTATCCCGAGCCTCCCCAGAGACCCGAGCCTCTGCCGAGCCTAGCCGAAGCAGCTCCGACCCTGCATAGACTCCCGAGCCTAGCCTCACGTGCTCAAAACACGTGATGGCTGGGAAATTTGCATGCGTCCCCCCCCCCCCAACTTCTCCAATTTGCAGATAGGTCCTGGCATCACGTGCAGCACACGCGCATAGTGGGTATTCTGCATTTATACCCTCGTAGGTTTTCATAATTGCAAAAATACCCTTGTGTGTGTGGGTTAATTACAGGGAAGGTCCCGAACTTTCTTGTATTTACATTTTAGTCCCTCTCAGGGACCTGTTTACTAGTTATCTTTTATGTTTTCTTGTGTTTATGCCCCTGACTTCACTTGTGTATATCTTGAGCATTCTAGCTCCGATTGAGTCGATTCCAGTGGTATTTTGAAGCTCTCTTCATTGTCTTCCTTATGGCATGCTTTTATTTCAGAATTGACACTATGAAATTTGACGTATTATTTTATTGGCCAAGTGTCTTGATTTCGATGATTCTCGTGCCTAATTTTTACATGAATGAAGAGTGCTTTATTATTTGACCCTGATTTAACTTGTATTTTAATGGCTCAAGTATTTATGATCTAGGGAATATTATTTTTGCATAGCATTACATTTATTTGCATGAATAAAACATAAAAAATGCATGTTTTATATTTGCATGATGCATTGTTGTTGTTTTGTTTTATGCCTTTATTGACCTATTGTTCTCTAACTCAACACTTAATTAATGAATAAGAGTCTGAATATCATGAGAGAGGCTCGTGTCCCTGAGTTCGACCTTGGTTTCTTACCAAGTAAAATAAATTAACGACCATCTGATTTCATTGCCATATCCAAATTAGATGGTTTTGATGGACCGAATCCAGCCGGCTGCAATGACATCATAGTGCTAATTCAACACTCTTAAAGGGATGGATTACCGGTTCATTATTGATGTATACGAAATTTTATCCATGTTTACATTCTATCATACACTATATTTAACTAAAAGTTTAATTTCCTAAAAAAACTCAAACATTATGATTATATGGACAAAAATAAAAATATTACTTTTAAAATATTTTTTCGTGTGCTAACATACATATGAGATCACGTAAATTCCTTAAAGCTAACTTATAGTGATTTAAAGAATAAAGTTCAACCCTTACAAAACTTAAGAAAATGTTATATATATTGCATTGAAAATATAATAAAATTTCATTTAAAATTATTATTTCTATTAATATACGATAAATCATCCATATTTGATGTGCTAAAATACAAGTGAAACTTACTTATAATTTTATTGCAATATATAACATTTTCTTGTGTTTTTAAGGGATTGCTCATTTTTTTTCAAAATAGGTGTATGATGGCACATAATATGGACAAAATCTAATATATATCTCAGTGAAAAAATATTTTAAAATTAATATTTTTTATTTTTCAAATCACATATATCTTATTCTTTGAGTATTTTTTGGATTTAAACTTTCAGTTAAAGCTAGAGTATGTTAGAACACAAATAAGGATAAAATATCATATATCGAAAGTTGAAAATTTTCTCAAAATTATTGTATATTAACATACAAATATTAATGAATCATATGAATGGTAATACACATAAAATTAATATAATACTTTACTATTTTTATCATAATGTATGCATCATGCTTTCTTGATTTTTCTAGTATTTGAACTTTTAGTTAAAATTGATGTATATTATTAAATAAAATATGGATGAAGTATCATATGAATGTTAATACAAATAATTATTTTTAAATGAAACTTTATTATATTTTATTTCAATATAATAACATTTGATTAAGCTTTTAGGGCCCATACTTTTTTTCTCAAAATCAGTGTATGTTAATAGACAAATATTGACACAATATCATAAGTACGCTAGCTCATAAATATATAGAATATTCTTTGAGTTCACTGATGAATAGGATTTTAGGTTAAAATAAGATTTTATTAAAATATAAATATGGATAAAATCTCATATATATATATATATACATATATATTAACGAGTTGAACAATATATCAAAACCGGTATATATATGCAAACAAAGATAAATGAAATCTCATATGAAATTTACTACAAAAAATACTTTTAAAATAAAAGTTTATTATTTTTTTATCATAATACGTCTATCACGTTTTCTTGATTTTCTTGTTATTTGAATTTTTTTTAAAATTGATGTATGTTATCACATCAAATATGGATGAAATCTCATATGTATGTTAATGAATAATAATAAATTTTAAATGAAACTTCGTTATAGTTTTATTTCAATATAAATATATACTTATATATAATTTTCTTGAGTTTTTTAGGGTTTGATTTTTTTATCAAAATCATTGTATGCTAGCACCAAAATATTGACGAAAGAACATGTGCACGTTACCACAAACAAAATTTATCATAAAAATAATATTTTTATAAAAAAAATATGCAACTTATTCTTTGAGTTTTTTAGGAAATAAAGTATTGATTAAAATTAGAGAATGTTGGAACACATATAAGGTTGAAATTTGATATACATTAATGACGTGAATAATTTCTTAAAATTGGTGCATATTAGCACACAGTGATTGACAAAATCTCATATGAATGGTAATACAAACAAAATTAAATTTAAATAAAACTTTATTATTTGTATCATAATATATCTATCATGCTTTCTTGATTTTTCTGTATTTAAACTTATAGTCAAAATTGATGTATGTTAGCATGTGAAATAAGGATGAAATCTCATATGTATGTTAATAAAAAATAAAATTTTAAATTAAACTTTTATATCTTTATTGCATTATATATAACATTTTCTTGATTTTTTAGGGGATGAACTTTTTTATCAAAATCAATGCATGTTAGCACCAAAATTTACGAAATCTATACATATGTTAGCACATAAAAAATTATTTTAAAATTGACATACTATTTATCAAATTATTTGAGTTTTCTCAAAAAAATATACTTTCAGTTAAGATTAGAGTATGATAGAACCAAATATGAATAAAATCTCAAACATATTGACTAGTTGAAGAATTTCTCAAAAATGATTTACATTAGGACATAAAGATTAACAAAATCTCATATGAATGTTAATATACAAAAAATAGTTTTAAAATTAAATACTCAATAATAATATGTATATCACAATGATTTTTTAATTTTTTATTATCTGATTTTTTTTGTTCATCCTTAATTAATGCACAGGCATCAAATTAAAATAGAAGTTGAAATACCAAAAAAATCAAATAAATGATATATATATATAACGATAGAAATAAAAAAAATTATTTTTTTTGTATAATAACATTCATATGAGATTTCGTTATACTTTTGGTGCTAATACACATCAATTTTGAGATATTCAATCGTTAATATATATATATATATATATATGAGAATTCATCGATATTTACATTCTAACATAATATAATTTAACAGAAATGTTTAATTCCTCAAAAAAATACGATATATATATCTTATGATAAAAATAATAATATATTATTTTTGGAAAAAAACGAACCCTTGAAAAATTGTAATAAAGTTTCATTTAAATATATTTTTTGTTTTAACATATATGTGAGATTTCATCCATATTAAATATATTAATATATATCAATTTTAGCTAAAAGTTTAAATACAAAAAAATGAAGAAAGACGGGTATATATTACGATAAAAATAATTACTTGTTATTTTTGGAAATTAATTTTTTGCGTATGAATATTCATATGAGATTTCATTAATCTTTCTGTGAAAATATACATCAATATTGAGAAATTCTTCAATTCGTTGATATACATAAGAGTTTTATCAATGTTTATGTTCTAGCATACATTAATATTAACTAAAAGATTAATTTCCTTAAAAAATCAAATAATATTATATATATATCATAGGATAAAAATAGAAACATAATTTTATAACAAAATTTTATAGGGTAACAAACAAATGAGATTTCATAAATTTCTTTATGCTAAATTATACCTATTTCAGGAATAAAGTTCCACCTCTTAACAAATTGAAGAAAATGTTGTATATTTTACACTAAAAATACACTAAAAATATAACAAAGTTTCACTTAAAAATAACTTTTTATTAACATATGAGAAGTTATCAATGTTTGACGTGATAATATACAAGTGACAATTATAATTTTATTGCAATATATCACATTTTCTTGAGTTTAAGGGACTGAATATTTTTCTCGAAATCGGTGTATGTTGGCACACAAATATGGACGAAATGCCATATAATATATATATATCACGAACAAAAAAATATTTTAAAATTAGTATTTTTTTCAAAACACATATATCACATTCCTTTAGTTTTTAGGAATTAAAATTTCAGTTAAATAGAGTGATAGAACATAAGAAGGGATAAAATCACACACACACACAGATATATATATATATATATATATTTGAAGTTGAACATTTTCTCAAAATTAATGTATATTAACACATAAAGATTAATTAATCATATCAATTGCAACACACAAAATTAATTTTAGATAGAACTTTATTATTTTTATCATAATATATGTGTCATGCTTTCTTGATTTTTATAGTATTTGAACTTTTAGTTAAAGTTGATGTATGCTAACACATACAATATGGATGAAGTATCGTATGCATGTTAATAAGAATAATTATTTTTAAATCAAACTTTATTATATTTCATTTCAATATACATAAAACTTTTTTTTGAGCATTTAGGGATTGATCTTTTCTCTCAAAATCGATGTATGTTAGCAAACAAATATTGGCATAATGTCATAAGTACGCTAGCTCACAAATAAATTATAGAATATTCTTTGAATTTATTGATGAATTATATTTGGGTTAAAATTACATTATGTTAGAACAAAAATATGTATAAAATCTCATATATATTAATGAGTTGAAAAACTGGTGTATATTTGCAAATAAAGATAAATGAAATTTCATATGAAATTTACTACAATAAATTAATTTTAAAACAAAGTTTTTTATATTTTTATCACAATATGTCTATCATGCTTTCGTGATCTTCTCATTATTTGAACTGTTAGTCTAAATTGATGTATATTATCACATCAAATACTAAATCTCATGTGTATGTTAATGAAAAATAATTAATTTTAAATGAAACTTTATTAAAATTTCATTATATATATATATATATTTGTTGAGTTTTTTTATATGATAGCACATTAATATTGAAGAAAGAACATAAGTATGTTAGAACACCAAACTTTATTTAAAAATTTTAATAAATTTTTCATAAAATACGTAATATTCTTTGAATTTTTTAGGAACTAAACTTTCAGTTAAAATTAGAGAATGCTAGAACACAAATAATATTAAAATTGAATAAGCTAACTTGAATAATTTCTTAAAGTTGGTGTATATTAGCACACAAAGATGAACAAAACATATGAATGGTAATACACACAAAAATAAATTTAAATAAAAATGTATTACTGTTATCATAATATATCTATCATGCTTTCTTGATTTTTCCAGTATTTGAATTTGTAGTCAAAATTAATGTATGTTAGCACGTTAAATAAGGATGAAATATCATACTTATGTTCATAAAAATTAAAATTTTAAATTAAACTTTATAATATCTTTATTGCATTATATAACATTTTCTCGGGATTTTATGGGATGAACTTTTTTCTCGAAATAGGTGCATGTTAGCACCACAAAATTTATGAAACCTCATATATATGTTAGCACATAAAAAAATTTTAAAAAATATATTTTATTTTTTTATATTAAACTGTATATCAAATACTTTGAGTGCTTTAGGATATAAACTTTCAGTTAAGATTAGAGTATGATAGAACCAAATATGAATAAAATCCATTATATATTAACTAGTTGAAGAATTTCTCGAAAATAGTATATACTAGGATATAAACATTAATGAAATCTCATATGAATGTTAATATACAAAAAATAATTTTAAAATTAAATATTCAATCATAATATGTATATCGCAATGCTTATTAATTTTTTTAGTATTTAAATTTTTAGTTCATCCTAATTTGATGTATTAACATACATACATTTAAATAAAAGTTAAAATACAAAAAAAATCAAAAGAATGATATATAATGATAAAAATAATAAATAATATTTTTTGTGTTTGTTAATATTCATACGATGTTTTATTATTCTTTTTGTGCTAATACTCACCAATTTTGAGAAATTGTTCACTCGTTAATGTATATGTGAATTTATCGATTTTTCTTTCTAACATAATATAGATAAAAGAAAGATTAATTATTGAAAAATAAAGAATATGATATATTTTAAAAAAATAATAAGATATTATTTAAAAATATTTTTTTGAGATAACACGCATATGAGACTTCCTCAGTATTTGTGTGCCAACATACACTGATTTTTAAAAAAGTTCAGATCCTAAAAAAACTCAAAAAAATGTTATATATATATATTACAATAAAAATATAACAAAATTTCATTTAAAATTAATTTTTTATATTAACATACATGTAATATTTCACCCACAATTGAGATGCTAACATACATCAATTATAACTAAAAGTTCAAACACTAAATAAATTAAGAGAACATTTTATGATAAAAATAATAAATTTTTGTTTCTAATTTTTTTTTGTTAAAATTCATAAGAGAATTTGTTATTCTTCGTGTGCTAATATAAATCAACTCGAAGAATTTATTTAACTCATCAGTATATATGAAATTTATTCTTGTTTGTGTTTTAACAACTCTAATTTTAACAGAAAGTCTAATTCCTAAAAATCTCAAAGAATGTTATATATATATATGAAAAAATAAAATATTAAATTTAAAATAATGTTGTGTCTGCTAACATACATATGATATTTTATCAATATTTATGTGCTAACATACACGATTTCGAGAAAAAGATCAACCCGTAAAAAAACTCAAGAAAATATTATATATTATTTTAGTAACGTTACAATAAAGTTTCACTTAAAATAAAACTATTGTATCAAAATTCATAGAATATTTCATCCATATTAGGCATGCTAAGACACACCAATTTTAACTAATTTTAAATCATAAAATAAATAAAGAATGCATGGTATATAATGCAATAGAAATATTTATGTTTTATTTTGGAATTAATCTTTTGTGTATTAACATTTATATCAGATGTTTTTAATCTTTTTTTGGTAATATACACCTATTTTGAAAAATTATTTTACTCGTTAATATATATGAGATTTTATCCATATTTGCATTCTAACTGACCCTAATTTTAACTAAGTTTAATTTCTCAAAAACTAAAATAATACAATATATATTTAATGATAAAATAATAAAATATTAATTTAAAAAAACATGAGATAACATAAATTCGAGATTTCGTTAATATTAGTATGCAAACACACACCAATTTTGGGAAAAAACTTTCAACCCCTAAAACACTCGAGAAAATGTTAAATATATAGAAATTGAAATAAAATTAAGTTTCATTTAAAATTAATTTTTGTATTAACATGTGTATGAGTTTTCATCCATATTTGAAGTGCTAACATTAAATTTTGACTAAATTTCAAATACTAGAAAAAAATCAAGAATGAGTGATAGATATTTTACGATAAAACAATAAAGTTTTTTTTAAAAAAATAACTTTTTTTGCATTAACATTCATATGATATTTTATTAATCTTAGTGTACAATATACACCAATTTTAGAAAGTGTTCATCTTGTTAATATATATGTGGTTTTATCCATATTTGTGCTCTTCCATACTCTAATTTTAACAAAAAATGTAATTAGAAAAACTCGAATACGATATATTCTGTTGGTAAAAAATATTGAATATTAATTTTGGAATAAATTTTTGCATGATAACATACATGTGAGATTATGTCATTATTTGTGTGCTAACACATACTGATTTTGAGAAAAAATTTCAACTTTTGAAAACTCAAGAAATTCTTATGTATACTCCAATAAAAATATAATAAAATTTCATTTAAAAAATAAAATTTTCAATTAGCATGCTTATGAGATTTCATCCATATTTGATCGGTTAACATAAATTAATATTAATTAAAAGTTCAAATATTAAAAAAATCAAGAAAGCATTATAGATATATTATAAAAAATAATAAAGTTCATTTTAAAATTAATTTTTTGGTATTTGTATTCACGTCATATTTCATTAATATTACTGAGCTAATATATGAAAATTTAAAGAAATTGTTCATCTCGCTAAAATATATGAGATTTTACCCATATTTTGGTTCTGACATACTCTATTGTTAATTAAAATACTAATATTTCAAAAAATGAAAGAATATGATATTGATTTTATGATAAAAATCATAAAATGTTAAACTTAGTATAACTTTTTGTGAGCTAGCATGCATATGAAACTTCATCAATATTAGTGTGAAAATACGTTGATTTCTTTAAAAATGTTCAACCTAGAAAAACTCAAGAAAACGTTATATATATTTCTATAAAATTATAACGATATTTCATTGAAAATCAAGTTCTTGTATAATCATAAACATGAGATTTCATCCACGTTTATTGTGCATACATACATCAATTTTAGCTAAAAGTTCAAATACTTTAAAAATTAAGAAAACATGCTAGAGATGTGATAAAAAAATAAAGTATAATTTTCTGAAATATATTTTTGTGTATTAACATTTGTATGAGTTTTCGTTAATTCTTGTGTGCTAATACACACTAATTTTGAAAAATTGTTCAACTCATTAATGTATGAGATTTTAACCATATGTGTTCTAACATACTCTAATTTTAATTAAAAGTTTAATTCTTAAAAAAATTTAAACAATACGATATATACTTTAAGATAAAAATAAAATATTAACTTTAAAATAAATTTTGATGTGCTAATATACATATGAGATTTCATAAATTTCTCTATGCTAACATACATCGAAATAGAGGAAAAATTTCAACCCTAAAAAACTCAAGTAGATGTTGTAATTGATGCGATAAAAATATAATAAAATTTGATTTTTATTTTTTGTATTAGCATACATACGAGATTTTTTATCCATATTACTAACACACATCAATTTTCACTAGAAGTTCAAATACTAAAAAAATCAAGAAAGCATGATAGATATATTATGATTAAAATAATAAAATTTTATTTAAAAATTAACTTTTATATTAACATTCATATGAGATTTTATTAATCCTTGTGTGCTAATATACATCACCGTTAAGAAATTATTCCATTCGTTAATATATATGAGATTTTATCCTTGTTTGTATTTTAACATAGTCTAATTTTATTTGAATGTTTAATTCATAAAAAAACTCAAGATATGATACAAAAATATTATAAAAATAAAATATTAATTATTGAATAAATTTTGTATGTTAACTTACATATGAACTTTAATGCACTCACTCGGAGAAATAATATCAACCCCTAAATAACTCAAGAAAAATTTACATATTCTAATAAATTAATTATAAAGTATCATACAAAAGTTCAAATAAAAAGAGAATCAATAAGCGTGGTAAATATATTTTGATAAAAATAATAAAGCTTTTGTTTAAAATTTATTTATTGTGTATTAATATTCATATGAGATTGTATTTTTTGTAAATATACACAAATTTTCACAAATTGATCAACACGTTAATATATATAAGACTTAATCCATATTTGTTTTCTAACATACTCTAATATTAACCAAAGTTTTAATTCCTTAAGAAACTCAAACAATATTCTATATATTTTATGATAAAAGTAATAACATGATATATTTAAAAATAAATATTTGTAAGCTAATATACATATGATATTACGTTAATATTTATTTGCTAATATACACCGATTTCGAGAAAAAAGATCAACCCCTAAAAAACTCAATGTTAATTTGTTATAAAACATGATAATGTTTCATTTATAATAATTTTTGTATATTAACATTCATGTGACACTTCATCCACAATAGATATGCTAACATATATCAATTTTAACTAAAAGGTCAAATACTAAAAAAAATCAAGAAAGCGTGATCGGTTGGGGAGCCTACACCCATTTGTAGGTAACTTTCCTACACCCACTCATTTTCCTTCATTTTTTGATTTTTTTGAAATGGATCCTTAGGGGATTTATTTAGAATAATAAGTAGAATATGTGTTTCAAATTTCGTGTAAAACGGACATTCCTAACATGTCCATCAAAAGGGGTCAATTTCAGCAAATCTAAGATCGTTAAAATTTTGACGGTCTTGATGGATAAGTTAGATGTGTCGAAATAAGTTGACATTTGAATGACTTCACGATGATATATTGCAATATAAATCCTCCACGGATTCAATTCAAAAATATAAAAAAATGAGCGGAAAATGGGTGGGTGTAGGAAAGTTCCCTACACACGGGGATAAGGTCTCTTTTATTTCAAATTTTTTTATGTATTAGCATTCATATGAGATTCCGTTAATCTTTTTGTGCTAATATACACCAATTTTGAGATATTGTAACTCTTAAACTATATGAGGCTTTATCCTTATTTGTGTTCTAACATACACTCAGTTTAACAAAAAGTTTAATTCCTAATAAACCTCAAAGATATATATTTTATGAAAAAATAAAATATTTTAAAATAAATTTGTATATGTTAATATATATATGATATTTTTCCAATATTTATATGCTAATAAACACCAATTTCGAGAAAAAAGACCAATCCCCTAAAAACTCATGAAAATGTTATATATTGCAATAAAATTATAATAAAGCTTCTTAAAAGTATTTTTTGTATTATAATACATATGAGATTCCATCCATAGCTGACATGTTAACACACATCATTTTAATGAAAAATCCAAATACTAATAAAATCAAGAAAGAATGATATTTGTGCCTGTGATCTATATAATAAACTTTTGTTTCAAAATAAATTGTTGTTACTAACATTCATAAGAGATTTCATTAAAATTTTTGTACTAATATACACCAATTTTGAGAAATTGTTCAACTCTTTGACGTATATAAGATTTTATATTTTATATATAACGTACTCTTATTTTAACTAAATTTAATTCCTCAAAAAAATAAAGAATACATTATATATAATTGTAAAAATATTAAAATATTTTTTGAGATATATTTATGAAAATTTTCCTCAATATTTTGTGTTCCAACATACATCGATTTTGGGAAAAAGCTCAATCTAAAAAAACTCAAGAAAATGTTATATATATATATATAGCAATTATCATCCAAATTTGTTGCATTTAAAATTATCTTTTAATATTAATTTATATTTGATATTTCATCTATATTTGAAGATATTTCAACTTTAACTAAAAATTCAAATATTAAAAAAATCAAGGAAACACGATAGATATATTATGATAAAAACAGTATAATTTTATTTTAAATTTATTGTAATAAAATATAATAAAGTTTTATTTAAATTAAATTTGTATTAACATTCACATGTTTACCCAAAACATTGGACCATTCTTTGCAATTAACTAACATTTATTTATTGTTCTTGGGTTTTGTTTGGTCACTACGTCAAATTGTTGCTTCGTCTGACAGTTAGCAAGGTTCTGCTATTCTGTTTGCATTCATAAAATTTGGCAAACCAGATATGACTTAGTCTTCAATAAAAAAGGGCCCAAAATTATAGACAAAATCTATAAAGATCGACGGGATTATTTTGAGAACTGAATGTAATCCATTATTATATAATTAACAAAGATTGTCAATTGCAAAATCACTTTTTGTCCATGAAACTCAAAACTAATTACATCCATCGCTATATCAATAACAGAAGTTCATAGAGCAGAACGGTTATTCACAGCCTTGATCAGGGCACAGAGAATTTCACAATCAAGAATAACAATAACCGGGTCCTGAATAAAAGCAGCATTTCGAATCCTGAATACAGACGCACAAGCTAACCAAGTTCTCCTGCGACTAAAACATCACGGGGAAATAAAACTTATAACCATATATTCGGCATATCTGCATTGTTTTGGAATATGGAAGAATGAACAGTGCCTTAATCTTTGTTTTAATCGAGATTCCAAAAAAATCTGTATGTGAAAGGAAAATAGATCCGAGACAATGGAAAGGGCACGGATTTGGCATGGATAGTATGTTTTCAGCCCCCTCATGGTTCGGGTTGCATCTTCTCGCATTCTTCTCTGATTGACTGGAAGAGAACGGATGAGAGGTACCTCTCGCCGAAGCTTGGGAACACAACCTGCATTGCCAGATTGAGTTTTGAGAAATTAAGATCTAATCCAAAATAATGCATGGTCTCGGGAGGAATTACAAGACGGTATTCAGCAGTCTTCCTGATCTTCATCACAGAAAGGGCAGAAGAATTGCACTTAATCTAGTGTACATGTATATGCACATGCGGATCAGAATTTTGGATGATTTTCAGACCCGGGGGCGGAAGCACCTCATATGAACATCCAATAGTAAAATACAAGAAGGATGATTCCGGGTCTAAATAAGCCAATGGTATTGGCCACATCCTACTGGACTTCGTTTTTTTAATTATGATGAATACTTTCCTATATGAAAAGAACGGATGAAACAGACACATAACTGATCAATGCTGCTAAAGTTGGCCGAATATGCCAATTAGTTATTGTCAAGTATGACTATCAGCAGCATGCAGCTAATACAACATATGTACACCTAGGTTTTTCTATCTAGCACATGCACTCATATGGCGTCTAATGTATCATGTACAAAACAGGCTTCCCACTCGAAACTAAATAGCAAAATTATCGAAATACGCAGTCCAACGTAGCAAAATTTACCAAACTTCTTACCGCAATGAGTTTCCCAGCATTTTCGGGTCTCTTTGCAACCTTCATTGCAGCAGCTGCTGCAGCTCCGGAAGAAATACCAACCTGAAACAGATATGGAGTAGCCTAAGAGGTATTTGACCAATCCAAGAAACTGCGCATGAAACCACTGAAATAACACCTTACCAGCAAACCTTCTTGGAGGGCCAACTGCTTTGCAGTCTCAACTGCTTCATCACTTGATACCTGTATGAAACCAAAGCAAAACTTAAGGTGTATGCTTCTCTACGTAGAACCTTCCGCTGATTACCATCAAAATAGTTTTTCCAATAGCCCATTGACAACAAAGAGAAAAAAAAGAAAGGACAAGTTATTCAGATAGTGACCACTGACTGCAGATATAGTAGCACTGTAAAAATTTTAAAAAGATGAAGGCAGCTAAAAAGATAAACTATAATCATTGGCCTGTCGAAATATCCACTGCATAATTATAAAAATGAAAATTTCCAGTGCCAAAATTGTTGAAGTTACATAAGTTTAATTTTAACTTGTGACCAATGTGGTAATGCAAAATTTACTTTGTGAAGCGACAAGAGAACGCCATAAAGCAGATTAAATAACAGGTATCCCAATTAATGGGGATTGCACAAGCCACAAAATGGAAGATACGCAGTGGTCATACTGATCCCGGTAAACGTAAACTCTGGGACCATATAAACCCGAGGTATAAGTTATCACAATGAGTTTAAATTTGGACAGAGGTAACTGATTACAGCTGAACAATGAATTGAAGACGGTATAAAAAGTACTTCAAGACAATGTTTGTCACTGAATGTAGTATAATTAAAAAAAATTAGGTTGTACGTGAAAGGTACATGTACCTTAACATAAGGCCATAAATGCATGCTTTTAATTTACCTTTTTCACATATTAAATAACAAGATAACCATTCAAGTAAATGTGAATATTCCATTAATTTTTAATTGACAATCAAGACCTACCTCCAAAATTTCATCGACCACCTCGTGATCTAGATTCCTTGGTACAAATCCTGCTCCGATACCCTGAATCTTGTGGGGCCCTGATGAAAGTTTGTTTTTATCATAGATGGAGTATAAAATATAACTGCAAGCATTTAATCTACATTAATTTTCTAGGGTTTACCAGGCTTTCCTCCTGAAAGTATGTTGCTTTCTGCAGGTTCAATTCCAATGACCTGGAGAATAATGTAAAACAAAAGTATGAGTGTATGGAGAAGTATATTCATGTGATACATACCGACACCTGTGGACAGACAAGTTTGACATGGCATTATTTGGCAAAGATGCTTACTACTTGCATGCTAACAAACCAAAAGGGCAGAAACATAGTGCCATAGGCTCCAGCTAACCATGAGTCGAGGAAAAGATTGGATCACAATTCAGGCCTGCAAGAGGCTGCTTCCACAACCCAGGCATGGAACCACCAGATTACCCAGTGACCAAATTCATCAGGTACCATGTCCCCATTAAGCCCTTGACCACGAGATTAAAAGATGATAAAAAAAGGTTAAATACAGCATACCTTTATATTGGGGTTTTTGCTCTTCAAATATCTTCCAACACCAGAAATGGTACCTCCAGTACCAATTCCAGCAACAAATATATCCACCTTTCCACGTGTATCTTCCCAAATTTCTGGACCAGTCGTCTCAAAGTGGACCTGTATAGAATCTAACAACAATAAATAAGATGTTTCAACAGATTATCAGATAGAACAGAACTTATTTGGCAATTTTAACCTTTGGATTTGCAGGGTTGTCAAACTGCTGAAGCATGTAAGCATCCGGAGTTTTTTTCAAGATCTCTTCTGCTTTCTGAACAGCACCTTTCATGCCCTTAGCAGCATCAGTTAGGACAAGTTCAGCCCCAAATGCTTTGAAAAGAACTCTTCTCTCCATGCTCATTGAAGCTGGCATCGTCAATATCAGTTTATATCCTTTTGCAGCAGCAATAAATGCGAGACCAATTCCTGTGTTTCCACTTGTTGGTTCAACTAATACACTCTTCAAGGACAAAATCCATAAGAAATGATCATCAGTTTAAAATATGATGAAATATAATGTCCAACAATAGTTTCGCTAGATGTTCAGGACATAAACACTTAATAAGATGATACAAGAATTGGCAAAACTGGAATTGACCGGGAGTTTAAATGTAATGAAATGAAGAAGGAAAAAATGAGAAAGAATCAGATCTGCTTCAGAACAACTGCAACCCTTAAGTGAAGACAGAAATAAGTGACAGGGAAAGGCCTTTTGAAAGCAGAGAAAAAACAACTTCCAAAGAAAAGTACAGGATGATTTACAGCATGTGAGTACCTTTCCTGGAGTTATTAAACCCTTTTGCTCTGCATCTGCTATCATACTAAAACCAATCCTGATTGGACATACAAAAACATGAAGCATAACCTCATAAATGACTCAAGTTTTAGAAAAAAAAACTGAAAAGCAAAAAAACTGTTAGAAATACAAGTATTGTAATACAAATACCTGTCTTTTACACTGCAACAAGGCTCCATAATCTCAAGTTTAGCCGCAACATTCGCTACACAACCTTTTACAATATTATTTAGATAGACCATTGGTGTTTTTCCTATAAGCTGCGACAAAAAGAAATAAAACGGAAATAAATAAAGCAATCCACTTTGACTACGTATAGTTAAAGAACTACTACTTACACTTTGATACTATACATAGACAACGTGCCACCATAACCACTAGATGAGAACTTTAATAATCAGCACTTCACATATGTAGAATATTATAACACAAACATGACATCATTGTTCATGCAATGTACATTTAGATATAAAGCACGACCTATTAATTAAAAGTTAAACTCCAGACGGTAGCACAAGATTGGTCCTAATCCACAAGAAAATATGAACCATCACATGTACCAATTGCAGCTTTCACATACATAATTGAAAGTCCATCGGTGCATATAAATTTCCTTATCACATTTCAAGATAACATTTAGGAGGCCAATATAATATTTTTTATGATTCTATCAACATATCACAAAGTAGGGGATAGTCATGGTGTCAAGGTTGTTATGACATGTAGTGGGAGAATATTTGATAGTTAGGGGTGTGTGTTATAACTTATGAGCATCTATAAGGAGTCATGTTTGCAACTTGGCATATATGATATATCAACTTTCCCTCCTCTCTCTCTCTTTCCTATTTGGTTATAATATTCACTTCCACACTACTGGGGGTCAACGGCCACCTCAGCCAAATCAGGCTTAGGGAGGCCACAAAAGCTCCATGGCAGTAGCCATGTAATCAAACATCACCAATATAGTAGATGGTATCAACCATGGCAAATCGACATTCCCCTGCTAGGTTAATTATCCAACAATATATGCCCTCTCATTGTATCCTACATTAAGAACTACATGTTTGGAACCACCAAAGAGGCTCCAATATCTCACAACAAGATGCAAGTAGAACCTCAAATCACGTTAAAAACTGAGAACTGATTACACAAAGATTGAAAATAGGGAAAACAATTTGAAGATCCTGTCATTCAGCAGCTTAGCCACCGTTTGACAGTTCTGGTACAGTATACCATGTTTGTTTAGAGATTTAGGCTGCATTTTGTAATCACTGTTCTGCTTTGGTATATTCGTGAGTCATACTAATCTAACTGCATGAAATCTCGCAAACACAAAATACTTGGTTACAGCCGTGTGTGGGCAATTCAAATGCTCGAACATTCCCAACACAAAGCACCCAACTTCAACGCAATTGTTGGGATTTTTCTTTGGTCGGACATTTTCGGATGCAAAAACAGACGGTCATCTGAGCAACTTCGCCACTGCATTTATTAGTTGATTCAATGTTACAGCCACATAATTTCTCCAACAAACCAAACTGAACTCTAAATACCAACGGCCAAGCTACGACCAAATCTAGTGGTTACAGAACGCTCCACTAGAAACAATCTAACCACGATTTTCGGTCAAATTCCAAAGTAAAATCGAGCATAATCGCTGCATTTTGAATCTGATCAATGTGAGAACGGTATAGTTTTACTCACATTTAACAGCTTAATCCAATAACAACCAAATCCGCTCAAATCAAGACCAACTCACTCAGACAAACATACCGAATAAGAACAAACACTGTTCGCAAAAGCGACACATGAAAACCCCTAAAAAACTCATGAAAATCGACACCCCTCCAAAACCCTCACCTGCGTGACGTCCTCGGCAACGTTGAGCCCCTCAATCTCCGTGTGCGGCTTCGCCGCCACCGCCTCGCACCGAAACCTCCGACACCCCGAGCGCAAGGTCTGCCGCGTGATCGATGGGCACCGGCAGCATCCCACACCCTCCCGTCGGCAAAGCTCCGACCTTCGCCGGGATACGGCCGCCGGAGGGGCTGCGGCAATCGAAAGCGACGCCATTTACTCCGGAAACGAGAGATCTGCCGCGCGCTCTACGACGCCCAAAGGCCGAGAACGAAAACCCTAACTCCTTTCCTTCCGGTGATGATCGAAGAAATGGAGTGAAATGTGTTGAAACGGAGATGGCAACTGTGGATATTGGAGACGGTAACCTAAATTCCGTTTTTGCCCTTTGCTCTTTTGGGATGAGGAATACTTTATGGATCGACCTCTGGAAGGGTAATTTTGGCATTTCATGCTGATTCGGCAGGTGCAGAAATATCGCCGAGAAGCGGACGTGAGTTTTGTTTTTGTTTTCCACACACTTCCTTTTGAGGTTGTATTTGTTTAGTGGATTATCTATGGACAACTTTTATAATAAGTTGAGGAAAAATATCACAACCATATATTATTTTTAAGGTTTTTATTAGTTATGCTCGTCCGAGATGTTGCAATTTCAGTTATACCTCTGATTTTTGGGGAATATCAGTTGTGCCCCAGACTTCTTGCCATTCTATCATTTGTGTCCCTCCGTTACTTTGATCGTCAATAAGATAAACTTAACCATGATTTAACCAAATCATGGTGTAGTTAAGAGGGAAAATCCGGAAAAAAATCCCCCATCTCCCTCCTCACCGTCCAATCCTTCCTCCTCCTCCTACCACCTGCTCCTCCATCCCCTTCTCTTAAACCGTTCACCATCAATAGCAACGGGCGTGAAGCTGGTTCGGGGGAGTCAAAGTGGGGAGGCATGGGACGGAGGAGGATGGGGAACAAGGAAGGAGAAACTGGCGGTAGAGGAGGGTGCGGGGAGGAGCATCGAGCAGAGGAGGAGGAGGAGGAGGGGGTGCATGGAGGTTCGGTGGGCGGAGGAGGAGGGTGGGGTGGTCAACGGGCGGAGGAGGAAGGGGGTGCGGAGGAGAGGCAGCGAGCAGAGGAGGAGAAGGATGGGGCAGGGGGAGGAGCAGGCAGCGCAGAAGGAGGAAGGGGGGAGAGGAGTAGTAGCGGGTAGAGGAGGAGACGGGGGATGCGGGGAGGACCAGCAGCGAAGGAGGAGGCGGATGCGGGGAGTGCGAGGGAGGAGCACCAAACAAAGGAGTGTGGGGGAGGATCACGGGCGGTGGAGAAGGAAGGGGTTGCATGGGAGGAGCATTAGGAAGGATGGGGGCGGAGGGGGACGGGGATGCACTGGGGTTGAGGGGAGGGTTAAGGTGAGGAGCTCAGGGCGGAGGGGGAGGCATGGGAGTCGGAGAGAGGGGAGGAGGAGGCTGCAACGGAGGAGGAGGAGGAGGAGGAGGAGGAAGAGGAGGTTGGGGTGGAGGCTGGGAGTAGAGAAGGCTGGGAAGGAGGGGGGGAGGAGGAGGAGGACAACGAGGTTGGGGCAGGGGGCGGAGGAGGAGGAGGACAATGAGGCTGAGGCGGAGGAAAGAGGGAGGAGGTGGTGGTGGTGGCGGCGGTCGGAGGTGGAGGCCGGGGGCAGAGAAGGTGTGGGGACAGAGGAGGCGGGGTTGCAGGGGGGAGGGGAGGAATACGAAGGGGATGACTTTCCAATCCTTTGTTTTCAATTTAATTCCTCATGTATCCTTTAAGTTAACGTCTGTTTGTGTTGGATATGGACGGCCACTAACCCGAGGGGCACAAGTGATAGAACGGTAAGAAGTCGGGGGTACAATTGATATTCCCAAAAAAGGAGGGGCATAACTGAAATTGCAACATCTCATAGGAGCACAATTGCAACATCTCAGAGGAGCACAACTGATAAAAATCTTTGGTACGTATGGTAAGTTTACTAAAAATAAGTATACATTGGTACTTGATTTTGCATCAAAGTTATTAAATATTGGAAGATTGGAAGATAAATTACTCTTGAGAGAAGTATCTTAGTAGTTTGTAAAGATATTTTAAATTATTTGTATATAAGTGTTGTATTGTACTTTAAATGATTTTTATTTATATGTTTGATTATTTTGCATACATAGCTTTACCGACTATCATCTTTTTAAGTACACGATGATATCGAGGACATGAATATTGTGAAAGAGTGATCCTTAATATTTAAAAGGGATTTTTACCCGGCAGACCCTATAAACTTTGCCAATCACCTCCACGACCTTTGAAACAACATAATTCCTCCCTCGACCCCGTAAACTTGCCAACTCTTACCCCATGAACCTTCCGAAAAATATGTTTTAAGCCCGTAGAGGTTCTTGGGATAATTTCCAAGGTTGATGGGGTAATTACGTTGTGCAAAAGGTCGTAGAGGTATTTTAAAACGTTTATAGGGTCTGCTGGGTAAAAATTCCTATTTAAAATATTGAGGAAGCGTACTTCATATTTTTATCCCTCTATTCTAGTAAATAAGTAGGACTTACTGTCAACTACAAATAATTAGATTTCAATATATGATTTAAGAAACCTAGGAGATCTTACACGGGAATATACATTCAACATTCACACGCTATTGCAAAACTGACTTAAAGTCAAAGAGAAAATGACGTTGATTGAGGCGAGCTAAATTGATCGAAGTTCAAAATAGACCAAATTTCGTGGGACTTGATGGTTATTGAGTTTGAATCCCTGAAGGAGGTAGTTTAGTAGTTTCATAGATTTAATAATAAATATCAATGTTACATGTACATCAAGAAAGAATTATAAAATTATTAAGTGTATCGGAAGAGAATGATTGTTACATGTATGTGTTATTTTTTATAAAATATTATGGGTTTCACTTTTCTAACAATATAAAGTTTATAATTCATAAAATTTGTGTAGGATACACTGAACACATGTGCAGGCGTGCCCATGCGCACGTGTGATGAAACTCAGTTTCACTGTATTAATTCGTTGATATTAACCCCTAACTTAGACTGAGTGTCAATAAAAATAAGATAAAACACTGTATATATTTGAGCCTTGGAATAAATTAAAAATACAAAAAAATAACAAAACTAAAAATCGTAGTATTTTTATGCCCTTAAAAACGCTCACAAAAATATTTCTTCCTTTGTTTGATCTCATTTCTATTTTAGTCAACATGAAACTTGTAGATCTCATCGAGATCTAAAACTTTCATGTTTCGCGTTTTTCCAAATTCGACCTCCTTCTCTCTCATTTTTCATATTTTTTATCTAAATAACCTGATTAGGCCACGTGCCGCTTTCTAGTTGCACCATGTGACCTGTTTCTTTGTGCGCCATGTGCCCACCAATTTCCATTGTCCAATCGCCCCATTTCTCCTTCTATCCAAGCCATTGATCCGCGCATTCTTTCGCAACCCTCTGACCAAAGCCCCACCCGCATCACAGCCATTCGTTCCCGCCTAAATCTCCTCTTGCCACGCGTCATCATCCGTAGCCGCACGATCGTGTTCTGGAACCTCCGAACCACATCCGAGCCTCCGTCGACTATCCGAGCCTTCGTCGAGCCTGCTTAGTCTATCGAGCCTCGCCCCACGTGTTCGTCAGATGCAGGGGGTAATTTGCAGAGAGGCCCCGGATACTTTTCATAATTGCAAACAGGTCAAGTCATCACGTGCGGCCCACATGCGTCTGGGGTAAATTGCAACTAACCCCCTGCATGTTTTAATAATTGCAATTATATCCCTACGTGTGTGGGTAATTTACAGGGAAGGCCTCGCGACTTTTGTTATTTACATTTAGGTCCTTTCAGGGACCTGTTTGCTATTTATTTTCATATTTTTCTTGCATTTATGCCATCAGTTTCTTTTGTAAATATCTTGAACATCCGAGCTCCGTTTGAGTTGATTTTGGTCTCGTTTCGAAGTTCGTTTAATTCTCTTTCTAATGGCATCGTTTAATCTCTGATTTGACACTCTGATTCATGATAATTAAATTTAGTAACATATTATCTTTTGTTTAATACCTTTTCATGCCTTGTAATAATGTATCAATGGACTTCGCTTCGTAAATTGAAACTAAAGTTGATTTCTATTAATTTCTCAATGATTGCACCTAGGTAGGGTATATTTGTACTTGTTTTCATTCGCATTTCATAGCATTATGAAAAATCAAATAAAAAGAGTCTAAAAAATGTCTGCATTGTCTGTCCTTGTGCATTTTGACCTGTGGATTTCTAATGTAACACTTGACCTAAATAGTAGGAGTCTAGATTTATACTTAAGAGGCTCGTGTCCCTGAGTTCGACCTTGGACTTGCCCAAGTAAAATAAAAATTGATCGCTTTGATTTTATCGATAATTTTAATCAAGCGGTCTTTGACAAATCCTATTTCATCTGATTGCAACGGACACATCTATTTCGATCTTTAATTCGATATAATTAAGAGGATGAAATACGGGTCCGTCAACGCGCATGTAAAATGCACAGAACAGATACATGCACACATGCATGCACGCACACAGGCATACAAGCATACAAAAAATATCAACTTGTATTTGTCAATCATGTATATTATGAGTCATCTAATTATGCTTGTGTTTTGGGTGCGTGAGTGTTGGACATGCGAGCCCACAACGAGCCATTATGCAATAAATGTTATTGTGAATATCATTCCCTGATCTGAAATGAAGAATAACTAATTTGCATAATAGGTCTCTTAGTACAATTAGGGTTATGTACCATGGCTATCTTAATGATCATAAAGTTGTTGATTCAATTATTGAATCATAGAAGCTGGTGCTCGGATGAATATCTAAAGAGTTAGATTGAAGACTCATCAAGTACTGTCAAATGATTATTAAGAGATGATCTCCAGCATGAGTAGGAGATGGCAATCCTTTCTCACATAGGCTGATATCTGACTGACATCTTGATGCAGGTCCTCTGCATAGGAATAGAGATTCGGAGGTGTCAGATTAGTTAAGTCAAAGAGTTAACTTAATGAGATCGAGATAACCAAAGTCCTATATCGTATGCTATCACGATACATGCACGCATCCTCTGACCGAAGACAGATGTATTACTATATGTCTAAGTATGTACATTTGGCAGACCAATAGGTTGATGGCCCAATCAAGGTCTATACACCGGCGCGCTGGTGTGCATGTAAGGGCATATGAGTAATACGATCTCTTAAAGGGATCATACAGGTTTAGTTACTGAACTGGAATACATGAGCTCACTCATGAGATATTGGGAAGAATCAAATTTCGTGCACGATCGTCTCGCTTTGGAAGCTTGACTGAATTTGTAGGTTTGATATATACTTTTGGAAAGTATATGATCAAGACCTAGGTATGATATATGCTTTTGGAAAGTATATGATCGATACCAACTCCCAATGATCAAATGAGAAACTTACTGATAAAACCCTGAAGTAGACAGTATAAAGTTGATCTAATACTTCGGGTTTATTCTGAGTCTTCCCATATGCAGGATGTACAGGTATTGGGAATACTTGAGGGTGATGTGATCATAAACGATTGTATAACCATGACGCTTCCATTCATAGGGAGTGATGAAACGGGTCTGGATTTTAGTGACTCCTCTCGTAGAGAAGTGATCTAATCTTAGTCCAGATGTTGGACATTCATCTGAATGTGATTCAGATACAATGAGAAGATTAGATCTACGGTCTTGATTTAATCAAGCATCTATGGGAGGTCCGCAAGATCTGGATTTGAGATTTGATCTCAATGTCCAAGCCACTATACGTGGAACAATACAATCACCTTGTCCTTATCTCCAAGTATCCGTGGAGAAAGCGCATTATCCTTGAAAGAGTTCATGGATAATTTCATTGTTGATATATGTATCCAAGCATCGAGAAAATTGATAATTAAATGTAATTTAAGTATCATATATAATATGAATTTGATTCATATTATAAGGAGAGATATCTAAGATAATTAAATATGATTTAATTATCAAAGATGTGAATAATGTGAATGTGATTCATGTTATTTGGGCACATGAGAATAGAGATCCAAGATGATTAAATGTGATTTAATTATCATGGATATGCATAATGTGGATAGCATTGTCCATATTAATCATATATATTATAAATGTGATTTATAATATATTAAATAGAGTATATTGTGATTTATATTTGTTGATTAATTGTTAATGTGAATTGGATTCACATTGAACCATTAATTGAAAATATAATTACAATTTGTTTTGGGTTGTGAATGAGATTCACATAATTTCAATGGCTTGATTGAAGTTTTTGACAAGATAATTGTGAATTATTTTTGTGAGAAATATTTACAACAATTGTTGTTGTAAATCTTGGAAATCTCATGAGATAATAAGATCTCATGAGATAATGAGATCTCATGAGTTTTTTAGGAGATAGAATCCTTCTATCTCATTATCTCCAAGACCAGTCAAAGTGATTTAAATTGGGATTAATTATGTTGATTTATCAATATAAATTAATTCAAAATTAAATTAATTATTGTTGTGTTTTTACAACATCATAGCCATTGAAAGAAACACAAATCAATCTCAACCACTGATTGTGTGTCGTCTATGGATTGGGAACCATGTACTCCCAAAACCCTATATAAGAAGAGGCATCCATTGCTCTTCATGATACATATCAATGAATTCTCTCTCTCTCTCTTTTCTCTCTACACACCCACTCTCTTTATCTCTCATGTGGCCGTCCACCATGGATGCCCTAGAGAGATCCTCCATCGCCGCAACCGTCATTATGTTGCCCGATCGTTTGCTCGTGGATCTCCATCTACTTCGGTGTATCTTGCTCGTGAAGAAGATGTCGTATCTCATTTGTCAAGATCAGGAGATCCGTGGCTTGGATCATCAATATGGATTGCGAGAAGCACGCGTCTCATCCACGCGCTCGCAAGCGTCTCCTCCGTCGGATGGGACTTGAGACAGGAGGTCTCTTTATTTATAAACTCGGTCGCAACTACGCTTCAAAAGGTGATCCTATTGTTTGTTTGTGGTTTAGACGAAAAGATTCAAGAAGTGTTCTTGGATCATGTGGTTTCGTCACATAGAATTTTTTAATTTCTGTTGCATCGAGCAACTAGTGCGACTAGTCGTTCCCGATCGCATACGATGCGATCCTCACGCTTCCGTGATGCGTTTGAGGATTTTATCTATATTCAGGTGGTTCAGAGCCAGGTTTACGGAGGTTTTGGATATGATCCATGAACCTACAAAAATTTAGGCTCGTTTGGGTTCGTGAAGATTTTAGCATTTCAATTTTTGCAGCCCTGTCTTGTGATAATTTCTCGGCCCTGTTTAAAATGTTTAAACATGAATTTGTCACTTAGATAATGGTATCCTTTAAATAAGGAAAATGTGGAATTTGAGTTTGCGTAATTTGGATTCCGTTTGCTCAAGATATGATCGTTTTATTGATCATATGTCCACTGTTTCGGGGATGACGATTAGAGACGTAATTAAGATGTTAATTACGATTTTAAAACGCCTGGAAATGCGTGTTTATCCAATGGTTTTGTTTTTTAAATCAAGTTATCAATCTCTAGAAATTTATTTTGCTTAATTTTAATTTAAAATGAATGAGATATGCTATTTTTAGTTAGTGAGGGTCATTGCTGGAAATTGCATCATTATCCGAAACCTTGTGATTGTCATTTAAGAAAAAATACGAAATTAATAGTTAATTTTCTGGAATAATTGTGGATAATATTTGAGAAATATTAGAACAATATTTATTCCCTTAAATGACATTGCCTCAACCAATGAATAATTAGATTAGATCTAGATCACCAATTGGTTACTTGATACACTTTCATCAAACTTGTTACTTGAATAGGTTTTGGGAATTTGTGTAGCAAATTTCCTTATAATCAAAACGGTTTTGATTATTACTATATGGTATAATTTCGGTTGAAAGACCGATGATCATCTCAAGTACAAAGTGATTGACTCGGCATTATTATTTTCCCAAGGCGGATATGGTGTCTAGTCTGGGAGCGTTGGGGTAGCAGGTTGCACCGTGTGCGGTCTGTCCCATTCCCGCCGGTACTGGTCATGACAGCAAGTAGGGAACGAATGATGCGTGAGAGATCATGATGTATTTTCTAATTATTAAAATTCGAATAATGCGTACTTTGAGATAATGCCACTAATTCAAGTAACAATCAAGTTTGATGATTAAATGGGATTGATAATTAATTTAATGAGATTAAATTAATTATATCCAATTAAAACACTCTATTATGAATAGAGTTGTTATTTCCCTTGGAAGAATTAATCATAATAAATATGATTCATAATGATTAAATAGAATTTGAATATGAGGTGGAGGATCACATAAGTGACATCCATGGTTTTCCGTCAAGGCGAATGGTTCCGTCATCAGATATTGTATGTAGGAGATGCGTGTCCGAAGTGACAGCTCCTGCATACAATTTATTTGGATCGGGATCTTCGCTTCTCGAAAGAGTAAGGCCGTATGCGTAGTGACCCCAATATCGAGCTCTCATATTATTGGGGCGATATTGGATTGCGTATAGCGAGTATTAAGCATGTTGACGGTTGGTTCAATTAATGACGGGTCAACATCACCTTAGGGGTGGTGGGCCCGGGTGTTATAAACCGAATTGGGAGATGCAAGTTGGACTTGCAAGGTGGAATGTGTTCCCACTTCTTTTTATCAGAGTCATAAGTTCTCATATTATTGGGATGTGACAAAGATAAGGAAGGAGATCACAGATCTTGCTTGAGCTATAATGGTAAATATATCTCTTACATTGGAAGTGATTAAGGGAATGAACTTTCAGTGTTGACAAGGCAAGACAACTTTAATATAAAAACTCCTTAATCAAAGTAAAATATGTATATATATAAATATATATATACACTTATGTAAATTTCTTATTTCAGATAATCCTTCATTAAACCTACTCAATGTTATACTCAATAATAACCAGTAAAATATCATGGATTGGACTCATGATCCAGATATTATACTTGCAGTTGGACCCATAATGTATGTGGTTGCAATGTGCATGTTTCCTCATAGTAATGAGGAATGACAATTAAATAGATAATAGATCTACAACCCTAGGGTTTGTATGTCTCTATAGTCTTGATATCATCAAATGTACTTTGGAAGTGGCATATTGATGATGATCGCAATTGTCAAATTAATCCTTATAAAATCTTAAGAAGATATTTTTGGCATACATATGTGCTCTAGACATTTAATCATGAATGACACGGTTCATTGCATCATGCGGAATGGTAGCTCTATAAGAGATGATGTATTCAAAATATTTGAATACCTACCTGAACCAATGTTTTAAGAGTCTAGATGGATGTAGAAATGATGATTGTCATCATTCTACTGTCTATACTCTAGTCATTCATGAAACTTCATAATATTCATATTGTATGAATTTAATGAAGCATGTATAAATGTTGAAATGCTCTTACATTGAATTCTTTTGCATTTAACATAAAATATCCTTAGTCTTAAGCAATGGTTGTTTATAGATAAAGGGAGCGTAGTGGAAGCATGGGTCAGACCCAAGATGAGAAGGATAGTCAAAGAGTTGACAGTACTTCTATGACTTCCATATGACATCCTAAGGGTCTATTTGGTTGCTGGGTTGGACTGGGTTGGGTTGGGGTACACTGGTGTACCCCTCCTTCCATCCCTCTCAATCCTCCTCACAGTTTACTATTCACAGCGGTACAGTTTACTATTCACAGGGGTACCCCAACCCAACCCAACCCAGTCCAACCCAGCAACCAAACAGGTACTAAGAGTTGGATGAATGCCAATACTGCAATAAGTTGGTGTGTTGATAAAATGACTATCAAGTCTGTCTAAAATCCTTAGAGAAGGGCTCGGGTAGAGCATCAGAATAATCTACATATATCATTGATATTGACTTGCTTATTGAATAAGATAAAGTCTTATAATTGTGTCTCAATCTTCTAACAACACTTGCAATAGGTTGCATATGTTTTAGAAGAGTGGAGAATTTGATCTTCAGGTTTAATAGTCATCTACATGGATTTTGATGTGATTGTTGCAACAATCTCTATTGGATATGCAGACTTCATTATTTCAGTGGGAGCCCTTAGTCTTGGAAAATGTCTCTATGATCTGGATATTAGAATACACTCATAGTTTATTTCCAAGAATTGGAAATAAACATGAATTCTGGAATAAACCTATCATAAAGAGTTATGATGGATATATTTCAGATAGTAATCTGGCATCTAATGGACTCTACCAACTTAGAAAATTAATGAATGGTTTATTAAGATTTCTAATATTGAAATTAAACCTTTAAAAGATCAATGTGAGGATGAAGATCATTTAACAATGATCTGTCATCAAAACTTGGATATTTATCTGTTGATTTGATCAATAGAATGGTAAGAGATGGAACTTTAGAATGTCTAAAATTTTCAAAACTTGCACACTTATGAATATTGTATTCAAAGTAAAATGTCCAATACACCCTTCTTTGGGAAAGGTATAAGATGTCAAGGTATTCAGGATCTCATACATATTGATGTATGTGGATCATCCATATCATAATAAATATTATGGATATGTGATATCTATTGATGAGTATGTATGATATGAGATTTCTTCTCTTCAACTAAGAAAACTTTAAAATGTTCAAAGATTTCATAATTTTGATTTAGAACCAAATTTTGAAGAATGATGAAATGAATTGATCTAACCTAGGTAGCTTGTACATGTTAGACAAATTCAAAGAATACCTTATGAAGATATGAATATCATTTCTATCTCAATCCTCCTAACACACCTAAACTCAATAGAGTTGTAGGGAGATACAATTGGATCATGTGTGACATGATTTGATCAATGATGAATTTTAGCGTAATTTCCTCTTAGTTTCCTGGTATATATGTAGTAGAGACTACATTATATATCCTTAATAAGATTCCATGCAAGTAAGATGGAATCGAGCACTAGAGAGTGCTACTTCATTAGGAAAATAAAGGATGGTATTGGGTACCTACTTTATAACCCTAAGATTCTTAAAAGATCTCATCTCTGAGAATGTGATTCTTATAGGATGACTCTCATGAGAATCAAGATGAAAATGAAGTAAAGGAACTCATTGAATCTTGAGATGATAATGAGGCTTCTGAAATAGGAAACTAAAAGGATAATTAAAGATGAAACACTAATACCTCTTCAAATGAGTTTGAGGATGTATTCCATATGTCAGTTAAGTCTGACAATGATCGAACTTCATGTAATGAAGCTCCCGAGGATCATGACATGGAAAGATGGATTTTAGCAATGAAAGTCTAAAGTAGACTTCATATACAAGTGTTGTATATGAACCCTTGAGGATCCACCTATATGGGTAAGACCCATAAAGGTGTAAATGGATCTTCAAAATGAAAGAGGGAACCTGATGAGAAGGTAGAGACCTTCAAAACTCGGTTCGTAGCCATGAGCTATACACCGGAAGAGAAGATATTGCTTGCGATGAGACATGTTCTTCAGTAACCATGCTTAAACCCATCGGATTATTGCTAATTGTAGCTACACAACTTGACTTTGACATCTACAAGATGAAAGTCAATATTGCATTCCTCTATGAATACCTCTCTGAGGATATTCACATGAAGTAACCCCAGGGCTTCATGGTTGAGAAAAGCAAGATGTGCAAGCTAAAGAAATCCATCTATGGACTCAAATAAGCTTCTTGAAGTTGGAAAATAAGATTTGATGAAATCGTAAATGTTATGATTTTAGATAGAATCTTGATGAATCATGTGAAGCTTAGTGGGAATACCAATGTGTTCATCATGCTAAATGTAGATAATATCCTAATCATTCAGAATGATATAAGGATGATAATAAGTGTTTTATAGACTGGTTATTCCATATCTTGAAATATGATTTCAAGGATACCTCTTAGATCTTAGTTCTGAAGGTGTTCAGAAGCAAAGAAAAGAGGCTATTGGGACCGTCACATTTGTAGTACACCTTGGACATGTTCCATTCTTGGAAAATCCCAAGGAAGGCGTCCTTCCCTTAAGATATAGTATTGACCTATCTGAAGGAATAACACCTCAAGGAGTTGAGGAAGTGAATGCTAGAACTGCTTGCACTTGTGCATCAGTTACGAGAAGTTGAGTGTATGCTAGATGTATACAAAAGCCAGATATCTGCCATGCAGTGGGAGTAGTAAAGTGTTTCTAATCCTACTATGGAGAGAAAACACTTGATTGCAGTAATAACAAAATCTTCATAGATGACAAGATTTTTGAGATAGTGATCTCAAAGTCTTATCTTCACAAACTTAAGACTTTATAGATAGAGATCTAAAAGGTCTTAACTGTAGATGCCTTAGGAAATAGAGATCTCCAGGAATAAGGGTATTTTGATAAGGATTATGGAAATACTGGTTATGATAATTATTAAGCTGTAGTGTCAAGGACACCATAACTAATAAGATTGAGTACTGGTTGCATGACATGTAACATTCGCATTAGATGCGAGCACTGTTACTCAGAATATGCAAGTGTCGTAAAAGGACTTGGCGTAGTCTCGCGGGAATAGAGTGACTGATCAGCTTACCTAGCTATTTTCTAAATAGCATATGATTGTCACATAAGTGTGCGTTTAAATGATTAGCCCATTAATGGCTCTTTGGGCTAGTGGGAGATTGTTGGACATGCGAGCCCACAACGAGCCATTATGCAATAAATATTATTGCGAATATCATTCTATGATCTGAAATGAAGAATAACTAATTTGCATAATAGGTCCCTTAGTACAATTAGGGTTATGTACCATGGTTGTCTTAATGATCATACAGCTGTTGATTCAATTATTGAATCATAGAGGTTGGTGCTTGGATGAATATCTAAAGAGTTAGATTGAGGACTTATCAAGTACCGTCAAATGATTGTTAAGAGATGATCTCCAGCCTGAGTAGGAGATGGCAATCCTTTCTCACATAGGTTGATATCTGACCGACCTCTTAATGCAGGTCCTCTGCATAGGAATAGAGATTCAGAGGTGTCAGATTAGTTAAGTCAAAGAGTTAACTTAACGAGATCGAGATAACCAAAGTCCTATATCGTATGCTGTCACGATACAGGCACGCATCCTATGACCGGAGACAGATGTATTCCTATATGACTAAGTATGTACATTTGGCAGACCAATAGGTTGATGACCTAATCAAGGTCTATACACCGACGCATTGGTGTGCATGTAAGGGCATATGAGAAATACGATCTCTCAAAGGGATCATACAGGTTCAGTTACTGAACCGGAAGACATGAGCTCACTCATGAGATATTGGGAAGAATCAAATTCCGTGCACGATCGTCTCGCTTTGGAAGCTTGACTGAATTTGTAGGTTTGATATATATTTTTGGAAAGTATATGATCAAGACCTAGTTATTATGCTTTTGGAAAGTATATGATCGATACCAACTCCCGATGATCAAATGAGAAACTTACTGATAAAACCCTGAAGTAGATAGTATAAAGTTGATCTAATACTTCGGGTTTATTCTGAGTCTTCCAGTATGCAGGATGTACATGTATTGGGAATACCTGAGGGTGATGTGATCATAAACGATTGTATAACCATGACGCTTCCATTCCTAGGGAGTGATGAAACGGGACCGAATTTTAGTGACTCCTCTCGTAGAGAAGTGATCTAATCTTACGGTCTTGATTTAATCAAGCATCTATGGGAGGTCCGCAAGATCTGGATTTGAGATTTGATCTCAATGTCCAAGTCACTATACGTGGAACAATACAATCGCCATGTCCTTATTTCCAAGTATCCGCGGAGAAAGCACATTATCTTTGAAAGAGTTCATGGATAATTTCATTGTTGATATATGTATCCAAGTATCGAGAAAGTTTATAATTAAATGTAATTTAATTATCATACATAATATGAATTTGATTCATATTATAAGAAGAGATATCTAAGATAATTAAAAATGATTTAATTATCAAAGATGTGAATAATGTGAATGTGATTCATGTTATTTGGGCACATGAGAATAGAGATCCAAGATGATTAAATGTGATTTAATTATCATAGATATGAATAATGTGGATAGCACTGTTCATATTAATCATATATATTATAAATGTGATTTATAATATATTAAAGAGAGTATATTATGATTTATATTTGTTGATTAATTGTTAATGTGAATTGGATTCATATTGAATGATTAATTGAAAATATAATTACATTTTATTTTGGGTTGTGAATGAGATTCACATAATTTCAATGGCTTGATTGAAGTTTTTCACAAGATAATTGTGAATTATTTTTGTGAGAAATATTTACAACAATTGTTGTTGTAAATCTTGGAGATCTCATGAGATAATGAGATCTCATGAGTTTTTGAGGAGATAGACTCATTCTATCTTATTATCTCCAAGACCAGTCAAAGTAATTTAAATTGGGATTAATTATGTTGATTTATCAATATAAATTAATTCAAAATTAAATTAATTGTTGTTGTCTTTTTACAACAACATCATAGCCATTGAAAGAAATACAAATCAATCTCAACCATTGATTGTGTGTTGTCCATGGATTGGGATCCATGTACTCCCAAAATCATATATAAGAAGAGGCATCCATTGCTCTTCATGATACAGATCAATGAATGCTCTCTCTCTCTCTCCTTTCTACACGCCCACTCTCTCTATCTCTCATGTGGCCATCCACCATGGATGCCCTAGAGAGATCCTCCATCGCCGGAGCGTCGTCGTTATGTTGCCCGATCATTTGCTCGTGGATCTCCGTCTACTTCAGCGTGCCTTGCTCGTAAAGAAGACGTCGTATCTCGTTTGTCGAGATCAGGAGATCCGTGGCTTGGATCATCAACATGGATTGCGAGAAGCACGCATCTCATCCACGTGCTCGCAAGCGTCTCCTTCGTGTGATCGGACTTGAGGCAGGAGGTCTCTTTATTTAGAGACTCGATCGCAACCACGCTTCAAGAGATAATCCTATTACTTGTTTGTGGTTTAGACGAAACGATCCGAAAAGTGTTCTTGGATCATGTGGTTTCATCACATAGATTTTTTTAATTTCCGTTGCATCGAACAACTAGTGCGACCAATCGCTTCTGATCGCATATGATGTGATACTCACGCTTCCGTGATGCGCTTGAGGATTTTCCCCATATCCTTCAGTGAGTGCATGTATACATGGAGATGCATTTATGTGTGCACATGTGTGAGCGTATACGTGCATCTGCATGTGTGTGTATGTGTTTGAAAGTAGTTAGCACCTAGTATGTTCGATGGGACATGTACGCATGTATGTGTCTGTGTGTATGTGTTTTATGCACGCAAGTGTGCGTTTACATAAATGTGTCTTGTGGTGTTCATATGTGTCGTTGAAGTCTTTTCGAGATAGATATGTAGTGATTTCCAAGCAGTGCATTTAGCATTAGTAAAGAGAAGAGCTAACTCAAGCTAACTCTAGGGAAGAAAGCCATCTCTTCAAATTTAAATAGTGAAAGCTATTAAAAGTATCCATAGAGGCAAACTCTAAAGACAGTAGAGCAAACTTCTCTACTATTTATAATATAGTCGTAGCATAGGAAATTAAAGGTTGTTCCCACCAAATTTTAACTAATACAACTTTATATTACAAATGCATAGATATTATTTATTTATTGTTGAGACTATAAAGGGGGAAAGAAGTGAAGGTGTCTGCCCCATGAATTAGTTTATTAGGAGAAAAACACATTACAAGAGCCAAGACTTGAGGTGAGTCCTAATAGAAATGACTACATTCTCCTTATAAAAGCACTCAGAACGAAAAATAACCCCATTACGCGATAACCACAGAGCCCAAACTGTCGCAATAGGAAGAAGGAGCTCCTTCTCGAGCAAAAGCGTGTGCCAAAAAGGGAGTTCCATGGGTATGTCTAAATATATAGATATGAGTGTCAACAAACACACATGCATATGCATATACACATGCATATGCTTAAAAAGTATATATTATTTATGTGCATGCATATGTCTGAATATATACATATGCATATCTACATACACACATGCATACGCACGTGCACACTAACCGTCCCCCCCACCGCCGCCACATATACACACATAAAGTACTCAGTGTATTCTCTTTCTCTCTCTACAATGACACACACATACATTTGTATGTGTTGTACATATTTGTGTGCTTCTTTGTAGCATGTATATTTATCTATTTTAATATTTCTTGGTATTTTTGTAGGATTGTAAGCATTTTTAGATTATTTGAGGTTGTTTGAATATTTTCGTGGTTCAAGATTTGCATGTAACTTACTCTCGTTATATTTTGGTACTTTGGTGTATTTTCTTCCCAATATATTCACCTATTGCCCCGAAAGGACCTGGCTAATGATAAGACGATAAGATTTAATGCTTGGTTACGGTTACGTTAAGCATGTTATCATGATGAAACATATATTGCCCTACATTGGGTTATACACTACATGAGAACCAGGCCCAATCCGATCGGTCAGTCAGTTCTATAAAATTAAAAAGGAAAAAAAGTTGACTTAGAGTGAACCTGTTTGATGGGTTCTATTTGAATTTTGAAATTTAAGTAAAAAACCAAAATGGTGGTCGATGTCCCCCATGCATGATGCTTAGTATGATGTTTACCGTGCAAGCTTGTATACTTTGAAAGTAAGATACAACTTTTCTTCACAATGTATGATTCGAAATGATTTAAATACTATTGTCCATGGAAATGTTAAGATATACCTTACCAATGTACTTTTGTACTCCACTTTTTTTAGGGTTTTTATCAGGTGGCCCTTCCGAGATATCGCAATAGCAGTTATACCCCTATCTTTTTGGTAATATCAGTTGTGCCCCACACTTCTTCCCATTTTATCACTTATGCCCCTCGAGTTAGTTTCTGTCCATTTCTAATACAAACGGCCGTTAACTTCAAGGACACAAGTGGAATTAATTAAAAAATAGACTGAAATGTCCAACTCTTCTTCTTCTTTCTCCCCCGTCCTCTTCCTCCTCCTTCTCTTTCTTCTCCCAGCCACCTCCTCCTCCAGCGGCTCCTCCCGACCTCCCTCGACCCATCCCTCCGCCCCGAGCTCCTCCCCTGCCCTCGCACCTCCGCTCCGGCTCCTCCATGGCCCTCTTGCTCCCCCTCCCCCTGCCCCTGTGCCGCCCCCTGGGCCTCCCCCTCCCCCTGCCCTGCGCCGCCCCTGCTCCCCCACCCCTGCCTCGTGCTGCCCCATCCCCCTGCCCCGCACCGCGCCGCCCCCTGCTCCCCCTCCCCCTGCCCCGTGCCGCCCCCTGGGCCTCCCCCTCCCCTGCCCCGCGCCGCCCCTGCTCCCACCCCTACCCCGTGCCGCCCCCTGGGCCTCCCCCTACCCCACACCGCCCCCTCCCCTGCCCCGCGCCGCCCCTGCTCCTCCTCCCCTTGCCACGTGCCGCCCCTTCCCCCTGCCCCGCACCACGCCGCCCCCTGCTCCCCCTCCACCAGCCCCGTGCCGCCCCTTGGGCCTCCCCCTCCCCCTGCCCCGCACCGCGCCGCCCCCTGCACCCCCTCCACCAACCTCGTGTCGCCCCTTGGGCCTCCCCCTCCCCCTGCCCCGCACCGCCCCCTCCCATGCCCCGCGTCGCCCCTTGCTCCCCACCGCAGTCTGCCCCGAGCTCCTCCCTCGAGCTCCTCCTCCGCCCCTGGTTTTATCTGACCATAATACCCTTCTTAACCACACCATGGTTTGAATAAACCATGGTTATGTTAATTTTTTGACGGTCAATCTGACGGAAGGGCATAAGTGATAATAGAGAAAGAAGTGAGGGGCACAACTAATATTATCAAAAAGATAGAGGCATGACTGAAATTACGATATATCGGAGGGGCACAACTGATATTATCAAAAAGATAGGGGCATGACTAAAATTATGATATCTCAGAGGGGTACAACTGATAAAAACCCTTTTTTATGCAATGAACCTTTGTTGTACCCCTATTCTCTATGATATGTTGTAATTGCGGGGGTATATATGTATGTAATATTTACATTTTATATTGTGTACATTTTTTATTGCTTCCTAACATGCTAAGGATTTGAAATCCTGAATGTTATTTTATTGATATGTATATATGTATATGAAGTTGGGGGACATGGATTTACTTAGAATATTAAGTGAAATATGTGTTTCAAATTTTGTAGAAAACATACATTACTAACATGTCCACCTGGAAGGGTCGATTTCATCAGTTCTGATGCCGTTAAAATTCGGCAGTCTTGATGGATAAAAGTCTCGAATTAAGTTGAAATTTGAGTAGCATGGTGATGTATGCGCGTGTGCATGGGTGCATGGGTGCAAGCGTGTGAACGAATTTCCCGACTCAAAAATCAAATCCGACCGATAAATTTTTAAGTCTCGGGTTTTTCATGTTGATAGGAATGATGATGTCATGCTAACATCATTGCCAGTCCAACCATTTTGAACCAACAATCCAACACCAAACCGAAGAGTGAACGATTCAAACTCCATGTCCAGTTTTTAATCCATGGTTTGGATATTGTGATTATGCAATGAATAATTAACCTCTATGACAAAGCAAACATGTCAAAGTTTACACTCAAGTGGAAGGACTTGTTGCAATACCTTCTATGGCGGTGAATCAAGTGAATGCAAACCCGGACCAGATCCTTGAAAAGATTATAAAAGAATCCAAAAGCGAAGGAAATGAAGTCTTCAGAAGCCCTAGACTTCAATAGGTGATGCGCATTTTTCAACGGTTCGGTTCGCAAGAAAAAATGTCAATGTCCACATTTGTACCTTCATTTTCTACATAGCTCACCATAATACGAATACAATACACACTACTTATTCTGAAGGGAAATAGTTCAAGGAATGTCAGTCTCTCTTGCCCGTCTTTGTAAGGCCCTCTGTGGCGATCTAATTCCATATTAAGACTTAGTATATAAACACCAAGCTTTGTTATACCAATGACTTGAACACAATTTTACAGATAAGCTATATACATATAGGGACATAGCTTGTATACAGATAAACAGGCAAGGGCTCGTTCCTCGCTGCGGATAATGCATCAGTATCGCGAGAAACAGACTACAGAATGCTAAAATACAGCTAACTCGAATAATAACATGCTACAGATCAAAGAAAAAATGTTTGTTTCCAAGGGGAGTGAGCGATCTAGGGATTGGTCTAAGAACAATAATGATGTTATTTTGTATGCTTGTCCGGTTTCTTCTGTATTAGAATGTTGACTTTAAAAGCTTCGATCTCGGTTCGATGCTGATGCTCCCACGACCATCTTCCTGTTCGACATGGATGTAATCCTTCGTCTTCAGGACCTGCAATTGGGTCACAGTCAGCAAAAATGTGCAACTCTGGTCGCATCACACTAGGATAAAATGTGTTAGTTCAAAACAACAAATTAGCACATATGCACTCAAATAAATCTTTCATAATCTAGATCGTTAAAAGTGCTTGCGAAATGGATGCTGGAGGCATGTTCATGACTTTAATGCTTGCATGCGTATTTGCACGCATATGTAAAGTATCAATAAAAATCCTCAAGAATGTCTTAAAGACGAGAAAACTTAAGTCTGTCTATACAAAGTATGAGTACTGTGAAACAGAGTAGAGAACTGCCCTGACAGAATATATAGCACAAACAAAAGTTCTACTGGGATATCTAATGCATATTTGCTGTTCAAAGCAAGAACAGTCACTTTTTGGGGAAAACATCAAATGATTTTAATAATTAAATGTGTGAAAGATGATCACGACAACCTAATACGAGAGCATAGAGATTTCAAAATATTTCAAGCAATGTCAACTTACCAGAGTCTCAAAAGAACATTCTCGAAGCTTCTTTCCGTGTCTTGCCACTTAAAAAGCCGGTCGAGTTGTATGCTCTTTCTCCCATAGCCAGTTTCATCATCAAATAACAACTTTAAGTATCTAGCAACACCCCTAGAGAAAAGGGCAAATATTAAAATATAGCACACTAAGAAGATAACCCTGAGGACAAACTGGCTAACCATGATTAGCCAAGCGGACGAGCTTCCACACTTGTTATGGTCAAAGTGGATTCATACAAAAGAGGTACTCCATGAAGGAGAGCAACCGGAGTTATCCCGCAAAGGAGATATGATTATCTCACTTAGGCCTCTAACCACTTATCGCATGATTTTTACCATCCAAAAGCACCACTTGTTCATAATAAAAATACCCATCAAAATGTAGCTCAACCAGTCTAAACACTTGGCTGTGGAAGCCAAGAAAGACCCAAGGTTAAGTCTCACGAACTGCATCACTTGGGGTGCAATTGGTGGGTTCCGTTAGTATTTCCCCAATTTTTATGGAAGGGTTCCAAGGTTTTTAAAAGAAAAAACCTAGAGCAAAATGAGCAAAATGTAATGGAGTAATCGTCACCTTGTCCTTGTTGACCATCCATTATTTTCAAGAGACTGAGACTGGTCTTCTGACGGATTCGGTACGTCATAATCCACTTCTTCATCGAAATCAACTTCATCGTCTATGTTTAGAAATTCTGCCAGATTATAAGCAACAATGTTTCAGCTAGTAATTCACCGCCAAAAAGAATTCAATAATAAAAAAATCCATCTGACATTTTAAGGGGATTAGAACTAAGGTTCGCCTCTAAAAAGAAAACTATGAAGTAAACAAATTGTACAAATATGCCTTGAAGCATTGCGATCGGAGTACATTTTGTAAATGGATATTGGACGACCCAATTAATGGCCCGATTAGGATCCATTTACCGATTACCCCTATATATATGTATGTATTGTAGAGTTAAGGTGTGGGGGATTAGAGAGTCCCATTCCGGGAGAGCCGCCGCCTCCTATGATTCTTGTATTTGTACTCCTGCTTTCTCTGATAGTATAACCTCTCTTTGCTCGTGGTTTTTTCCCTGCTACACTGGTAGGGTTTTTCCACATAAAATCGTGTGTTCTTCTTGATTGATTGATTGCTTGTGATTGATTGCATATTTGAATCGTTCTTCATCACAAATAACCAGGCCTTTCAATTACAATAGCATGTGCATTTATACTATACATGAGTGTCGTGCGTATAAGCATATTGGCAAGGGCATGACATATTAGGCAGATACCAAAGAGCCAATTCCTGATTATCTAAAATTGTCCATTTTGCAAACATCTGCTCCCAACATTAAACTCTCAGTGGTCATCTACGGGAAATTCTAAGAAAATACAGATTTATCAGTGACTGAACATTATTTTTGTAAGAGATAATTGGTGATGTTTGAACACTTGTCTTTTGGAAGAAGGCACAATACTCAACTACCGGACCATTTAAGTGGGGTTCGGCATGTGAAGTACACACGGGGGCTCTTAACTTGATTATTTCAAGCCCCTGAATCTACCATATCAACTTTGCAGAGCCAAGCAATAAATTGCACACCCGAAAGCCATGTATTTCTCACATCCTATCATAGCAAAACACACAACCTCCTCCTAGTTTTGATGGCACATTCTCGGTAAAAATGATGACACCTACACATAATCCAAGCAAAGCAAGATACTTGCATATGGGTCCCCTTGGTTGGTTTTTTCAATAGTATGCTTGCATGAATATTCAGAGGAAGACGTATGGGTTTAATTGTGAGGGGCTTGATGTAAAGGGGTGGATGAGGAGGCGATAAAATTTTAGGGAGTGAGTGGAAAGTTGATGATCTGGTCATTTCTTACGACAATAAAATAGGTAGAGGGTGTGGATGGAAGCTTCTCAAAAATTTAATTAAAAAAACTTTCTATGGCTTTGGGAGATAAGCATGCTAATATCATGATCTTCAACAACTACCGCTGCAACCACCATATCCGCTGATCAGAAGCTTCAACAGACGCATCCACTATGGCTAGTATTATTTCTGCTACTACTACGTTCGTAAGTCCAGTATTAGTATAGGGGTTGCTGGCCTAAGACTCACTGATAAATTATTCTGCAGTACAGATTGCGAAGTTAACCGTTTTCATAACCATAAAAGGCATCTAGTCTTAAACTTTGTATACAGCACACAAGCTCATGTCTAGGAGGGGCATGTGTGCATGCGAGAACAGATAACAACTAGGGCATCCCCTTTTTATTCAAAAATTGTCACTATATGAGACAATTACCAGGCACGCATGGAGCTTATATTTAGACATTTTTTGACCCTAGACGTCTCGAACATTGTTGAGTTGTTATATATGTATAGATAAACGGATCTTTGGATGAAGCACCATTTACCCATCCTACTCTATATATTGAACTTGTTAGAGAAGTGTTTATGTTTAACCTATTTCACTGTAACCCCTCTTTGGGGGTACTTATGTATTATCCTGGATATGAGCTCTTCAGGGTTCCGTCCTATCCAAGGACCCCTAGACCTCTTAAATAAATTAACCCAATCTGTTTTTCTCATCTTTCTCCACATGATATCAGAGCAGCGGTCCTATACTGGTGTTCTGATCTAAATCCCGCCGCCGCCATCAGCCCTCGTCTCTCCACAGCCCTTGCGTGGGGCCTTCTCCAGTTCTAAGGCCCAACGCAAAGTCTCTCTCCGTGCGTGCAGACCCCAGCCACCCCCAGGCAGTGTCGCTATGGCTCCTGCAGCCTCGCTAGGGCGTCACCAACCCTCCGCAAGGGCATCAAAGCCCCCAACGATGGTCGGGACTTCCGCCTGAAGGTCCAGCAACCTCCGCCAGGAGGTTCCAGCCACTGCCAGGCCCCGTTTAGGTCTCACTAGGGCGTCGCCAGCCCCCAGTGGTACCTTGGGCTTCCACCTGAGGGCCCAGCAACCTCCGCCTTGAGGTTCCAGCCGATGTGGGCCTCTGTTTGGGTCCTGATAGCCCTCACCAGCCTCCAGTGGTGCATTGGGCTTCCACCTGAGGGTCCAACAACCTCCGCCAGGAGGTTCCAACTGCGGTGGGCCTCCTTTTGGGTCCCGATAGGTCCTCACCACCCCCCATCAAGCTTCCTAGGGTCCTGTTAAGGCTCCTTGGCTGCATCAAGGGAGTCGCCAAGTCTGATTTGTGGCATCTGAACCACAGTTTACTGCTACGAAGGCCCAACAAGAGTCTGAAACGGTGACTTAGGTCACCTATATGCTTGATTAATATAACAACTCTTTTCTAGATCACTTTTTCTTGACATGTGCGATCACCATGGCGTCCACCGAGATCAAGCCGGTGTACCTGACTTCTGCTATGATGGTACAGGGTAGTGTACTTCTATAAGATTGAAAGGCTCCGAGAATTGTGTTGTGGTCTCGATCCTTCAAGATGTTCATCGGCGGTCAGCGCAAAAACTATGTTCTTACCAAGGATCTGCCCAAGGAGACGGACAAGGACTATGGTACCCGGTATGTTGACAACTGCTAGGTTATTACTTGGATGACCAACAACATCTATCCAAATATATAGGCAAATCTCCTCTACAAAGATACTGCAAAGGCGATGTGGGAGAATCTTAAGCATATATACTCCCAGAAACAACCAAATCTCAGCTCTCAGATATTTACACGTTCTTCCGATATGCTACTCAGGGAGATTCAAGTCTTGTTGAGTACTATAGGGTGCTTAAGAGCCTGTTTGAGGAGCTCCTCATTTTTCAGCCAGCATGTTGTGATCAACGGGTGGGAGAGCGTGTTGAAAGGCAGGTCTATCGATTTCTTTCTGGACTGCATCCATGATACAATCCTGTGAAAGACCAGTTTCTGACGGCTGACATATTGTCCACCATTGAGACCATCTTCGGTTGTTTGCAAGAACTTGAGATACATGTTAAGCGTCCTCTCATTATGCCATCTGTAGAGACTACAACCCACTATGCATCATCAAGGAATAGAAGACGACAGAGTTACCGGGGAGGATGAGGTCGTGACTTTGGTTGTGGTTGCGAGTCAAGATGTGGTGGTGACTTTGATTGTGGACATGGACGTGATCCTACTACCGCATGTTATCCAATGTGCATGCACTGAGGACACTGGAACCATCCACTTAAACGTTGTTGGACGAAGTTTGGCATACATCCTAATGCCAACAATGCTTATGAGACTGCTTCGTATGAGGCATCTTATGATACCGCTGAGGACATGCATGATCAGCACTCTGGTGGAGTACATGCACCATTTACAGCTTTTGAATACACCCATCTGAGGCAACTACTGCAGAATTCCAACCCCTCCGCCAGTGACAGTACTACTTCTGCTCCCACTGCTTGCATGGCTACTCCTTCAGGTACAATAGCCAACTATGTATCTGCATCCAGCCCTGCTTGGATTATTGACTTAGCAACCTCTACACATCTGACAGGAGAAGGTAGTCTGCTTATCTTCTTACTGCGTCTCCCTTTGTAAAGATTGTTCGAGTTGCCAATGGGTCCCATTCACTCGTTACTGATATTGGCACTATAGAGTTTTCCTCCAAACTCCGACTGACTGGAGTTCATTGTGCTCCTGCTTTCTTGCTTAGTCTATTATATATATATATTTTTTTAGGCTCAAAAGAGGGGGATACACTCGTTGGTGTTCGCCCCAGAATAATATATTACGTAAAGTTAAGAGAAAAAGATACTTACAGGTTTAGGAGTGGAGGAAAGAGAGAAAAGGGGGACTAAAATACAAAGTAAACAAGCGGCTAACGAAAGCCGTGACCCAACTAATTACACCAATCTGAAATTAATCTGATGGTCGCAATCGTCACATTCACCTTGTAAAAACACACCCCCGAGAAAATAGCCTCATTACGAGCACACCAGATGGACCAAAGGCGCGCAATGGGGCCCAGCACTATAAAGCTATTTTCAATGAGCTCTGTTGTTATTTTCAGGACATCCGGACGAAGCAGATTTTTGATGGGAGGACATGAGAAGAACGGCCTCTATTACCTCAACAACCCATCTTATTCTAGTTTTGGGGGTGCGACATCTATCTCCGACGATCCCCTTCTCTAGCATCTTCACCTTGATCACCCTTCTGCCAAGGCCATCTCCATGATGTTCCATGAACTCTCAACCAAGGCCTTAAATGTCGGTTTCGGTCACCATTTCGGTACCGACCAAAACAGAATTTCGATGGAATTTCGGTGGAATTTCGACCGAAATTTCGGTCATTTCGGTCATTTTTTGTACTAGGACCCCCATATTTCGGTCATTTCGGTCGAATTTCGATTTCGACTGGATATCGATATTCGACAGAAATTCTACCGAATTTCGCTGAAATTTGAGGCCATGCTCTCAACGCTCAATCCCTTTGAGTCTGAGACGTGCCAGTTAGGAAAACATCACCGAGCATCTTTTCCTGCACGTACTGAGCCTCGTTGTGAAGTACCTTTTCTCTAATCCATTGCGACATATGGGGACCATATCCGGTTCGTCCTTTGAGTGCACACAAGTATTTTGTTGTTTTTGTTGATGATTACAGTAGATCATCTTGGATCTATTAATTAAAGGAATTAATAATATTGTCAAAATTTTCTTTTAGTATATCAAAAATATTTTCTCCTCTGGTGTTCAAATATCTCTTGCTGATAATGCATTGGTATTCATTCAACATGATTTGACAATATTTTTTACCTCCCAAGGTACCATCCATCAAACCTCAAGTCCGCATATCTCTTGGCAAAATGGGATAGCGGAATGGAACCTCAGGAATCTCCTTAACACTGCTCGCTCCCTTCTCACTCAAATGAAAGTTCCTAAAACCTAATGGGGGATGCAGTTCTTACTACCATCCATCTTATCAACATGATACCATCTACATCTCTAAATGGCTTTACTCCTTTTGCATTACTATATCCAAATAAGTTACCATTTCCTCTGCGTCTCGGAATTTTTGGATGTATAGCATTTGTTCATAACTTTCACACTGCTGATAAATTATCTCCTCGTGCGATCAAATGTATCTTTCTTAGTTATTCTCATACACGGAAGGTTACAGGTTCTATGATCATGTTGGACATTGATATTATATCCCTGCAGATGTGACCTTTTTTGAACAGACTAACTTCTTCACTCAGTAGGCTACAGATATTCCTTTGGATCTTCCTCCTCCAATCATTGTGTATAAGTGCAAGCATACTTCTACACTAGCACATGTTCCATTTCCCGTAGCTTTGTTGCAGAATGATGTGCCATCTTCAAGTGCCCCCACCACTACTATCTTGGATGATCCTCATGAGCTTCCCATCACTCCCAACGCTCTTCACAGAACGAAAAGGCAATGTAATTTTCATCCCATGTCTCATTTCACTTCTATTGCTAGCTTATCATGCTCTAACTGAAGATATGCATATGCTCTCATGACTATTTATGTTCTCAGAGATCATCATAGTGCCTTACAGGATTATGGTTGGCAAAAAACAATGAATGAGGATATGGGTGCTCTCACTTCTAGAGGGACATGGGATCTTGTACAATGTCCCAAGGGGACTAATCTGTGGCTTGTAGATGCATCTTCATGACTAAGCAATCACCAGACGAGTCCATTGACAGGTTGAAAGTAAGGCTTGTGGCTAAAAGCTTTAAGCAGATATATGAGGTTGACTACTTTGAGACATTTTCTCCGGTTGCACGGATGGGCTCGATACGGACTATTCTTTCAGTGGCAGCAAACAAGGGTTGGTCTATCTTTCAACTCGAACGCTTTTCTGTGTGGCAATCTCAAGGAGGTTTAAATGATGCAACCTCATGTATACGAAGTCGAAAGGGATTCTGTATGTCGATTTCACAAGGCAATTTACGGCCTAAAGCAGAGCCCAGGGCATGGTTTGACAGGCTTACTACCGAGATCAGCACTCTTGGCTTTCAAAGAACAACCTCTGACTACTCTATTTTTGTCAGAAGACGACCAACAGGTATTGTCATACTTGTTGTTTACGTTGATGATACGGTTGTCACATGTGATGATGATGAATGCGCGCTAGAGACCAAGGCTTTTCTTCAGAAGATCTTCATCACCAAAGACCTTGGTCAATTTCGTTACTTTCTTGGCATAGAAATATTATGCACTATAGGGGGACTCCATTTCTCACGAAGGAAGTATTGCCTGGAAATCTTGACCGAGGTTGGATTACTTGGATGCAAGCACTGTGGTATTCCTGCAGACCCGAGAAAACACTCCACTTCCATTGATCCTATCTTCGAAGATTCTACACCGTATAGAAGCCTGGTAGGCAAAATTCTTTACCTAACTGTCACTAGGCCAGATATATCCTATATTGTGAGAAGATCCAGCCAACACATGAAGCGACCATGTTACAGTCACTGGCAGGATGTTCTTCAGATCATGCTCTACTTGAAGGAATCACCAGGGTGTGGCCTCTTCTATGAGGTAAATGTCTACATTGATGTTACTGCATCTGTTGATGCAGATTATGCGAGTTAATCTGAGGATCGTCGCTCCACTATAGGATATGCTATGATGGTTGGAGGAAATCTTGTTACTAAAAGAAGCAAGAAGTAGACTTTTGTCTCCAAATCCCATGCAGAGACAGAATACATGACGATGGCTCAAACTACCTGTGAGATACTTGGCTGCTAACCTTTCTGCAGGAACTTGGTATTGTTGTCAATACTCCTATTTCTCTATACTGTGACAACAAATCCGCTACATATATTACTATGAGTCATGTATTTCGTGATCAAGCTAAGCACATGGAGATGTGTTTATGTTTAGTCTATTTCATCGTAACCCCTCTTGGGGTACTAAATGTATTTTCCCAGTTATGAGCTCTCTAGGGTTCCGTCATATATAAGGACCCCTAGACGTCTTGAATAAATTATCTCATTGTGTTTTTATCATCTTTCTCCACAGTTTCATCCACGTTCTTTACAATTACGATAGTGAAAGAATGCCATGATCTCGTGTGGGAGATTAGGTCCAAGTGCCCTCGTGGTTTTCCCCTTGTTATAAGGTTTTCCACGTAAATCCTTGTGTTCTTGGTGCGATCTCTGCTTATTTTCTACATGGTATCAGATCCATGAATCCAACAACATAAATGTAGCCGGATCGTGGCCCTCCTTGTAGATCATGATCCTCAAGTCATGTGCCTTTCAACACATCATCGGATCGCACCCCTCCTTGCAGATCGCAGCCCTTGTTCGAGGCGTCATCAACCTCGCTAAGATGTCGCTCCCTTGCGCAATCTTCTCCTTTACGAGATCTAGGGCTCGATCGCCTCCCGTGCGAGATCTAAGGATCGGCTTTCCCTTTGCGAGATCTAGTGCTCGGCCTCCTCCCTTGTGCGGCCTCCTTACTTACCCAAGAAGGGTTCCACCTCCTCCAACCTAGGCTTGCGTCGCCTACAACCTTGTGTTGACTCCTGTAACGCAATGGGTTCATTTAAAAGCCCTAAGAGCTAGATGAAGGAGATAACAACTTAGAGTTCATTTTTATTTTTCTAACGACCAAAAGTGTTGCCTTTGGGCATTGGACCCATTTTATCTTTTTATTTTAGCCTTAAAGAGGCATATTTCTCTCTTAAAACAATGGTGACAAATAGATGGGGGCTTGATGTGTGAAATAAAAAAAAAGGAACTGACGAAATCTTGGACTCTCATTGACACGCGCCTAGATCTCTAATTTATGTACTCCAATGTGTGTGCCCATCCTCTGTTAAAGTGTAGCCCCTACCGATTCCTGCACGTGTTATGTAGAGGTGCAACCCGTGTGTGTGTGTGTGTGTGTTCTGCAAACAAAGAGCTCATGCACGTGTGTTTTGTGAAGGTGCAGTGGCGTTACGTGTGCCCTTACACTTCATCGGTTACCAGAGGAGAAGGTGCGGGTCTCATGGTTGTACACTTCCAGTAGTTCACCCTCCTGTGTGCATGTTCCCTCAAAGTCGTGGGTGTTTCCTTCTTGTGGGAGAAGGGGACCCTTAAAAATTATGCATTGTGCAGCTGCAAAGTTTTAAGGCCCTTGCGGGAGGGTCCATGAAAGTTTTGGAAAAAAATTATGAGTTGGAAAGCAAGACTGAAAGTCAAACCGAATTAGACTCTTCTGCTCCTACAAGTGTCCCATCCTGATTCTATGCATTGTAGCAGGTTGAGAATCTATCCGAAGGGTGCACGTGCGGCCATCCAGTTCCCACGAGCACATGTTTGTGGCTTTGCTCCTTGTTATTTACTCAGTGTGTGACAGAGTGTTTCTGTTGGATATATGTGCTTGCTTATGTGTACTTTGGCAACTCCTCTGTGTTTTTTTTCTGTGGTTGCTTATCCTTGAATTTCAAATGAATACCATTACAGAGTTGTAAATCCTTTTGGAGAAATCGTTTACAAAGGGACATGCTTCTTTGCAGTCTAGAGACAGTAACCCAATGCTAATATAATGAGAACTATCAATGCTTGCTTTACTAATCCAAGTGGATTATTGACAGTGGTAATGTCCGATAACATGATAGGTGACCCGAGAATGTTTCATGATTATAAGCTATCATTCGGTAGGAGAAAATTATCGTGGCAGATGGGTCTCCTACTATTATTGCTGGGAAAGGAACGGTTTCTGTCGTCGACCGGTTCCTCCTTACTGATGCACTTCATGTTCTTGATTTCTCAATAAATCTTCTATCAGTTAGCAAGATCACTAAAGAGTTATACTACATGCTGATTTTTTATCACAAGTCGTATATTCTAGAAGACTTGAAGACATGTAAGAAGATTGGAATTGGATTAGTTGAGGATAGTCTATATCGTCTTCCAGCTCGAGTGCATCAAGCTCTTACCTCCATGATGAAAGCTCGGCTTGAGAAGGACAACTCTACTTTAATCCAAAAATAGCACGAGTGTTTGGGTCATATCAATTTTTCCTCTTTGTAGAAGTTAAAGTCAGAGATTTTTTATAGATTGTCTGAAGATACTTTGCAATATAAGGTATGTCAATTTGCAAAGCAAACACACGCTATGTTTCTTACATCTACCAGTAAATCTACTTATGCATTCAAGCTAGTGCAATTTGATGTTTGGACTTTGGAGTCCCTTAAGTGTAAAGACTATGGTGGCCATATGTTCTATATTAATTTCATTGATGATTTTTCACGAAGTACTTATGTATACCTGCTAAAAAATATAAGTGAAGTTCCCATTTTTGTTAAAAGCTTTACAAATATAATAGGCACTCAGTATACAACGAGAGTCAAAACGCTCAGGACTGATAATGCTAATAAGTACTTGGAAAGATCCCTACATGCTTTTCTTAATGAGAATGGTATCATTCATGAAACCTCATGTAGTTGTATGCCACAATAGAACAGAGTTATTCGAAGGAAGAATCGACTTTTGCTCCAACGAAATATGCCAAAAAAATTTTGGGGAGAGGCCATCTTGACCGGTGCTTATCTGATTAATAAGACACCTACAGCCGTGATTGGGAAGAGAACTCCTTTCTTTATCATCTATCTGGATAATTCTCCTTTCAATGTAGATCTACATGATTTTGGATGTGTATGCTTTCTTCATAACTCTGGACCAAATTTGCAAAAGATGGATCCAAGGCAACGAAGTGCATCTTCCTTGGCTATTCAGTGACAGAAAAGGGTACAAATGCTATGACCACGTGGCACGTCGTCTTTATGTGAGTAAGGATGTCACTTTCTTTGAGTGTGAATCATTGTTTCCTATGAGTTTTCCTCAGGGGGGTTGTCAGTACGGATAATGAGGAAAGTGAGAAGGGGGTTTACCTTCTTGGTGATGTTCAGGAGTGTTGGAGTATAAGTTATATGCGTCATATATGTGGGAGATGGGTAAATGGATCTCTCGAGGATCCATTTACCCCATCTAATAGTTTAGTCCCACATCTACCAATGATGGGACTTGGAGGCTCTATCGAGGCTATATAAGGAGCCCCAGACCTCCTGTATCATATGAGAAAAAAAGCAATGCTACATATGCCCCTTTGAGGGCTTCTCCCGTGGTTTCATCCCGCTCCTTAGGGAGTAGGGTTCCATATAAAATCATGGTGTTCCATGTTTATTCTTTCTTGATTTATGCTCTGCTTATCATTCCGCTTCCGCCCTCCAGCCTGATTGCGTCCCATCTCTCTAGCCAACAGTTTGCAGCACCTCCAGGCAGCAACCTCCTGCACCGTTGCACCTTCTCATGGCGTGCATATGGCGGCAGGAGTTGAACCCCGATGGGGGAGGCATTTTTTTGTAAAAGGGTTCGCCGATGGGAAACCTAATTAGTGGGAAGGTTTTTTTTCTGTCGTAATTTTTTAAAAAAAAGGAGACCGGTATTCAAAAAAATATAAAGAAGAAGAAGAAAAAAATGATGCAAAGTCGTAAAAAAAGTGTGATACGGCTTATTGGTATTCTGTTTCCCCATTATCTTATCTTCTCCCAACTTGGTCGATAATTGTCATTCCGACCAGTATGGAAGAACAGGGGAATATTATGTAGAGTCATAGGTCTATCAGATGTTCCAGATGTCAGATCTCCATATTCCAGGCCAGTTCAGATTTTCCAGACTCTACAGCAGATTTCATACTCCACAATCATGATTTCCGAGTCAGTTTCAGACACGCACTTGTTTGCGGTATTTTCAAATGTGCAGATGTTTGCCATCTTTTGTAGTGGTCCCCATCTTTTTTTATTGTTGTTCGGCCAGAGTTTTCATGTGAGCCATAGGGACTCCAAGGTAGAGGACCATTCACTATGCCATGTGGGCAAGGGTTTTCATGTGGTATCATAGGTAATCCAGAGTAGTGTACCATTCTTTGTGCCAGATGGGAGAGACCCAGTTCTCCGACGAGGAGACTTCTTTCAGACTCCATTCTCCATCGACAGTAGACTCCGGCGAGGATTGCACTTCCACGGCCTTTTCAGTTCGGCCCTTTTTTTCAGAGATGGAGCAGTTGTCCATATTATTGTGGCGGGCCAGAGTACTCCGACGAGGAGACTCGATTTCCAGTTACAGTGACTCTGATAGGCGCAGTTCAGAGCGCATGCTCTCCGACGAGGAGATTCAGCAGACTCACACTCCAGCCCGTTCTTCCTCCTCACATACACGGCATGAGAAGCAACGTCCTCGACAGCAGTAGTTGTGCGCGTTGAGTTGATATTGTTCGTAGTGTCCTGTAGCGTGAGTTGAGTTTCTTTCTGTTTGTCCAAGCTGAGCATTGCATGCTCGAGCTTGAGGGGGAGTGTTGGAGTATAAGTTGTATGCGTCATGTATGTGGGAGATGGGTAAATGGATCTCTCCAGGATCCATTTACCCCATCCAATAGTTTAGTCCCACATCTACCAATGGTGGGACTTGGAGGCTCTATCGAGGCTATATAAGGAGCCCCAGACCTCCTGTATCATATGAGAAAAAAATCAATGCTACATATGCCCCTTTGAGGGCTTCTCCCGTGGTTTCATCCCGGTCCTTAGGGGGTAGGGTTCCACGTAAAATCGTGGTGTTCCATGTTTATTCTTTCTTGATTTATACTCTGCTTATCATTCCGCTTCTGCTTCCTATTTTCTAACAAGGAACTTATTCATGTGGGCGAGTAGTGGACATGATAGAGAAGTTGACAGCAAAAAGGAAATTATAACAAACCATGATCACATTACTTCCTCAGACGGTGTTCAAGAGACTATTCATGTACGGGAGAATATTGTGCAAGATAGAGAAAATGACAGTGAAGTAGAAAATATACCAAACCAACCTTTCCTCAGATGATCCACATCATGAAAGGATCAATCTTTCTCACCCATTATTTGTTAATGATACTAATAATGTACATGATAATCATCCCATCGCTACGAGAAAGGTTGTTAGAATTGTTTGTTCCACTACTCATTATCCAGTGGAAAATTTTGTTGCCTACAACAAGATGAGTTCGAGATATAGATGCTTTATTACCCCATTGGATTCTCATCGTGTTCCCAAAAATGTTGCTGAAGCCAAAAATGATCCAAAATGTGTCAATGCTTGAAGGAAGAAATGGATGCTTTGGTGAAAAATGATACTTGGGATGTTGTTGATGTTCCTAAGGGTGCTCACCTGGTAGGCTTTAAATGGGTTTATACGATCAAATATGTAGTGGATAGGAAAATTGATAAGTTCAAGACGCGTCTTGTGACTAGGGGATATAGTCAGAAATATGGGATCGAATATTTGCTCATGTAGGAGAAATGAGCACTATCGGAGTTGTTATATATTTGTCCCCTTTGGCCTCTCGGAGGATGAGGCGGGCGCCTGTGGTCGCGTGTTAGGCTCGATGTGTGGTTCCCTTCCAATTGATTATTAGGGTTGCCCCTAACGGTGGTAAGAGCGAGGCAGCGGGACTGGCTCAGGGTGGTTGAGAAGTTGGAGGCGCGGCTTGCGGGCTGGAAATCAACGATTCTATCCAAGGGGGGGCGTCTGGTGCTCCTCAAGGCGGTTCTCTCCTCTATTCCGGTGTACTTCCTGTCCAGTCGCCGCTTGCCGAAGGGCATTTGTCACCGTATGGATAAGATTATGCGAAGATTCCTGTGGGGAAAACATGGAGAAGGCTCGGGCGGGATACAGCTTGTTGATTGGGATGAGATCGTGCAGTCAAAGAAGGAGGGGGGGATGGGGGCTCGAAGGATGGATCAAATGAACGGGGCTCTACTTCTCAAGTGGGCTAGCAAGATTTGGGGTCCTAGTGAGGACCTGTGCTCCAGCGCTCTACGGAAAATCTATGGGGTCCGCGGGGTGCCTCCGAGCTCTGGTTCTCTTGTGGTGTCTCCTTCGCCTTTCTGGAAGGGGATGGTGGAGGTCCTCTCCCGGCATATCGCTCTGTTCAGGCCGGTGCTGGGAAATGGTGAGGACTTCGCTTTCTGGACGGATGATTGGGCGGGTGGGGGACCCTTCTGCACGCGGTTCCCTCGCCTATTCGCTCTGGCGGCTGACAAGGGGGCGTCGGTGGCAGCTTGCTGGTCGGAATGTAACTGGTTGTCTGGTTCCCTGCTTTCTCCTCTAATTTCTCGGACCAGAGGCTCGAGGAGTTTCTTCTTTTGCTGGATTCGGTCAAGGAACTGGGTTGCCCCTCGGTAGGGAGGGATCATTGGGTGTGGCGTTCGGGCCCTTTCTCCTTGAGGAAGGCGTTTGGGGCGATCTGCCGCCCTCCCCCTTCGCGATACGCCCGGCTGGTTCGCAAATTGGAAGTACCCTCCCTTTTTGTTGTTCTTTCTGATTGTGCTCGACACCTTTGGGTCCTCTTTCATTATTGGATTGCTTAGGGCCAGAGAGGAAGGTGGTCTCGAATTCCCTTCACCAAACAATCAAGAGAACTGGCGGGATACTAGCACAATCCTCCAGGAGAGGGGTACCGGATCCCCCGCCCAAAAGCTAGGGCTGGGCTTGGTCAGAGTTCCCCTTCCGCTTGTGAGACCCCCAAAAAACAAGGCTCTGATTCCACAACTAGATATTCGGGGTCCAGTCCGCACTGTAACAAGCCCATTCCGTTTTCAACTACAATGCCCTAGGCTTAGTATTCCGGGACAATCTTTGTAACATCTGGGTTCCGCGTAAACCATAACTCGACCCGAATAACGTCCGAATAACCCAATTAAGTTATCTGACAATATTAGATAACTTAAAACGATCAATTGATCGTGAATCAAAAGTTGTTCGGGTGAAATCGACCAAAAATCGGTCGCTTCGTAATGCGCGCCGTGAAAAAGCCGCGACGTAAATTCGGAAACCGCGAAACGAATCGAGACTGTCATTAGATCCGATTCGACGATACAAGACCAACGGAATAGACCGTTCGTCAATCGGAGGTCGTTTGATATTTTTAAATCACAAAATTTAATGTTAAACAAAAACCGTATCCGAAAATTTCGGGTATTCAAAACCGATCGGAAGTATATCAACATTATACTCAAATTGATCGCCGTCCTGATACGATCAATTCGAGATATTGCGCGTCAAAATCCGCAGCCCGAGACGCATATACGGACGACTTTTATGTATGCCAAACAAAGAGAATTTTATTTTTAAAAAAAAGTATAAATAAAAATCTGTCAATGGTAGCAGACTGCTACTGTTGTCAAAATGGAAAAGTTTCAGCCGTTGGTTTTTCTCTCTCCCTTCTCTCCACTTGGATGTGTTTTTCTACCTCCACTTGCTCAAGATTTCTCTCCATGTCGCATGCAATAAGGCCTCTATTCCCTTATAAGTATTACCAAGAGATCCCTTAAAGTCTTCTCTATTTTTTTTCCACCGAGAAACCCTTCCTCCTCAATTTCCTCTGCAAAGCTGCTGCCATTCCTAATCACAGCCCTTTTGCTGCCCCTCTCCATCAGTCTTTTTCCTGCTAGTGAAGGCTTCTGCTCCAGCAAGCCAAAGCTGTAGAAAAAAAAGAACCTCTTGCTGGAGACCTGCTACTCCTCTCCAGGAAGAGCTGTTGTCCACCAAGTAGGAGCTGCTACTCTGGAAGGTTTGGAGCTGCTAGTAGAGGAGCTACTACCCCTTATTGCATCTTCAAATTGTAGAAAAATTTAGGTACAATCCTATCTCCATCTTCTTTGCTGCCATGCATGTTGCTTTCCATGTAATCTAAAGATAATAATGTATAATCAAAGCTCCAATTTATCACTGGATTGATTTTTCTCCAGCACTTCTTTCCAACATATATATTTATGTTTCAAGAGAGGCATGGATAGTATCACATATTATATTTATCATGGTTAGAATCAAGATTAGCAGTTAATAGACTCATATCGTAATTCATTTTTGTCTAAATTAAAGTGGAAAATTTATCTACAGGTTTTATACTTTAGGCATCTTCAGATTGAAATTCTCATTAAATTTTTTAAAAAGTTACTGTTGTGTCTTGAGATTTTCACTGAAGATAGGAATTAAATAAATTACATGTTTTTTTATAGGATTCCTGTTAAACTGGGTTATATTAAGTAGCTTATTGCTTGTGCAAATTTAAGGCAGATATCAAATATGTTTTTTGATTTCAAAATTTAAATCTAACATATTCAAGTACAATATTAGTAAATCTTGCTATGCCTTTGTATTGAAAGATAGAGTTAGATCTTGATAAAACTATCAACGTATAGTTCAGATTTTTTTCAAAAAAAAAGTATAGTTCAGATTTGATTAATATAGATAACAAATATGACATCGAAAATCAAGCTGCACATTAACTGCCTATATATATAATCTGGATTAGTATAAAAGAAAAGTGGGTCTTAAAATCAAATTATATGGCATAGGAGTTAAATTTTGATTGCTATATGTTTATGACTGAACTCAAAAATAGTTACAGAAGGATTAAATTATTATGATACTGAACATGGACCTGTTAAAAAAAATAGAATTAAGTAACTAAGTTTACTTTTGGTGCATATTACTATAGAAGGAAAAGATGGGAACATGGACCTGTTAAAAAAAATGAAATTAAGTAACTAAGTTTACTTTTGGTGCATATTACTATAGAAGGAAAAGATGGGATTTTTTTATGAGACTGGACTACATGATAGGATGAGTGAAGTAATCTTTTCCTTTATATCTAACGAACAGCTTCTAACTAAAGCATCTTATTAAAGAAAATAAGGGGATACAGTTGACAGTCCTAATATAAAAGATTTAGCTAATCAAGGTGCGAAGGACAAAAAGATTCGAATAATGGTGTTTCAGCTTCATACAGTACAAACCAGCAAGAGGATGTTTAGTTTGACAAAATAACCAGATTATTAAGTCAATCATGGAAGAAACTAAGAATGAGAAGTGTAGTCAAGGAAAGAGATTGGTGAGTTACTATTATCTAATAAATATTAGAGCCGGTCAATGTGATTCTCACAGATGATCCTGCTTGACAAATTCAGATATATTACCATTATTTATAACATTATCAACATATGTTGAAAATCTCTGTCCCCAACAAGAGTACATAAGCGATGAGGTTTATGTTATAAGGAAAGCCTACAAGATTATCATCCTATAGTGTCCTCAACTAAAATATAAAATATGTGGACTTAACTTAAAAATGTGAGGTACCCTAGGCGATACATGTTTATCTATAGAAGAGGGTGAAGTATTCTAATTAGGGTTTCATCAACAGTTTCTTAGAATACTATGAACCATCGCTCAATAGTGAGAGCATCATTAAAAATGAATGCAATTAATTTCGTCGATTAAATTAAGATCATCCTTTTAGCATATTCTACTAATCATTATTGAGAAGAAATATTTTAAGATACCTAGATCTGTTAAGTTGACCACAGAAAGGGATAAGAAAGATTGAGAAATCAAATAAGTATGTTGGTGAATCAGTATGACAAATAATGCGCCGGTCATGATGACTTCTACACATGATCGTGCGAGGGCGCGGTGACCCTCAGCTGGGCGGGAGAATAGGAAGCCCAGTTAGGGCAGCGGCCGCCAAGTGCGCGGGTCTAGGATCCCAGTCCCTTTTCGGTTTTTACGCGAGCTCGCAGTGTTTTTACGCCTCGTTGGGATCCCGACTTTAGACCATTCCGCTGACCCTCTGTTTCAGGATACCCAGGCGGGGGATCCTCGGTTTTCAGTTTTACGTACGAGCTCGGTTGCCCGTTACCGGTCGGGCTGTTTTTCTAGAGTGACTTTTCCAGGAAGTCTCTCACACCCGTCTCAGTGGCGTAGTTGGGGAGTAGACCTATCCCTCTATTGGACCGTCCTTCCAACTAGAGGGCGAGACGGAAGAGCCATTTGTAGGCTTCTTCACCGCTTGAGTTTTCTTTCGCCAACAGACTTGGCGATTCTACATCCAGATCATCCATATCTACATCTATATCTACATCATTGAGAGTTACATCTGAGAGAGTTACTGTAAAGGTTTGGAGAAATTACAATTAAAAATTGAGATGATTGGGAGTGACTATAATCTGTTTCGAAATCCCTATAAAGATCACAGTTTAAGTTGAGTAAATGGAAGTGACTAAAATCTGAATTCGAAATCTTAATAAGCTAGTGGACGTGTTGGGAACTTAGTTAGGATGCATTATACTACACCGCATGCCTACGGAGGCACCCCAACCCTAAGACTTTCCTCAAGTCTTAGAGTCATAGTGTGAGGTTTCACACGAACCAAGACCACAGACTATCCACTAGACTTAAGAATTTAATAAAATCATTATATCTTTTTATCTCATCTTTCCCATCATCAAAATTCACAAATATGATCTCTAAGTAATATGAGAATTAAATATACTTACTTATGATCAATTAGTTACAATATAAATATGCTTATGTGGGAAATATTGGGTTAATGGCCGATCATGAGAAATGCTTCAAACAACTGGAAAACCCTTTTATTTATGCAAGTAGATATAAATTATACTTGTTCCACCTTTCTACTTGCTCTCTTTTGCACATAATAAATTACTTGTCATTTATTTTTAAAAACTGCGGACTTGTATTCACAATTGTGACTCCTTTTCTTCCTTGCACGCATGGCAGGAAAGGAGTCTGTTGTTCAGTAGCTAAACAGGGTTCCAAGAGACAAGGTCTATACCAGACGGTATGTGGTTTATTTTGTCTCAGTTTTTGTTTCACATTATAATGTAAATGATATCTCTTTTGTTCAGTCAGATCTTTTGGGATATTGTATGTACTAGAAAACATTGTACATGTTGTAAAAAAATTATATGGAAATTAATGAAAAGAATTTCTGGTGCCATTTGTCTCTTTTATATTGTGGTTATGTTTTGGATATGAATGTCATGTGAAAGTATAACTGCGCGAAAAATTTTCCCTGTTTTTCTGCAACTTCATGCGATCACATGTGAATAATAGTGCGAGTGTGTGATTAACGGGTACCCGGATCCTGAGGGGTTCACAGTTTGGTATCAGAGCAGTGGTACCCCGATACGCACATTATAAATAACTTGTTATTAAATTTTTAAAATACGGTTTTGTATTCACGTTAGTGACTCTGTTTCTTTCCTAATGTGTTTGGCAGGCAAACAGCCTGCAGTTCAGTAGCCGCTCAGTAGCTATACATGCTTCCTGGAGACAGAGTTTACACTAGACGGTATGAAGTACTTTGTCTCAGTTTTTGTCTAGTTGATGATGTATATGATATCTCTTTTGTATCACTTGGGATATATGTTGTAATATGGAAGATGCTTGTGCAAGTTGTAAATGGATATGAATATTAATGAAAAGGAATTTTGGTGCCAATTGTATCTCTTTTACTTTGTGGTTATGTTGTGAATGTGAATGTCATGTGGATAATTAGCCGCGCGAAAAATTTTCCCTGCTTTTCGGTAACTTCATGCGATCTCATGTGAATAATAGTGCGATGTGTGATTAACGGGTACCCGGATCCTGAGGGGTTCACAGTTTTCTTAAGTCTAGTGAATTGTCATTTCCTGTCAACACGACTTTTGATCGTAACTTCTCCAATTCATAACTTCAAATGGTTCAGATATAACTCCAGATGATGTAGATGTACACTCTGCGTCTGTCTCTGCGGCTGTCGCCTAAAATTGGAGTTCCTGCCACGGAAACTCCCTGAACGCTGTGTCTGAGCAGCAGGCACGTTCAGCGGCTACTGTGGTGAAAGGTATAGTCTCAGTCTTGGGCCGACCTTTCCATGTTTTATTCGATTCCGGCGCGACACACTCTTTTCTTGCTTCGAGGTTACTTGTTTCTTTAGATAGAGTTGCAGAGACGCTATCGTCTCCATATCACATCCGAGGACCAGGTGGCCAATTATTTGTCATATCCCTGATAGTCAGGCACTTGCCCATAATGATTGGCGGTCATGAGATGATCGCAGATTGTCTACTCTTACAGCTTGATGAGTTCGACTTGATTTTGGGCATGGATTGGCTATCTACTCATCATGCACTGGTCGATTGTTTTAGGAAGACAATTGTCTTCAGGATTCCAGATCTACCCGAGTTCACTTTTGAGGGTACTACACATGACTCCACCATGGAGTACATTTCAGTATTGCGAGCCCAGCGACTTGTTGACCAGGGTTGCGATTCATATCTTGCTTTTGTTCGGGAGGTGTCTGATCATGAGCCGATGATACAGGATATCCGAGTAGTATCTGAATATCCAGACGTATTTCCTGATGAGCTACCAGGGCTTCCTCCTGAGAGAGAGATCGAGTTCGAGATCACATTGCTGCCAGAAACACAGCCGATCTCTATGGCACCATATCGCATGGCACCAGCTGAGTTGATGGAGCTGAAGGTGCAGTTGCAGGAGTTACTTGACTTAGGATTCGTGAGGCCGAGCACTTCACCTTAGGGTGCTCAGGTTCTATTTGTTAAGAAGAAGGATGGATCCATGAGGTTATGCATCGATTACCGGCAGTTGAACAAGAGAACGGTGAAGAACCGTTATCCCTTGCCACGTATCGATGATTTGTTTGACCAGCTCCAAGGATCTTCAGTTTTCTCGAAGATCGATCTTCGCTCAGGTTACCATCAGTTGAGGATTAGAGAGGCTGATATTTTGAAGACCGCATTCAGTACGCGCTATGGACACTACGAGTTTATGGTGATGCCGTTTGGGCTCAGCAATGCATCTGCGGCTTTCATGGATATGATGAACCGTATTTTCCGTCCATACTTGGACAAGTTTGTAGTGATGTTCATCGATGATGTGCTCATTTACTCACGGAATGAATGGGATCATGCGAATGATCTACGGATGATCTTAGATACCTTGCGGGAGCACAAGCTATATGCCAAGTTAAGCAAGCGTGAGTTCTGGTTATCCCAGGTCTCATTTCTCGGGCATATCATTTCTGGAACAGGCATTGCAGTTGATCCTGCGAAGATAGATGCAGTTATGTCTTGGGAGCAGCCCAAGACAGTTACACAGATTCGGAGCTTCCTCGGATTAGCGGGCTATTACAGACGCTTTGTCAGCGGATTTTCACGCATTGTTCGCCCTCTGACACGACTAACGCAGAAGGGAGTTCCATTTATTTGGGACGATTCATGTGAGCAGGCCTTCGAGACACTGAAGGAGAGATTGACTACAGCGCCTATTCTTGCTCTTCCTTCAGGCACTCAGGACTATGCAGTCTACACAGATGCATCTGGGGAAGGTATGGGAGCAGTGTTGATGCAGAGAGGACAGGTGATTGCTTATGCATCACGGCAGTTGAGACCGCACGAGCGGAACTACCCCACACATGACTTGGAGTTGTCGGCAGTTGTCTTCGCCTTGAAGATCTGGCGCCACTATCTATATGGGGTGAACTTCGAGATTTTCACAGATCACAAGAGCCTAAAGTACATTTTTTATCAGAAGGAGCTGAACATAAGGCAGCGCAGATGGCTTGAGCTGCTGTAGGATTATAATTGCACGATCTCTTACCATCCTGGAAAGGAAAACGTGGTGACTGATACACTCAGCAAGAGAGCGCATGCTGATGGTACGGCAAACTGGCTATATACATGGTATACGCTTGCAGCTTTGACCGATTGGTATCCTCAGGAGAACATGTCCATTTCTACCACCATACCTCCACGATCAGTAATCTTTGAGATTGTATCGTCGAAGGCCAGAAGACAGATCTTTGGATCCAAGATAGATACATGTGCACCGTCAAAGATGAAGTTGATATCTTTATTGTGATGGAGTCTATTTTATGGAAGGCAGGATGGGTCGTTGTACCCAATGACGAGCAGCTTCGCAGAGACATTCTGGATGAGGCACACAGTTCACGGTTATCTATCCATCCAGGTAGTACGAAGATGTATCGTGATCTGTGTCAACATTTCTGGTGGGATGGAATGAAGCGCGATATAGCGCAGCATGTCAGCAGATGCATGACCTGTTAGATGGTCAAGACTGAGCACAGGAGACCACCAGGATTACTGCAGTCTCTCCCCATTCCCGAGTGGAAGTGGGAGTGCATTTCTATGGTTTTTGTCACGGGATTGCCGAAGACACCGGGTGACCATGATTCCATTTGGGTCGTTGTTGATAGGTTGACCAAGTCAGCCCATTTCATACCTGTCAACACCACTTACACCCCATCCAGATTGGCCAAGCTCTATGTGCAGAATATCATTAGACTTCATGGTATACCACGAGATGTGGTGTCTGATAGAGATTCGAAATTTACATTGCATTATTAGCATCAGTTCATGTCAGCACTACAGGCAGAGCTGAAAATGAGTTCTGCATATCATCCGCAGACCGACGGGCAGAGTGAGCGTACCATTCAGACACAAGAGGATTTGCTCCGCACATGCACTTTGGAGTGGAAGTGGTCCTGGAAGGACCATATGCAATTAGTAGAATTCACATACAACAACAGCTATCATTCCAGTATTAGCATGGCACCATTCGAAGCCCTATACGGGCGGAGATGTCTCACTCCTCTCAGTTGGTGTGAGGTAGGTGATCATGCTCTTTACTCCGTGGATCTCCTGGAGGAGACTGCGAGAGCTGTTGATCTTATGAGATGAAGGCTTCTGACGGCACAAAGCCGCCAGAAGAGCTAAGCAGACCATCGGAAAAGAGACTTGGAGTTCCAGGTAATCCAATTCTTTCCTTTTCATATACTCAATTATGACTTATATATGTTTAGCTTAATCGCATATTAATGACATTTCTATCGTTAGAGATTGGGTATTTCTCCGTGTATCTCCCATGAAGGGAGTGCAGAGATTCGGTTTTCGTGGCAAGTTAGCGCCGCGATATGTGGGTCCTTTTGAGATTCTATCTAGAGTGGGGAAGGTTGCTTACCGAGTAGCTCTTCCTCCCCATCTTTCAGGCATCCACGACGTTTTCCACATATCCAACTTGAGGAAATATGTCCACGACCCTCGACATGTCATCAGCTACGAGAATCTAGACGTGGAGCCAAACTTGACATATGAGGAGTGGTCGGTGCATATACTTGACAGTGCTGTAAAGAAGCTTTGCAGTAAGAAAATTCCATTGGTCAAGGTGTTGTGGCACCGACACGGCGTCGAGGAGGCAACGTGGGAGATCGAAGCCGATATGCGGGTACTATACCCGCAGCTTTTCAGAGGTAATAATCAAAACAAGCTTTTGTAATTAGATATATATTCAAATATATGGCTTGTTTTTCTCTTTGAGGTTTTTATGGGTTTAAAACCCTTTGAGGTTTTTATGACCATATGAAATCCAAATAAGAACACCTAATGAACTTGACTCGAGTCTCGAGGACGAGACTCCCTTTGAGGTTTTTATATTTGTAACATCCGGGTTCCTCGTAAACCCGAACTCGACCCGAATAACGTCCGAATAACCCAATTAAGTTATCTGACAATATTAGATAACCTAAAACGATCAATTGATCGTGAATCAAAAGTTGTTTGGGTGAAATCGACCAAAAATCGGTCGCTTCGTAATGCGCGCCGTGAAAAAGCCGCGACGTAAATTCGGAAACCGCGAAACGAACCGAGACTGTCATTAGATCCGATTCGACGATACAAGACCAACGGAATAGACCGTTCGTCAATCGGAGGTCGTTTGATATTTTTAAATCACAAAATTTAATGTTCAACAAAAATCGTATCCGAAAATTTCAGGTATTCAAAACCGATCGGAAGTATATCAACATTATACTCAAATTGATCGTCGTCCTGATACGATCAATTCGAGATATTGCGCGTCAAAATCCGCAGCCGAGACGCATATACGGACGACTTTTATGTATGCCAAACAAAGAGAATTTTAGTTTTAAAAAAAGTATAAATAAAAATCTGTCAATGGTAGCAGACTACTACTGTTGTCAAAATGGAAAAGTTTCAGCCGTTGGTTTTTCTCTCTCCCTTCTCTCCACTTGGATGTGTTTTTCTACCTCCACTTGCTCAAGATTTCTCTCCATGTGGCATGCAACAAGGCCTCTATTCCCTTATAAGTATTACCAAGAGATCCCTTAAAGTCTTCTCTATTTTTTTTCCACCGAGAAATCCTTCCTCCTCCTCAATTTCCTCTGCAAAGCTGCTGCCATTCCTAATCACAGCCCTTTTGTTGCCCCTCTCCATCAGTCTTTTTCCTGCTAGTGAAGGCTTCTGCTCCAGCAAGCCAAAGCTGTAGAAAAAAAAAGAACCTCTTACTGGAGACCTGCTACTCCTCTCCAGGAAGAGCTGTTGTCCACCAAATAGGAGCTGCTACTCTGGAAGGTTTGGAGCTGCTAGTAGAGGAGCTACTACCCCTTATTGCATCTTCAAATTGTAGAAAAATTTAGGTACAATCCTATCTCCATCTTCTTTGCTGCCATGCATGTTGCTTTCCATGTAATCTAACGATACTAATGTATAATCAAAGCTCCAATTTATCACTGGATTGATTTTTCTCCAGCACTTCTTTCCAACATATATATTTATGTTTCAAGAGAGGCATGGATAGAATCACATATTATATTTATCATGGTTAGAATCAAGATTAGCAGTTAATAGACTCATATCGTATTTCATTTTTGTCTAAATTAAAGTGGAAAATTTATCTACAGGTTTTATACTTTAGGCATCTTCAGATTGAAATCCTCATTAAATTTTTTAAAAAGTTACTGTTGTGTCTTGAGATTTTCACTGAAGATAGGAATTAAATAAATTACATGTTTTTTTTATAGGATTCCTGTTAAACTGGGTTATATTAAGTAGCTTATTGCTTGTGCAAATTTAAGGCGGATATCAAATATGGTTTTTGATTTCAAAATTTAAATCTAACATATTCAAGTACAATATTAGTAAATCTTGCTATGCCTTTGTATTGAAAGATAGAGTTAGATCTTGATAAAACTATCAACGTATAGTTCAGATTTTTTTCAAAAAAAAAAGTATAGTTCAGATTTGATTAATATAGATAACAAATATGACATCGAAAATCAAGTTGCACATTAACTGCCTATATATATAATCTGGATTAGTATAAAAGAAAAGTGGGTCTTAAAATCAAATTATATGGCATAGGAGTTAAATTTTGATTGCTATATGTTTATGACTGAACTCAAAAATAGTTACAGAAGGATTAAATTATTATGATACTGAACATGGACCTGTTAAAAAAAATGAAATTAAGTAACTAAGTTTACTTTTGGTGCATATTACTATAGAAGGAAAAGATGGGATTTTTTTTATGAGACTGGACTACATGATAGGATGAGTGAAGTAATCTTTTCCTTTATATCCAACGAACAGCTTCTAACTAAAGCATCTTATTAAAGAAAATAAGGGGATACAGTTGACAGTCCTAATATAGAAGATTTAGCTAATCAAGGTGCTAAGGACAAAAAGATTCGAATAATGGTGTTTCAGCTTCATACAGTACAAACCAACAAGAGGATGTTTAGTTTGACAAAATAACCAGATTATTAAGTCAATCATGGAAGAAACTAAGAATGAGAAGTGTAGTCAAGGAAAGAGATTGGTGAGTTACTATTATCTAATAAATATTAGAGCCGGTCAATGTGATTCTCACAGATGACCTGCTTGACAAATTCAGATATATTACCATTATTTATAACATTATCAACATATGTTGAAAATCTCTGTCCCCAACAAGAGTACATAAGCGATGAGGTTTATGTTATAAGGAAAGCCTACAAGATTATCATCCTATAGTGTCCTCAACTAAAATATAAAATATGCGGACTTAACTTAAAAATGTGAGGTACCCTAGGTGATACATGTTTATCTATAGAAGAGGGTGAAGTATTCTAATTGGGGTTTCGTCAACAGTTTCTTAGAATACTATGAACCATCGCTCAATAGTGAGAGCATCATTAAAAATGAATGCAATTAATTTCGTCGATTAAATTAAGATCATCCTTTTAGCATATTCTACTAATCATTATTGAGAAGAAATATTTTAAGATACCTAGATCTGTTAAGTTGACCACAGAAAGGGATAAGAAAGATTAAGAAATCAAATAAGTATGTTGGTGAATCAGTATGACAAATAATGCGCCGGTCATGATGACTTCTACACATGATCGTGCGAGGGCGCGGTGACCCTCAGCTGGGCGGGAGAATAGGAAGCCCAGTTAGGGCAGCGGCCGCCAAGTGCGCGGGTCTAGGATCCCAGTCCTTTTTCGGTTTTTACGCGAGCTCGCAGTGTTTTTACGCCCCGTTGGGATCCCGACTTTAGACCATTCCGCTGACCCTCTGTTTCAGGATACCCAGCCGGGGAATCCTCGGTTTTCAGTTTTACATACGAGCTCGGTTGCCCGTTACCGGTCGGGCTGTTTTTCTAGAGTGACTTTTCCGGGAAGTCTCTCTCACCCGTCTCAGTGGCGTAGTTGGGGAGTAGACCTATCCCTCTATTGGACCGTCCTTCCAACTAGAGGGCGAGACGGAAGAGCCATTTGTAGGCTTCTTCACCGCTTGAGTTTTCTTTCGCCAACAGACTTGGCGATTCTACATCCAGATCATCCATATCTACATCTATATCTACATCATTGAGAGTTACATCTGAGAGAGTTACTGTAAAGGTTTGGAGAAATTACAATTGAAAATTGAGATGATTGGGAGTGACTATAATCTGTTTCGAAATCCCTATAAAGATCACAGTTTAAGTTGAGTAAATGGAAGTGACTAAAATCTGAATTCGAAATCTTAATAAGCTAGTGGACGTGTTGGGAACTTAGTTAGGATGCATTATACTACACCGCATGCCTACGGAGGCACCCCAACCCTAAGACTTTCCTCAAGTCTTAGAGTCATAGTGTGAGGTTTCACACGAACCAAGACCACAGACTATCCACTAGACTTAAGAATTTAATAAAATCATTATATCTTTTTATCTCATCTTTCCCATCATCAAAATTCACAAATATGATCTCTAAGTAATATGAGAATTAAATATACTTACTTATGATCAATTAGTTACAATATAAATATGCTTATGTGGGAAATATTGGGTTAATGGCCGATCATGAGAAATGCTTCAAACAACTGGAAAACCCTTTTATTTATGCAAGTAGATATAAATTATACTTGTTCCACCTTTCTACTTGCTCTCTTTTGCACATAATAAATTACTTGTCATTTATTTTTAAAAACTACGGATTTGTATTCACAATTGTGACTCCTTTTCTTCCTTGCACGCATGGCAGGAAAGGAGTCTGTTGTTCAGTAGCTAAACAGGGTTCCAAGAGACAAGGTCTATACCAGACGGTATGTGGTTTATTTTGTCTCAGTTTTTGTTTCACATTATAATGTAAATGATATCTCTTTTGTTCAGTCAGATCTTTTGGGATATTGTATGTACTAGCAAACATTGTACATGTTGTAAAAAAATTATATGGAAATTAATGAAAAGAATTTCTGGTGCCATTTGTCTCTTTTATATTGTGGTTATGTTTTGGATATGAATGTCATGTGAAAGTATAACTGCGCGAAAAATTTTCCCTGTTTTTCTGCAACTTCATGCGATCACATGTGAATAATAGTGCGAGTGTGTGATTAACGGGTACTCGGATCCTGAGGGGTTCACAATCTTTATTCTACAATCATGAAAGGAGGTGCTGGTGCGTGACTGCGCTTTTTTTGGGGGTCTTGGTCTTCCTGAGAGGATTGGTTTCTTCCTTTGGTTGTTCCGCAGACAGAGGTTGATGACGCGAGACCGGTGTGCAAGGCTGTTGGGATCCGTCTCTGACAGATGCCTCTTGTGCGCGGAGGCGGTGGAGTCTCTCGAACATCTATTCTTCGGCTGCCCGAAGACGATCGTGGTTTGGGATGAGGCGAGATGGGATTGGTTATGCACGGCAGACTTGAACTCCTTTTGCAATTCGTTGTTTGCTAACAGGAGCAGGGATCGGCGTCAGCTTCTCGGTCCTATTGCCACTCTTTGGGCCTTGTGGCTGGGCAGGAATGCAGCCATCTTCTCTGGACAACGGTTTTATAAGGAAAATGTGGAGGTTCAATCTGCGAGGTTCGTGAATGACTAGGTTTTATAATGGCTGGTCTGGTTTCCTCTTTTCTTTTGTTTTTCCCTTCCCTCTGTTTTCTTAATTTTCTAATATATTTGGAGTGAACACCATAGAGCGTATGCCCCTGTTTTGAGCTTCAAAAAAATATATTTAGCTGCACATTTTTCCTAGAATATGTATCAATTGGATGTGAAAAATACTTTCTTGAATTAAAGAAGAAGTCTGTATGAAAATGCCATCGTCAACTTCTTGATGATACAAGGAAAGGAAGGTATTAGAGATTAGTTGGAAAACTAATTTATCTTACCCTCATAGGACCAGATGTTACCCTACATTGTAAAGGTGGTAAGCCAATTCATGCATGCTCCAACCACCTCTCATGCGAATGTGGTCAACAAAATTTTGTGCTACATATAAGGATCACCTGAAAAAGGTATTATACAACAACAAAGCCTTTTCCCACATTAAGTAGGGTCGGCTACATGGAGTTTTTGCCTCCATCAAGATCTATTTTGGGTCATTCTCGGGCTTAGATCCAAAAAACTAAGATCCCTTCATATATTCTCATTCCAACACTTTTTGGGCTTTCCTCGCCCTCTCTAAGCCCGCTCAACATCCCAAAACTTGCATCTCTTCACTGGTGCATCAATTGATCTCCTTTGCAAATGGCCAAAAGCACATTAAGCGATTTTCTCGCATCTTATCCGTCGGAGCTACAACAACTTTCATCCTGATTGCATCACTCCGGATCCGATCTTTATGTGTTTGTGTGTGTTCACGCATCCGCTTTAACATTTTCATTTCTGCTATTGTCATTCCCTGCACATGTCTATGGTTCAGAGGCCAACACTCAAATCCATAGAGCTTAGCAGGTCTCACGGCTGCTTTGTAAAACTTTCCTTTAATTTTCAAAGGAATTTTGTTATCACAGAGAACAGTAGAGGCTCCTCTCCACTTTAGCCAACCTGTATTTATTCTATTAGAAACATCTCCATCAAATTCCCCATCATGTTACAAAATAGATCCCAATTATCTAAAATAATCTCTATTCTGAATGTTATCGGCACCAATCTTCGCATCGATTCCTTCACCATTGCTTCCATCAAAAGAGCACTCCGTATATTCCGTTATAGTCCTACTTATACGAAATCCTTTAGTCTCCATTGCATGTCTCAAGATCTCAAGCTTCTCATTTACTGCATCTCTAGTCTCATTAATCAACACAATATCATCAGCGAATAACATACACCAAGGTATCTCATCATGAATGTGCCTTATCAACTTGTCCATAACCGAAGTAAAAAAGTGTTGGAGTATTTGGTAGTGCGCCTATTGAGTTGTAGATGGGTAAATGGATACCTCCAGGATCCATTTACCCCATCCAGTTGTTTAGTCCCACATCGTCCAGTGGTGGGACTTGGAGGCTCTAGAGAGGCCATATAAGGAGCCCCAGACCCCTTGTATCCATTGAGAAAGTGCAATGCAAAATATGCCCCGTTGAGGGCTTCTCCCGAGGTTTCATCGTGCTCCTCACGGAGTAATGTTCCAAGTAAAATCATGGTGTTTTCATGTTGATGTTTCTTGTTATTATGCTCTGTTTATCATTCCGCTTCCGCTTCCGCTTCCGATTTTCTAACATGGTATCAGAGCGGGTCGATTCTCGAGGAATTTATGTTGAAAATTTTTTTGGAGATTTGATTATCAAGAGCACGTTCATTAGTCATGGTGTTGTTCTTCAAGATTAGTTTATTCGATTCATATTTGAGATTGTTGAAGTTCATGATCAGATCCGGTTCTAGGGTTTCAAACCCTAATTCTTGCATAGCAACGCCGCTATCCAGATCCTCCAGACGATTCAAGGCAGAGGCAAGTATACTCGCTCCAGGCAGAAGATCATCCCTCCTGCACGCAAGACCCAGGTGCAATCCCTCGCGCATCTCGTGTGTGCGCTCCAGGTCTGGAACCCCAGTGGCGGCGCTCATTACCGCGCAAATCCGCCGCCATCAACGGTGCACCATCAACGGTCCCAGGCCTTTCTCCTCCCGTCGAAGTGCCTCCATCAACGGTGCACCAGGCTCCATCGCAGAGATCCATCACGCACGGAGCCCCAACTCCTGGCCCATCGTGAACCCCCGCATCTGGCAGCAGCAACTCCAGTTCCATCGCCTCTCGCGGCGGCCCCCAGGCGCGAGATTCCACCTCCCTTTGCGCGAGCGGGCGGCGAAGCCCCGCACGCAACGAACCCAGCACCCATCGCCGACCTTCTTCCCTTCAGGTGGGTCTGCAGACATCAACAAAGCTCCAGGCGGAGCGGCGAGTCCCAGCCAGGCGTTCCTGGCAACGATCACAGCGTCACGTGCGATGCTCCAGGCGGATTGCCACGCGATCGCGCACTCCAATCAGCCCCGGCGGAGGCAGGCGAGATCTGTTTGCCCCTTCAGGGGCGCGGCGGCTATTTTGTGAAAGACGAGAGGGTTCCCGTGTTGGGAACCCTAGCGGGCACGTTAAAAGAAAAAAAGGGATGCGAGAAATGTGAGGGAGATGAATTAAAAAAAGAGGAGTTTGTAAAAAAAAAGCGTGTGCAATAATAATAAAAAAGCTGCACGCATTTCGGAAAAAAAATTGATGATGAAAAGCCGGAAAAAAAAGGTTGAAACGGCTTAAAAAAATGGATGGCTTGAAGAAAAAAATTGAAGAAAAGCCGCAAGTTTTTGGATGTTCTTGTTTACCCCCATATTATCTTGTCTTCTCCCAACTTGGTCGGCGTCTGTGTTTTCCGACAAGTATGGGAGAAAGGGGGAGTATATATGTAGAGTCACAGGTCTTGATCCAGATCCAAATTCAGATGCCAGATACAGATTATCCAGACCAGCCGGATACTCCAGACTCTACAGTTCAGATTATTTCAGACTCGACAGATTGATCAGAGTCCAAGTTCGAGGCACTCCATGATGAGGCCCATTTTCGAGATCTCCAAAGAGAGACTCATTTTCAGACACACACGAGTATGCGGTCATTTTCAGATGAGCATATGTTGCCATCATTTTTTCGTGGTCCCCATTATTCTTCTTGTTGTCATGCCAGAGTTTTCATGTGAACCATAGGGACTCCAGAGCAGAGGACCATTCCCTTTGCCATTGAGGGCGAGGGCTTTCATGTGGTATCATAGATACTCCAGAGTAGAGTATCATTCTCTGAGCCAGATGGGAGAGACCCAGTTCTCCGACGAGGAGACTTTAGGCGCAGTTCCAGACTCGATGGTCAGATTCTGAGTCTTCAGTTGACTCACACTCCAGCCCACTCGTCCTCCTCACCTGCACGGCATGGGAAGCAACGTCCTCGACTGCAGCAATGTGCGCGTTGGGTTTATATTTTCCGTAACGTCCTGTAGCGTTGAGATGAGTTTCTTTTTGTTTGTCCAAGTTGAGCATTGCATGCTCCAGCTTGAGGGGGAGTGTTGGAGTAATTGGTAGTGCGCCTATTGAGTTGTAGATGGGTAAATGGATACCTCCAGGATCCATTTACCCATCCAGTTGTTCAGTCCCACATCGTCCAGTGGTGGGACTTGGAGGCTCTGGAGAGGCTATATAAGGAGCCCCAGACCACCTGTATCCATTGAGAAAGTGCAATGCAAAATATGCCTTGTTGAGGGCTTCTCCCGTGGTTTCATCCCGCTCCTCACGGAGTAGAGTTCCACGTAAAATCATGGTGTTTCCATGTTGATGTTTCTTGTTATTATGCTATGTTTATCATTCCGCTTCCGCTTCCGATTTTCTAACAAAAAGGAATGCACTTAACATTGAACCTTGATGCAGACTGACGTTGATGTCAAAATAGTCAGTCTTCCCATATTGTATCCTTACACAAGATGAAGCCCTACCATACATATCTTAGATGAGGTTAATGTATAGGACATGTATTGTCTCTTCTCCAAAACTCTCCGCAATATCACTAAAACGCATATGGAGGTTCTTCCTTTTAGCTCTATAAACCTCCATTGTTCTCCTCAGCAGGTGGATGACTTCAATAGTTGAGCGACCTGGCATGAATCCGAATTGGTTGACTTTTATTTTGGAAACTTGCCTCAACCTTCTTTCAATCACACATTCTCAAATTTTCATAATGTGACTCATCAACTTGATACCACTGTAATTAAAATAATTTTGAATGTCTCTTTGTTCTTATAAAGAGGTACTACAATCCTTCTCCCCTAATCTTCAAACATTTTCTTGCTTCGCCAAATAACATCGAATAAATTTGTAAGCCAAGTCAAATCACGCTCGCCAAAAACTCTCCAAACTTCTATAGAAATGTCATCAGGTCCAACACCTTTCCCAAGTATCATAACCTTCAAAGCCTCCTTTACTTCCTTCTTTTGTATTTGCATATAGCTTGCACGATTCAAGTAGCTTTCACTACTCGCGAGATCTCCCAAAGTGATCTTTCTATTTCCTTCCCCAATGAAAAGCTTGTGGAAGGTACTGCTTCCATCTGATCTTTATATCATTTTGAGTAACAAGCATGTGACATTTCTCATCCTTACTGCATCTCACTTGAGAAAGGACTTTGGTCTTTCTTTCTCTTTCGTTAGCCAACCTAAATATATCCTTTTGGCCCTCCTTAGAGTCAAGATTTTTGTACAAAATTCATAGGCTTTTGACTTAGCTTCGCTTACAGCATTCTTTGTTTCCTTCTTTGCGATTTTGTAGTTCGAGACAGTTTCATGTATTTTATCCTTATACAAAGCTTTAAAGCATGCTCTTTTAATTGTGAGCTTCTCATGCACCCCTCCACTCCACCAAGCCTCTTTTTGGCATGGAGCTCCTCCCTTTGACTCTCCTAGCATCTCTTTGGCTACCCTTCGGATACAAGATGCTACCGCCTCCCACATCTCGTTTGCACTTCCATTACAATCCCAAGATAAGTCTTCTAAAATCTTCTCTCTGAAGCTTGATTGCTTCAATTCAAGATCCCACCATCTAGTTCTAGTGATCTTGGAAACCCTCTTTTTCTTTACCTGCCCTTTTATTTGCACATCCATGACTAACAAGTGATATTGGGTGGTCAAACTCTCTCCTAGGATTACTTTGCAGTCTTTGTAACACAACCGATCTCTTCTCCCCAATGCAAAATAATCTATCTATATTCTTCTATTTATATTCTAGTCGAGGCATTCTTATAAGTAATTAAATGCTCATCATTCTTCTTGAAGGGAGTGTTTGCTATGAAAAGATCATAAGTCGTTACAAAATCCAGAATGACTTTTCCTCTTCATTTCTATCCCTGAAGCCATGTACACCATGAACACTAGTATACCCTGAAGCATCATTTCCCGCATGTCCATTAAGATCTCCATCTAGGCAAATCATCTCTCTTTGTGGGATTCCTTGCATAATCTTATTCAAATCCTCCCAGAAAGCTTGTTTAATCCTTTCATCGAAACCAATTTGTGGTGTATAAACTGAGATGATATTCAGAATTTCTTCTTCGAGCGTCGCTTTTTGCAAAATAATGCAATCCCCAAATTTTTGTACCTCAACCATACAATCCTTCAAATCCTTATGAACAACTACACCAACATCATTTCTGTCATTATCTTTACCAGAATACCAAAGTTTAAAGCATGTCTTCTCGATCTCCCTTACTTTCTCTCCAACCCATTTTGTCTCTTGGAGACATAGTATCTAAATCTTCTTTCTTTCCATTGTATCTACTATCTTCATCGATTTGCCAGTCAAAGTACCAATATTCCAACTAACAATCCGCAACTTCCTTGGCAACCTCTTTTGGACTGACGACTTTACTCGCATGCGTCCATCATGCGAGAACCCTTGCAAATTTTGGATTGCATCCGAATGGCGATGTAGCAGAACTAGCTTATTTACTCGTATGTGTTCCTCATGCGAGAACCCTTGCAAGTTTTGAACTACATCCGTACAACGATGTAGCGACCCTTGCCAACTTCTCATTACATTCGAGCGATGCAATGCGTCGCTAGTAGGGAACGCCCCAACAAAATCTAAATGCTTGCTTAATGATGAAAAGATCCGAACTGTTTTGAGACAAATTCCTAAATAATGTTCTTAAAAAGAACATTGTTTAGGAATTTCTCTCTTGCGATGGTTGTCAGCTATCTAACGCGCAACCCTCCTCAATTTACCCGGACTTGGGACCGGTCATGGTTGAAGAAGGTATTATGTTCAAGAAAACTCATGAGGAGACAATTGAAGGATATACGTGTGCTGATTTGGTTGGTACCATGGATGATAGAATATCTACTTCATGTTATCCGTTGTATTTCTATGGAAATCTGGTTTTTTGGAGAAGTAAGAAGCAAAATATTGTTTCAAGATCGAGTATGTGAGCTAAATATCGCGCCCTCGTAAACGATGTTATAGAAATTCTTTGACTAAAACATCTGCTACAAGACTTAGGCCTCAAAGTTAATATGCCAATGAGGATATCCTATGACAACAAAGCAGCAATAAACTTGGCCAACAATCATGTAATGCGTGATAGAACCAAGCATGTAAAGATAGATAGGCACTTCATCCGTAAGAAGATTCATGTTGGACTATTATGCCTTTCGTACCTGAAATCTGGTGATCATGTAGTTGATCTCTTCACAAAGGGGCTATCCACGGTGTAAATTCAAGCTGAATGTAGGCAAGTTGGGCATAATGGGCATGTATGCCCAACTTGTGGGGAGTGTTGAGTTGTTATGTGTATATGGGTAAACAGATCTTTGGATGAGGGACCGTTCACCCATCCTACTATATATTGTGCTCATCCCCCATCTTTGTGATTATGGTAGTGAAAGAGTGCCCTGATCTCTTGTGCGGTAGATTGGGGTCCAAGTGCCCCTGTGGTTTTTCCCTTGTTATAGGATTTTCTACGTTAATCCTTTTGTTCTTAGTGTGTGATCTCTGCTAATTTTCTACAAACACAAAATGTGTTTCTCAGACAATGAGAGGACAAGGCCTCTAACTTGGGGCCTTGGGCACATATGAGACTGACCATAGAAACTTAAGAAGAGTAGCTACCATCTTAGCCAATAAGATGGCATTGCTTAGCACAATGAGGTCTATGAAAAGAAAAAATATTCAATTGTATTCAATTGAGATCATAGGGCTCTCTTATAAGGAAGAAAAACCCTAAAGAAAAATTACATAAAGTAGACAGAAGGATAAGTAAATATAAATAAATAACAAGCAAAAACATCTATCTCAATACCCTTCAAGCTGGAGCATATATGTCAATCATGTCAGATTGGAACAACAACGATAGAATGAACCCCTACCAGATGCCTTGGTGAACATATCTGTAATTCGATCTCCTGAAGTAACATGAGAAGTGGACATAAATCCCTTCTGAATCATATCTCGAGTGTAGTAACAGTCTACCTCGATGTGCTTGCTTCTGTCATGGAAGGTTGGATTATTGACTGTAAAAAGGGCGGCATGATTGTCGCATTGGAGGTACATAGGAAGTGGCACCTCAATAGTCAGGTCAGTCAGGACAGATCTGACCCACAACATCTATGTGCTCCCTTGTGCCATGGCTCTATATTTTGATTGAGCACTAGATCTAGCAACAACCATATGTTTCTTGCTCTTTTATGAAACAAGGAACTCCCTACAATGACAGGAAAGCTTGAGGTAGACTTCCTATCTTTGGGGCATCTTGCATAATCAGCATTAGCACATGTTGTAACTACAAGGGATGTGTCTTTACTAATGGTGAACATATCTGCAATCTGATCTCCTGAAGTAACATGAGAAGTGGACATAAATCCCTTCTGAATCATATCTCGAGTGTAGTAACAGTCTACCTCGGTGTGCTTGCTTCTGTCATGGAAGGTTGGATTATTGACTATGAAAAGGGTGGCATGATTGTCGCATTGGAGGTACTTAGGAAGTGGCACCTCAATACTTAGGTCAGTCAGGACAGATCTGACCCGCAACATCTATGTGCTCCCTTGTGCCGCGGCTCTATATTCTGTTTGAGCACTAGATCTAGCAACAACCATCTGTCTCTTGCTCTTCTATGAAACAAGTGAACTCCCTACAATGACAGTAAAGCTTGAGGTAGACTTCCTGTCTTTGAGGCATCCTGCATAATCAGCATTAGCACATGTCGTAACTACAAGGGATGTGTCTTTACTGAACAAGAGTCGTGCGCCTGGAGAACTCTTCAAACTTCTCAAAATCATGTGAACTGCATCCATATGTACATGCGTGGGTTGCTCCATAAACTGACTAATGCAAAGGATATATCTAGTCCGGTAATGGTGACATATAAAAGCTAACCCACAAACTCTTTATATCGTCTCTTATAAACCTTTTCAGTGTCATCGCCATAGAGTTTCATACTCGGATCCATAGGAGTTGTAGCACGCCCACATCCTGTCATGCCCATCTCAGCTAGGAGATCAGTAACATACTTCCTTTATGTCATTGTCATGCCACATTGGTTCCTTGAAAATTCGAGGCCAAGAAAGTAACGAAGATTGTCAAGGCCCTTTGTCATAAACTTGTATCCAAAGAAATCCTTAGTTGCATGAATACCCTGCTCATCAACCCCTGTAACAATGATGTCATTCACATAAACCAAAATAGCAACAATACCTCTTTAGGTTCTCTGAACAAAAAATGTGTGATTTGCAGTCGATCTGACAAAACATTGTCATTGGATCAACTCAGAGAGCTTCTAGAACCAAGCTCTCGAACTCTGCTTAAGGCCATAAATAGCCTTGTAAAGTCTATAAACCTTATGAGACTCCCCCTCAGCAGCAAAACGTGATGGTTGCTGCATGTAAACTTCCTCCTGCAAGTCACCGTACAAGAAGGCATTCTTGACATCCAGCTAGAAGAAAGGCTAATCATGTACCATAGCAACAGAAAGAAGAATCCTCAATGTAAAATGTCGGGCAACAGGAGAAAATGTATCCTAATAGTCCACCCCATAGGTCTGGGTGAATCCATGAGCGACAAGCCTGGCCTTGTATCGATCCACACTACCATTTGCACGGTGTTTCATTGTAAACAGGCACTTGCTCCCCACAACAAAAACACTAGGTGGAGTAGGAACAAAACTCCATGTGCCACAAGACTGCAATGCAACCATCTCCTCCTCCATAACAAGGCACCACTGACTAATTTGTGACGCCTCCAGATATGTCTGTGGTATGTTCTCGGCAGATAGTCCAACAACAAACCTCTGAAACTCCTCTGAGAGGCGTGCAAGAGAAACATTGAAAGCAAGAAGGTATGTAGCACATGTACGCCTCTGCTTTCGTAAAGCAATAGACACATCAAGGTCCTTAGCCTCCTCAGTGGTTGAGGCAGAAACGTCTGTAGCCACCTGCTCAACCTATGGAAAATACAAATCATTGGTGCCATCAATGAAAACCAAATGCTCAGAACATACATGGGATGTGCTGGATGATGGAGGTCCATGAACGCGAGGTCTGTGATTGTAGACCTGTGGGAAAAAGATGGAAGTGGATAGTGGAGGTGGTGGAGGAGGTGGTGGTGGTGATGGTAAAGGTGGTGGAGATGAAGGGACAGATCGAACTGGGGATGGAGTGAGACGCGTAGTAGTCGTAGGCGTGGTAGAAGAAATCAGAGGTAGAGGTATATATACCTCTTCTTCAGAATCCGAAAGAGACAACCCATCACATGTAGGAGAGAGAAACATAATAGACTCAAGAAAGTGAGATCTGTACTAACATAATATTTCCGTCGAAAAGGATCAAAACAACAGTATCCCTTTTGAGTTCCGGAATACCCGACAGAGACATACTTGACAGCTCTAGGAGAGAGTTTGTCATGGCCAGGAAACGTAAGATGAATAAAGGTAATAGACCCAAACACACGAGGAGTGAGAAAGAAAAGATACTTCTCAGGAAATGCAATTAAGAACGGAATCTTTTCTTCCAACATAGCCGAGGGCATATCGCTAGGTAGCAAGTAATTAGAATCGCATCTCCCCAATAAGAATGAGGAGCACGACTCTAAATCAAGAGGGATCTGGTGACATCCAAAGGTAACGATGTTAGCGTTCGACCATCCCATTTTGTTGGGATGTATAGGCACCTGAGGTCTGATGATACAATGCAAAGGGCCCTGAAGAACTATGAGAGTTGTAGGTTACAGAATTCTAATGCATTATCAGAACAAATATACTTGACATTTGCATAAAAATGTTCTTTGTCATTAATAAAAGACTGAATGATAGGACATGCATCAGACTTCTTTTTAAGTAGAAATACCCAAGACAACCTAGAAAAATCATCAACAGCAACAAGATAAAATCTGTCCCTGATGGTCTGGGACACAACTCGGACCCCAAATGTCAAGATGAATCAACTCAAAAATACTATGACTCTGACGACTCTGAAATGTAGACCGGTGGTGCTTCCCAAGCTGGCAAGCCTCATACTAGAGAGTAGAATGAGGAGAAATCTAAGGAAGCACGTGACACAGCTTCTGCAGGGGAAGGTGACCAAACTGGAGGTACCACACATAAAGGAGAGATTGATCCAATGCGAAAAGACGAAGCACCAGCATACGGGGACTGGATCAATCTATAGAGATTTCCTTGCTCACGGTCAGATCCAATCACCTTGCATGTAAGAATGTACTGAAACACAAGGGAAGACGGATCAAATATGGCGCGACAATGTAAGTCTGTGGTGATTTGACTAATAGACAGTAAATTCATAGAAAAATCATGAGCATAAAGAACATTCTGCAGGCGCATTGCCGAGGTCAACTGCACCTCCCCTATCCAGTGATGGGAGAGTGGGTCTCATCTGATATAACTGCCGATTTGTCTGGCTGAATCGATTTGTATGCACTAAACTGCCCTCTATCACCACATAGGTGGTGTGAAGCTCCTGAATCCATAATCCATTCTAACAAATCTTCTTTTAAACATCTGGTAAAAGCATATGCGGTACCTGATGTGGTGATGGATGTTGACGCAGCTACCTCTGAAGATCTTGATGGACCAGTAGACAACCCAGGTGCAGGCATGATCTCTCTCAGTCATGCCACCAGCTCATCGAACCTCTGATCAAATGCCGGAGGAGGAGCACCAGATAGTTGATTATGTTCTACAACACGAGCTGAAACATGAAAACATGCTTAGAGTAGCATTTATCCTCAGCATAACTTGGTCTGTGGCAGTAGGTGCACGGATGATATGGTCGACTACCCCTTCCCCTGTCACGGGTACAACGCCATCTGAACTGTGTAGAACCCCCTCTACCAAGAGATGTGGCCATAGCCGAGGTATGTAAATGTTGAGTAGTACCACCAAGTGCTATAGAAAGCCTACTCAATCAGTGGTATGCCTCCTCCACTGGAGGTATAGTGGCACCCGTAAGAATCTATGACCGAGCTGCATCATATTTAGGATCAAGGGCTGCTAGAAGAACTCCGGTCGTCACCGAATCTCTGTAAGCCTTGAGTTGTTCTGGCAAAGCAATCAAGGGAATGAAACCATGGAGCTTCTCAAACATACCCCTGAGAGAAGTGTAAAGGGTATGAAGAGGATGTCCATTCTAATTTAATGCGAAGATATCATGTTGTAGTTGCAGTATTTTCGACTCATTCTTCGTCAGCGAGTAAGTAGCAGCGCAAATGTCCCACATCGCCTTTGCAGTGGGATGACTCAGAATATCATTGGTTAACTCCACGGGCACCGTCCAGACAGCCAGACCCAGACACATGCATATGCATCACATGCCTCCCACGAGGCATTAATCTCATTCTTGTTGATTGGTTTGTCATGCGTCGGAATGTGCTTCTTATAGTTGCATTGCATTAGGCGCATGAATTCCATAACTCATAATTAGTCACATCCATCTTAATAATGGGTGATGGACCTTTGAAGGCACCCGAGGGATGGGGTATTGACCTTGGAGTCGACCGTGTTGTCTGACATGATGATGACTGCAATGAAGATTGGGGCTCTAGACAAGGATGAACGCATCTACACAAACATACAGGAAGACGGTTGTGGGTGTAACCATCCGTTAGAGGCTTCTTCGGGTAGCTAGGGTGGTTTAGATGATCAAAACCACCCTAAAAACCTCAAAAACCAGACTGGACAGTGAATCAAATTACTCTTGGCGGTAATTTCTAAGCCTCAGCGGACGATAATGGTGACCTCTTGGGCGCCACAAGGGTTGGTGATAACCTCCAGGGCTATGGGCGGCAGTAAAGACCCCCTTGAACGACAGAGAGTCACCGCTAAACAAAAAGGGGGTGGGGGCGCGGCGGCAGCAACAGGTGGTTGTTGCGGCTGCTGCTACACGTGTTGGCGGTGGCGGCGGCCGAGAGGGGGGACGTCTCCTAAGGCTTAGTGGGGAAGGAACAGCTAGGGCACATGCTCCGATCTAGGACCGTCGCTCTGATACCATATGGAAAGGAAAAAGATTCAATTGTATTTCATTGAGACCCTAGGGCTCCCTTATATAGGAGAAGCACCCTAAGGAAAAATTACATAAAGTAGACAGAAAGATAAGTAAATATAAATAAAGAACAAACAAAAAAATCTATCTCAACAAGGTCATTAGCGTTCTATTAAGATGAAGATAAGAGAATCTAGATTAGCAGACATTTCATCCAAGGCGATACTGCATTGAAACTTTCAAGCTTTTCTTACAAGCGGGGCGTGATTAATCTATCTGCTATAATTAGAGAACTTTTAGAGCTTACTTTATTTTCAACATTCCTATGTACTTGCTTCTGTTTACTGCTCATTGAACCTCCCCATTTTAGCTTTTAGTGGTGATTTTATACACAAAAGCGTGCCTCACTATGACATCTTACACACTCTCATTAGCCCCTAACATATGAAACTGCATCGCTATCAACATCTGCTATCAAAATAAAAATAAAGTTCACCATAGAAAAGAAAACAAAACTTAAACGAGGGAAACCAACCTGTATCATGGTCATTTTCATCCACTGTACTCGTGAGGTCCTAAAACAAGCGAGAAAAAAAGTCAGACGGATTATAACAAACTATTGGCATAACTTAGGAGAACGCATGAATTTGCGTCACTATAAAAATGATGTACAAATATTCTCACCAAATTGGTTCAAAAAAGTGCTTACAATTCTTATGCACATAGCACAATTTACACTTTTCAGTAATGTCTGCTTAAATTCTATATGTATATTTACTGATTTTGCCTTTACATGAATATCATCACCTGTAAAGGGGTTCAAAATTAACTGCACATCCCAGCGTTGCTAAAAATCAGCATGCATCATATCAAATGCAATATTTTCACATTTGAGGGCATCCGCTATTTTTCTCCTGATCTCTCATCATACACAGGTGTAAAAAAAGGGCATGCAATCAATCATACGTGAATGGTCATCCATCAAAGGGTTTGTTCGAGAAAAGCAACAGCCTTACATACAGACACAGTCAGACAACCTTCTAGAACCTCTCAAAGATGCAGGTGCACCCACGACGCACACGCCTTTGAGTTGTGCATGGTGGACCACATTCCCCACATAATCCATCAAGCTCTTAAATACCACTGCATTTCTTTCGGTACAATAACCCAATGGACTACCAGCAGCTAGCTTCTATCTTGGTACTACCTGTAGACATGGTCCCCTCCACCCACCGCTCTGGATCTGGAACTCACTCACAAGGTGATTGCACTCTCCATCTGTGACTGCATTTAGATACGTGGAAAACATATGCTTCACACCCTCCTCCCCACTACCACACACAGGGCACGTAGTGCCCAAGCATGTCCCCCACTTACTCCTAAGCAATATGGTCACTGTCCTCTCCCCCTTACCAACTATGCATGCAGCTTCAACTTTAAAAGTGTATTGACTTTCCACAACAGCCTGCAATACAAACAAGAAACTGAATCAAGTACCGGCAATTGCATCCGCAATGCTTCATACGTCCAGGATACCACAAAAACCTCCCCAATCCACTGTCATGAGTCCCTCTCATGGTTCATTGACTCTACTCCCTCTAGAAGCAAGACCAACGACAGGGAGTCATCAATTCTCTCATCTGAAGACGGTAAAGCACATCTGGCCGCCACCGCCCTTCCCTCCCTAACTTACATGTCAACATCATTCAAAAAAAACTTACATGCCAACATGACAACTAAAAACTAGTCCAACTTATGGTAGTGATCAAACCGAATAATGATTTCATCCATAATAAGAAACACCAAAGTTTGTCCTTATCAAAAACATGATATTTTTGTAGTAAATCAATCATAGCCATACCCATAATGAAGCTAGTTGTAAGCATGACATGATTATTTAGACAGATTTTTATGCACACTCCTTGGTATTTTGAAATCTTAAGCATGTAGTAGTAACGAAGTCTGCAATCTATATACTTACATTGACCAACATTCTGTCAACCCCAACTGAGAAGAAGAAAAGAGCAAAGTTTTCTATTCGTATATTTTGCTTGATTCATTATCCTTCATGACTTCTTTGCTACACCTTAAGAACTAATACCCCTATCCATATTTTTCCCAATATATTCATGACCATAACATATTTTTATATTTTTTTTGAAGGAACATATTTTTATAATTATCATTTTTTTACTATAAATGATTTTGTATGCAAAAGATCGAAGGCTCGAAGCAAGTGGAAGTATATCAGAGCAAAGCAAGTGTGTGGTATTTTGATTGCTGTAAATTGATTATTATAAATTATTTTGGTTGCACAGATTTCTCTGCATGTCATAGTTCTGTTTTTCATTAAATTTGTCATTTGATCTTAAGTAAACCAGCACAATAGTATTATTGTGATATTACATGAAAATATCAGAATTGCTTTATATACTTCCTGGACTTTTTTGAAAGGCTATAAAATGGTCATTGTAATTGTATAATTTACATAAAGGCCAAAATCTCCATGGAGTTAACCATATAACAACGATCCCAAATCGGCAGAAGTGCACAAGCTAGTATCCTAGTGCCAAATACGAGATTTAAAATTGCTTAAAAGGATATCTAGTCATGGATGTAGACATTTATTCCTCATCAACACTTCACTAACTCGCTAATTCCTTATTATACAAACAACACCAAAAGTAGGATTATAGTATAATGTTTATAACAACAAGAACCGGTGTTTCTGGACATTTATTGTGGAGGTTTTCCATTTTTTTCCACTTATCAGGAAAAGAAAATGTGATATTTCAGTTATCAGGTAAAGTAAGTACGATATTTTAGCTATCTGGTGAAGCAAATTTTGACTAAGGTTGATGAAGAAGAAATGTATGGATCAAAGTTTAAATAACATTGAAGGTCCATAATTTTAAGCCTTTTAGGATGCATGATATGAATAAGGCAAAATGTCATCATTTTGAGGCATTTTGTAAAATTTATACCACGTAAAAACCAAATGCATAATATCCTGTTACTGCATAGTTACATATATATACTTACATTTAAATCCCTTGTGGCACCAGCACCTTCAGCATTTTCCATATGCGTGTTAGTTTCTAGATTCGATTCCTGAGCACCATATGACCCCACCAAAGTTGATGTAACATCTGAGGTAGGGAGTTGGAACTTCTCACATTGAAGCATTGGTTTTTCATCCAATGAAAGAGACATTGCCTTGCCATCTCCTGCAAGAGACATTTCTTTATCATCCCCTGAAATATCCATCTGCTGTTCTCTGATATCAACACCCTGGTTATGCAAGCCAATAAGTAAATAAAAGGTGATTAAAATTCCCTGCAATGAAAAAAATAATTTGCAAAATCTGCAGTAGACAAAAAACTTGCAATTCACCATTTCATTTTCTACAGAAGTCGGTTGCATCTCATCTATGATGACACTTCTGTTTTCTGATGCCTGGTAACCACCATCAGTCTCAGCAAGATCGATTTGATCCATGCCATTTTGCAAATGGTTTTCCCCGAAAGGGACTTCTCGAAGACCTAAATGTCTTTCTTCATTCACGATATAAATAGATGTCTCCACATTGTTATCTGCACCATCTACGACACTTCTGCTTTCTAATACATGATGACCATCTTCAGTGCTGCATGCCTTGCTTTCTAATACATGAGGTCCACCTCCAGCACTGCATGTATTGCTTTCTAATACATGAGGAGCAGCTTCAACAATGCATGTGTTCCTTTCTAATACATGAGAACCAGATTCAACACTGTGTGCATTGTTTTCTAATACACGAGGACTGTCTTCACCACTGCTAGCATTGATTTCTGATACAAGAGAATCATCTTCATCACACCATTTATTTTCATCATAAACTGAAGCATAGTCTTTCTTATTTGGTAGAACAGTCCCCTCCAATGATTCATGTGCTACTTCCAGAAGCAGCCCATTACTCATGGTCACATGAGATGCTTCACTATGTTTATCTTTGTCATCAAGAGGTGTATAATTTATGGAACATGTATCAGCACAAATAGCACCCATATTCTTCACAAGCTCGCCATTTCCATAATTACTACTATGAGTATCCATTGATACAACGGAACACGAAATGGCATTAGAAGAGGAGTTTAATCGAGCTGTATCTTGTGAGTCAATTATGTGATCAACAGCATTATGCACAGGAGCCACATACACAGATTCCTGATGCACCGCGGTTGCCAAATGGCTAGTTGAATCAACAGACACACCAGCATCATCTTTTTTAAGACCAGCCACAGTCAAATTGTCTAACCCCGTCACACCTCTTGGAGGGAGCTCAGTTTCCATAAGGGGTCCCATTTTTAATGCATTAAGAGGTGTATCATTTATGGAACATGATTCAGCACAAATAGCACCCGCATTCTTCACAAGCTCACCATTTCTATAATTACTATCTTGAGTATCCGTTGATACAATGGAACATGTAACCGCATTGGAAGAGGAGTTTAAATGAGCTGTGTCTTGCAAGCCAATTAAGTGATCAACATCATCATGCACAGCGGACGCATAAACAGACTCCTGCTGAACCTCCATTACCAAACTTGTAGTAGAATCAACAGATATGCCAGCATCATCTTTTCTAAGACCAGCCACAGTCAAATTGTCTAATCCCGCCACACCTCTTGGAAGGAGCTCAGATTCCACAGGAAGCCCCGTTTTTGATGTTTTAAGAGGTGAATGTCTGGAATCCGATACGGGGTGGATGGTTCTATTGTGAGTATATATTTGGCACTGGAATGATGCCAGGACTGGGGACATACCTGGCAATAATTAACAAAATTATGTTTATTACTCTTGAGAGGCTTGAGCCACAATTGTGCAAATTAACGATGAAATAAACCAGAAACATTCAAATTCTAAATAAGAAAAACCATATAATTTAAGCCCAAATGATTCAACATTCAAATTCTAAAGGTAGAAAAAGCATAGATTTTAAGCGCAAAGAATCTATATAGCCAACCCTACTTAATGTGGGAAAGACTTTGTTGTTGTTTGTTGTTGTTGTGAGTATTCAGAGTCGTATTCGAGCCCGATTTTTCCTCCAAACATAAAATACAAAATGATAATATGAAACTTAAAAGAGATTATACACCATAAGTTAATTTTCATTCGTTGTCTTTCGTGTTACATCCCATGGACAATTAATGGGACGCACTAAGTCAAAACACTCTGACACAGAAGGAATAAGTGAACACCGGATCATCTTCATCCATTCAGCTCTGATGTGATCTGATGCCAAATGAATGGTGTGGGAAAAATGCGAGAATGTTATATTCAGAAGCAAACCTTAGCCCTCTATATATAAGGAGAAGCTAATGTTAGGGTGAGTAAACACGAATACAAAAAAATAACTACCCCATAAGCGGTACACCACTTATTACTCAACTCTCCTCAAGTTGTTCTGTGACAATTGTCTCTAATTGGGCGGGATCAGGCAGAGATAGGGTGATGGCATTGGTTCTTGTGTGGGTGGTGTGAAGAAAAATGAGAGAACACAGTGCGATACTTTATTCAGGGGGTATAAGGGTTTTTATATAGGCCTCTCGAACACTGAAAAGAGAAATTACATAAAAAGACCCCGATGGGATACAACTCAATAGAATAAAATAAAGCTAACTCTAACACTCCCTCTCAAGCTGGAGCATATCTATCAATCACGCCCAATGTGGAGATAATCACGAAAGACGTTTCTTGGGTAGCGTCTTCATGAATATATCTACAAGCTGAAAATCAGTGGAGGTGTGTGAAGTAGTGATCTTCTCTCCTCATACAGCATCACGAACAAAGTGACAGTCAATCTCAATATGCTTGGTCCACTCATAGAAAATAGGATTAGTGGCAATGTATGTAGCGGACTTGTTTTCTTAGTACAAAGGAACGGAAGTAGTAACAACAATACCAAGTTCTTGTGGAAAAGGGACTAGCCAAGTAATCTCACATGTGGCCTAAGCTATCACCCTATACTCTGCCTCGACATTAAATCTGGAGACTACGGTCTGCTTTTTGCTCACCAAGTGACAATGTTTACACCAACCATCATAGAATAGCATGTAGTGGATCAACGATCCTCAAGGTGAATTAGCATAGTATGCATCATCATAAGCAGATACATTAGTGTGGCCATTGACCTCATATAAGAGGCATTGCTCTGAGGTTTCCTTCAAGTAGCGAAGGATCGAAAGAACATCCTGCCAATAACTGTAAAATGGTCTCTTCATGTGTTGGTTGGCTCTACTCACAGCATAAGATATATCCGACCTAGTGATAGTAAGATAAAGTTTTTTTTGAGATGAAAGAGGGTGCAGTACCAAGAGAGGAACCCACCACAAATTTATTCATTCAACAGAGGAACGTTTACAACCTATAGTTCAACAGAACCATAGCCAATACAAGAAAAAAAACAAAAAATTACAAGTCTTGACACATATGCACTAGAGCCCTCTAGTGACCCAACATGTTGTCACACACGAACGGATGGTTCTGAAAAATCTTCTTGTTTCTCGCACACCAAATTGCCCAAAACAAAGCAAACGGAATAGATGCATTCTCCTGCGAGTTACCACAAGCCGCTCTCACCGAACTCCACTAAGAGTCGATGTCCCCGGGCCTAAGCCAAGACGTGTCTGCATGCTCCCAAACCGCGCCTGAAGAATCCCACCCAAAGAAGAGATGCTCTGAATCCTCCTACTCGACGCCGCATTTGTCACAGATGGTGTCCTCAATACCAAGTATTCTCGCCCTGCGCATCTTTGAAAGCAAACGTCCATGTCGCGCCAACCACATGAAGACCTTTATCTTCATTGAAACCTTGCTGGCCTAAATAATCTCGTATATCCAGACTTCCTGCCCCTGTTATGGCCCCTGCAACCTGCAGAAAAACCCGTACGCCTTCTTAACTGTAAAATTCCCCTCCCTCCACACAAAAGGGTCTTTGCCCCCTCCAGGGCCCTCGACATCCACCAGGTCCCCTAATAGGGCCACAACCTCCTCGCACCTCTGGTCCGATAGAGTAGCCACGAAAGTGGGCACCAAGATCCTGTCGACCAAAGCTGGTGCACCGGGGCACCCTTGTCGGCCGCAATAGCATACAGGCGTGGGTATTTATCCCTAAGGGTGTGTTTGGGTTGAGGGTTACCTCCTCTTTTGGGGGGTTTCTTCCAAAATCTATATCCTTACCCTTCTTGTGGGATCCACTCAAAGACCACACATTCTCTTATTTAATGCACCAAACAATTCATTTCTCTTTCATCTATTCCAACAAAAAATATATAATATACCATCTTATTATTTAAAAATTATAAAATACTTCTACTCACTTTTCCATACTTCAATATATCACAACAACCTCTCTCAACCTCAAACCATCTATCTAAACACTTAAACATAAAAACGGGTTACCCATCTCCAGATAACCCTTTATTCAAACGCATCCTAAGAGAACCCTCTCCCACCCAGTCGTCTTTCCAAAAGGCAAAACTATGCCCATCCCCTGACATTGGTCTTACCACCTCGTCCGATTCTAGCAGCACAGTGGACATTCCTCTCTAGAGAGAAGATGGCCACCTGCAAGATTCCACTCTCCACTGACCTTTGACTCCACAAATGCTATGCAGCACATTGTAGACCAGGTCATCTGACTTCTCCCAAACTCTAAAGGCCCACTTCGCCAGCAGAGCCTTGTTCATGCGCTTTAAATTTAGGACCCCTAAGCCTCCCAACTTCTTCGGCAAAGTCATAGTGTCCCATCCAATCAGGAGCAATCCCCCACCCTCATGTTTTCCATCGGACCAAAAGAAACGCTTCACCAGGCCTTCCAATCTCTTCTGCATGCTCACAGTGACCAACCGCGAGGAGAAGAAGAAAATCGGTATTGCAGAGAGAGCATGCTTAAGGAGTACCAACTTTCCGCCCTTGGTCAAAGTTCTTGCCTTCCACCCCACCACCTTACTTTCTGCCTTGTCAACCACCCCCCTCCAGTCTGCCACCCGCAGCTGACCAACCACCAAGGGGAGCCTCAAGTAGGTGGTGGGAAGGGATCTCTCCGGACAATGCAGGACCTGGCAAAGAGCATTGGTCTCCTCCTGCATGACCCCAAAAGGGATGACCCTCGACTTCTCCATGTTAAACCTCAGCCCCGACACCTCTCAGAAAATATCCATGATGTTGGAGGCATTTTTCCCATGATCTAGGTCTCCATCAATAAACAAAATCGTGCCGTCCACACTGCAGAATGGGGATGGAGATGTCATGCCTCTTGTACCCCATGCAGAAGCCATCCTCCGTTACCAGCCTCATCATCACCGCCAGCGCATCTATCACAATGACAAAGAGGAGCGACGTTAGTGGGCATCCTTACCTCACCCCCTCGTTGTGGCTGAAAAATCCCCCCTCCGGTCACCCATTCACCAGCACCGAGTAGGATGTCGTTGTGATGCATCTCTTCACTCAACCAATCCACTTGACAGGGAAGCATCTCTTCTGCATCGACCGCCAAAGGAAGTGCCAATCAACACTGTCATACGCTTTTTGATAAGTCCACCTTCCACATTACCCCTCTCTGGTTCTCCCTCTTCCAGTCAAGCACTAACTCCGATGCAAGGACCCAAGAGTCGGCCATCTGCCTACATGGTACAAAAGTCGTCTGCTCGGGCGAAATGATGTCTCCCAGCACCTTTCGCAGGCGATTCGCCAGAACCTTGGCCACAAGCAGGTAGATCAAATTGGATAACGCGATAGGCCTGATGTCCTTTACACGAACCGCTCCCTCCCGTTTCGGTAGTAGAAAAAAAGCGCCATGTTCAGCCTCTCAAAACCATGACTGCCCTCCTCAAACTCACGCAGGACGGCCACCACATCCGCCTTAACACAATCCCAGAACTCCCTGAAGAAATACATCGGGAACCCATCTGGACCTGGAGCCCCATCCGCATTAAGCTGCGACAGAGCCCGCCTAGCCTCCCCTCCGCGATAGGCGTAACCAGGCTTTTCTCAACCTGGGTGGAGATGCACCCCACACCCCACCTATGCCAGCACATCCCTCTCCTCTCACCCTCCTGGAGAAAGCGACAAAATGTGACCTTAGTCGTCGCCCAATCTCTGCATCATTCATCACCCTCTCCCCTCCCACCTCAATGCTCCTAATGAGGTTCCATCGTCTTCTACAACTAGCAACGGCATGGAAAAATTGTGTATTATTATCCCCCTCCTTCAATCACTTCTGTCTCGACCTCTGCCTCCAATCCACCTCCGTCTTTTTGTCTTCCAGATGCACTTGATTCATGAAGGTGCACCTCTCTTCCACTTCCTCAGCTAAAAGCTCCCTCGTATACTCTATCGCATCAAAACGAGAAATTGCCTCCTGGGCCTCCGTCCTCGCCCTCCGCCTCTGCTCCCGATTGCATCTTTTGAACTCAATCAACCGCTCTCTCAGCAACCCAAGCTTCTGAGTCATGACTGCCGAAGCCGACCCCCCCCCAAGGTTGCAGAAAGCGGTAGTCAGTACTCGATCGGCGGGGTCACTGACTAAGGATTAATCGGTAGTCAGACGACTAATTGGATTTTGTCGACCATTAGTCGGTTTTGAATTTTTTAGTTATTTTAAATATATAAATCATTTTTATACATAGATTTGTACATTTTCTATACTTTCATAATAAAACAAAAGAAGTAATTGACTTTAAATATAACATTATTGCATATTAGAATAAGTCTGCTTATATATTAACATAGATTTGTACTTTTTCTATACATTCATAATGAAACAAAAGAAATAATTGACTTTAAATATAACATGAAGCATATTAGAATAAGTTTGCTTTTAAAAAAAGCAAAAAACTAAAAAAATATAAAATCTTGATGTAAAAGTTGGGCGATTAGTCGTCTGACTAGGCCGACTAGTCGAGCTGACCGACTAATGGTCGACTAGGCCTAGTCGAGTCGGCTACCCCCCCTCCCGACTCGACTAGTTGGGCTGACTAGTCGGCCTAGTCGGCCGACTTTTACAAGCTTGACCCCCCCACCCTCCCCAGCTCTGTGTTTTGCCAGAACTCGACTACCATATCGCGGGCCCTCCTCGAGCAGCCAGGATCGCTCAAATCTAAAGAAGAACCTCGGTTACATGTCCTCTCCGGAGGACCACGGGATCAGGTTGTGATCGGAGTGGGCCCAACGCAGGGCGCGCGCATCTGCCAGCGGAAAGCATGTCGTCGCCTTGTAGAACACCAGAAAATGGTCAATCCGCGATCTCGGTCAAGCATTTCGCCAAGTGTACCGGCATCGCCCGGCATCAAAGATTTGCTGGCTCTTCTCGGCAATGAAAACCCTCACCTCCGTGGAGCCCGCATATGCACCCCCGCGCATACAAGGTCTATCCTCGGGTCGCAACATGACGCTGAAGTCCCCCCCAGTAATCCACATCTCATGAGGGTACCTCTCATGAATCTCATTCAAATCCTGCGTCAACTCCGCCCCCCCTCGCGCCATTTTGCAGGCCATAAACATTGGTCACCAGCAGTCGTAGCTCGTCCGCTTTTCGCCTCAAAAGGGTCAAGATGTTCCCAAAATAACTTCTAATGTGGGTGATGGATTGTAGAGATATATTTTAGTCTATGATATTCTCGTCTGTACCTTTTTCATATTTTCTTTTCTTGTTGGACTCTTTATGTATTTTACCCATAGGCTACTCCCCTATATAAGCGAGCTTAGGACGTATGGAATAAACAAGTTTTCTCATTTTTCCCAACATGGTGTCAAAGCGACGGTTCTAGACCGGAGTTCTTGAACCAAACCCTACCCCTAGCCTCCACCCTCAAGCCCTCCGTGCGCCGCCGCAAGCCACCTCGCTCCGCCCCGGCATCGGTGCTTCCGTGTGCCGCCTCTTCGCGCCTGTGTGCGCTTGTGCACGCATCTGTACACACGACTGTGCACGCGCTTGTGCACGCCTCCTCGCGCATGTGTCTGTGCATGCGCGTCTGTGCACGCACCTGTGCACCTATGCGTCGGTGCACGTGAAGCTGTGCCATGCACGCCTCGGTGCGTGTCCTTGTTTGTGATCCTGCACGCACGTCTGTGCGTGTGATTCCCGTGCACCTGTAGCCCTAGGCCAGCGCGCATGCAGCTCCAGCCTCATTCCGCGCACGCGTTTCCAGATTGATGGGTTTGGTTGCTTGTGTCTACACATGCAACTAAACCCGTTGATGTCCGTGTAGACAATCATATCTTTAGTCTACTCCCCTAGTCTTCCAATATCATAATATCAGAAAGCAAGGCAGATATTTCATCTACAGGCGCCTTCAGAGGTCCAACGCCTATTGTAAAGATGGATGGTTCAAATTATGAACTGTGGGCCATGCAGTTCTTGAGTATGATGAAGTCAACCGATAAGAAGCACATTCTTACTGAGGAAGAGCCTGCTGAGATGACAGGGGTTAATGCCTCTTGGGAGGCAGATGACGCATATGCCAAAGTCTGGCTTTACGGAACATTAGCAATTGAGATTGCTAACGATATTCTCCATCAACCCACTGCCAAAGCAATGTGGGACATTCTGGCTGCCACCTATTCATAGGCAAAGAATGAGATGAAGATTCTGCAACTTCAGCATGACATCTTTACAATCAAGCAGAATGGGCGGCCTCTACACTCATTGTACACGTCTTTACGTTGAATGTTTGAGAAGCTTTATAACTTCATGCCTCTCACAGCCACTCCAGAGCAACAGAAGACCTATCGGAATGCCACTATGGTGGGTGTTTTCCTGGCTGCCCTTGATCCAGAATACGAGGCAGCAGGTTCCCATATCTTGATGGATTCCACTATTCCTCCTACGGAGGAAGCTTTTCATAGGCTGAGTCGTATCATTGTTCCTTCGTCTACTGCAAATCAGACCGCCTCAGCCATGGCAGCCAATCGAAGTCGTGGGGGTCATCATCAGTTCCGTGGTCGTGGACCTCGGGCAGAGGAGGCCGTGTTCGGCCATCATGTACTTTTTGCCATCGTTCTGGACATACCGAAGACACATGCTATTCTAAACATGGGTTTCCTGCTTCTGCACGAGTAGCTGAACAGATTAAGCATCCATCTGCTTCATCTATGGATCAGCGATTTGATGACCTTGTAGCCCGTCTGAGGGGCATTATTCCTCCATCTGGTCCCGCTGCATCAGCACCTACTTCTGAGAGTCACTCCGACGTTGTTGCGTCTGCATCCACCAGTACATCAGGTAGCACTTATGCATTCACTAGCAGTAATGGATCAGATACTTTAGAGTGGATTATGGACTCTGGTGTCACGCATCATCTGTGTAGTGATCAAGGTCTACTTACAGGATACCGACAGGTTCCTCCAGGGCGTACTGTGGTTATTGCTAATGGGACACATTCCCCGATTACTGGTCAGGAGGAGATTAGACTGACACCATCCATGCAGCTCAAGAACGTGTTACATGTGTCTGATTTTTCGATGAATCTGTTGTTCATTAGCCAACTTACAAAGGATTTACATTGTCGAGCAATTTTGTATCCATCTTCTCTCATTTTTCAGGACATCCTTACGGGCAACGTGATTGGGCGTGGCTATGAGCAAGGCGGCCTCTATCGCCTTAGTCGGACCCCTTATGCTAGAGCCTCATCTATACCTGCTGGATTCATCTCCCCATTACTGTGGCACTTGCGCTTTGGATATCTACCGCTTCAGAAATTGTGTCATGTGTTACCCCAGGTTTCACCTCACACGTCCATCCAATGTGAGGCTTGTCAGTTGGGAAAGCATCATCGGTCTACCTTTCCCAGTCGGAGTAGTACCTCCAAGTTTGAGTTGTTTCATGTCGATATCGGGGGTCCTAGTCGTGTTCCAGATCATCAGGGACACAGGTTTTATATAGTTATTGTGGATGATTTCTCTCGTGTGTCGTGGGTCTTTCTATTAAAGAATAAATCGGAAGCGGGGAATATTATCATCAATTTCGTTAATGAAGTTCGTAATGTTTTTCTGCATCTGTTAAAATTGTGAGAAAAGATAATGCCCTGGAATTTTGTACTCATACCCTCTCCAATTATTTTTTATCTCAAAGGATTATCCACCAAACATCCTGCGCCTATACTTCCCAACAGAACGGGGTTGCTGAAAGGAAACATCGTCATTTACTTGATGTCACCAGGTCGCTTCTTATACATAGTCATGTCCCTCATTCTTTGTGGGGTGATGCTGTTCTAACGGCATGTTATCTCATTAATCGCATGCCGTCATCTGTCTTAGGTGAGAAAAATCCTTTCTCTCTTGTTTTTCCTAACAAAGAATTGTTCTCCCTTACTCCCCGTGTGTTTGGCTCGGTTGCCTTTGTCCACCAGTTGTCTCTAGGGATTGACAAGCTCTCTCCTAGGGCTGTCAAGTGTGTCTTCGTCGGGTACTCACGAACACAGAAGGGGTACAAGTGTTATGATCCATTGCGCAGGAGGTATCTCTTAGTGTTGATGTTACCTTTTATGAATCTGTTATGTACTTCTCATCAACAGGTGATCAGTTGGTACCTTCTGACACTACTGATGCTATATACATGCCACCACCACCATCACCTCACCACCTCCAACGCTACCCTCTCTTACACCTCCTGTCACTGTGCCTGTTTCACAATTGCCATTCCACTATACCCGTCGGCCTGCTTCTGGTCATGGTCACTGTTCATCATCTAGCTCGCCTGAGGTATGTTCTGAGAATATTAATATTGATGGATCTGATGTTCCCTGAGCAGGATGTGTTACAGAGGCCAGATGAGGAGGCAGGCGGCTTAGATCTACCTATTGCTCTTCGAAAGTAGAAACGCAGCTGCACGTCATATCCTATAGCATCATCTGTGTCTTTTGATCGCCTAACTGGAGAATTCAGGAACTTTATCGTTGCATTATCAGCTGTGGATATTCCACGGAATTACCAAGACGCGTTGAAGGATAGTCGATGGCGTTTAGTCATGGAGAAGAAATGCCTGCTCTTCAGTCCAGAGGCGCCTGGAGTCTTGTTACTGCACCTATTGATGTGTCTACAGTGAGCTGCAAGTGAGTCTTTACAGTTAAGCAGAATGCAGATGGCAGCATTGACAGATACAAGGCATGCCTGGTGGCTCGTGGTTTTACACAGACATATGGGGTGGATTATCTTGATGCATTCTTGCCAGTTGCTCGCCATTCCACTCTATGGATCCTCATCTCTGTTGCGGTTACTCGTGATTGGCCATTATACCAATTAGATGTGAAGAATGCATTCTTATACGGTGACTTACAGGAGAAAGTCTACATGCAACAGCCACCTGATTTTGCTGTTGAGGGGGGGTATCCTAAGGTGTGCAGACTTCATAAGACTATCTATGGCCTTAAGCAGAGCCCCAGAGCTTGATTCCAGAAGCTCCCAGACCTGTTTGAGAAATAGGGATATGGACGCTCTAATGCAGATCATTCCTTGTTCGTACAAAAGACACCCAGGGGAATTATTGCAATTATGGTGTATGTAGACGATATCCTGATTACATGTGATGATGAACAGGGAATTCAGAGGGCAAAAGAAATGATGGGTCGTGAATTCCTCACCAAGGACCTTGGATTTCTTAGATATTTCCTGGGACTAGAATTCGCCAGAAATCCTCATGGGTTGGTAATGACCCAGAGGAAATATGTCACTGACTTGTTGAGTGAAACAGGAATGCTTGGTTGCCGACCTGCCACTACACCTATGAATCCCAGTATGAAATTATATGAGGAGAAGGTACAGAGAACTGGTGGGCAAGCTTCTCTATGTTACTATTACCAGACCTGATATCTCCTTTGCTGTGAATCGAGTAAGCCAGTTCATGGAGCAACCACGTCAGGTACACATGGATGCTATACATATGATACTCAGGCACCTTAAGTCATCTCCAGGTGCAGGTCTGTTGTTCAAGAAAGGCAAGGAGGTTACTATCTCGGCATGTGCACATGCAGATTACGCAGGATGTCCTAAGGATAGGAAGTCCACCACTGGGTTTGCTGTGTATATTGGAGATTCTCTAGTCTCATGGAGGAGCAAGAAGCAAACAATTGTAGCAAGGTTCGGTGTTGAATCTGAATATAGGGCTATGGCCCAGGTCAGTACAGAAATGATGTGGGTAAAGGCTGTGCTTGCAGATCTATATATAGAAGTCCCGCTTCCTATGGCTCTGGAATGTGACAATCAGGCGGCTCTATTCATTGCAAATAATCCAGCATTTCATGAACGAACCAAGCACATTGAGGTTGATTATCACTTTATACGTGATATGATTCAGAAAGGGTTTATTGTTACATCCCATGTTAGCTCAGAGAACCAAACTGCAGACATCTTCACCAAGGCATTACTTCGAGGGTTGTTCCAGAAGTGTTCGTCCAAGTTGAGCATGATTGACATCTATGCTCCACCTTGAGGGGGAGTGTAGAGATATATTTTAGTCTATGATATTCTCGTCTGTACCTTTTTCATATTTTCTTTTCTTGTTGGACTCTTTATGTATTTTACCCATAAGCTACTCCCCTATATAAGAGAGCCTAGGGCGTATGGAATAAACAAGTTTCCTCATTTTTCCCAACATGGATGATTTCAACGAATGAGCTAGAAAGGGAAGGTCAGCAAATTGTTTTAACAAGAACCACATTTTTCTAGGCCTAAGAAAGCATATTTCCCTTACCGAAAACATTATGTTGTGTAACAAAATAAAATAAATCACAGAAGAAAGTTTCAATTATTCCGTAAAATTAATTTGAGTTATATTAGAGAACAAAACATTGCCATGTACTTTTTTTTCGAGAAGCAACATCACCGTCTATATGCAAAATGCAAAATTGATTTTTTTGGAAACGACAAGTGTAATCACGTCCATTAAATATCGGTGTCTAATACAAATTCATAAATAAACTACACAACAAAAGGCTATACATGATTGAAATTCAATTCAGCCTGACAATACCAGTTAAAAATATGCACGTGCAGGAAGCATACAAGGTTCGGAAGTAATATTCCTGAATGAAGGAATAACTTCAAAAAAAGAAACAGGATAAGAAAACAAGTCAATTTACAACATGAAGAAAGACTAAATGAAATAATCAATGTAAGAGCATCAACTCTGTCCATTTATAACAACATCAAGAAGGTAGATTCACACAAAGTGGAACGCTTCACAAAGTTTAAAGAAAGACATGATTAAGAATAGCCAAAATGCCAATAAAAATTAGCAATGTCACCTGTCAATACTGATTCATTAAATATTTCATCTTCCAATATAAACTTCTGGATCATCCATGTTTCCAAGCGAGTGCAAGGAGCCTTCTTTCTCATGCGGCGTAAATCATCGGTATTCATCAGTTGTTGTCTAATTATGCTGAATACAGGCACCCAATAAAGTTAATGTATACATAGAAAGAAATTAAGAATTTATCAATTCAGACAATATGTTAAAAATACAAATACGATATTACAAACAGAAATCAGGAATTCTTCCATTTTACTGAATTAAGTTTTTTTTAGCAGAAAGGAAACAAACATATTATACCATGATGTGTCATACGCAAAACTATAAGCACATTTGACTTTGAAAAACATGGACAAAGAAGAAAGAAGTCATACTCAGCATGTAAAACCATTGTATCATCTATCAGCACCTTCCTTTTTGGAACTCCTGGTTTTGGAGTTAACCTTGGACGTTTGGCTGATGGCACCAGTTGGAATGCTGGGTCGTCGTTCACCTTTAAAGAAGATGTCCTCTTTTTTCCCACTGAAGCAATTGCGGTTGAATGAGAAATTACACAAAAAAAACACATATATTATGCATGATATATAAAGCATTCGATGTTCTATAGTGGAAACGGATGGTGAACATATTCCACACATAGGACACCATCTTTTCCAGATAAATGGTATAAATACCTAATATGGAAGCCAATAAATCATCATCTTCAGGGATATAAGCCGCTTTTCTCTTCGATCGGGACAATCCCGGCAATTTCGCAGAGCTTCCTATTAAAAGATCTGGGGTGCCTTCTCCAAATGAAAGTACCTTGCCAGATAGATTGTGATTTATGTGGGCACTTCGATCAAGTTCCATAGTTCTTTTCCCTGCAGTAGATTGCTCAGAAATATTTGGGAAAATATGAGCACTACTTGAAGCCAACATAACTCTTTCCGGCTCCGGGTAAAGCCCCGCGATGGGCACACTGCCGTACGGGTGAGCACTTCCTGTGGGCTCGAACATTTTATTCCCTGCAATGTGCTGCCCTGTTTCATTTGGGAAAAGATGAGTACTTGTGGAAGCCATCATGATACTTTGAGGTTCCGGGTGATGCTCCATGACAGGCTGGCTGTTGCATGTGAGAGATGTACCAAATGGCTCCAATCTTCTTTGCCCTGCAATATTTTTCTGAGTCTCGTTCGGGAAAACATGAGCGCTTGTGGAAGACCCCATGAACCTTCCAGGCTCCGTGTAATGTTCCATGACAGACTGATTATTGCATGTACGAGAAATACCAACTGGCTCCGACATATTTTGCCCTGCAGAATACTTCTGTGTCTCATTGGGAAAATCACGAGAGCTCGGTGAATCCACAATAACTCTTTCAGGCTCCAAATAATGTTCCATTACAGGTTGAATGTTGCTTGTACGAGAAAAAACATCTGGCTGTAACATTCTTTGTCCTGCAATATATTGCTCTGTCTCAGGACCCTGAGTGCTTATGGAAGCCACCATGACTCTTTCAGGCTCCGTGTAATGTTCCACGGCAAACTGAGTGTTTCTTTGCCCTGCAATATACTTGTCTGTCTCAGTTGGGAATGAATGAGTACTTGTTGAAGCTGACGTGGCTCTATCAGGCTCTGTGTAACGTTCCATGACAGACTGACTGCTGAATGTGTAAGAATTACCAACCGGCTCTGACACTCTTTGCCCTGCAATATACTGCTTGGCCTCATTTAGGGAGCTATGAGAGCTTGTAGAAGCGGCCATGGCTCTCTCAGGTTCCATGTAATGTTCCATGTCAGTCAGATTATTGCATGTGCGAGAAGTACCAACTGGCTCTGGCACTCTTTGCCCTGCAATATACTGGTCTCTATCATTTTGGAAACCATGAGAGCTTGTGGAAGCCACCGCGGCTCTTTCAGGCTCTGGCACTCTTTGCCCTGCAATATATGGGCCTGTCTCATTTGAAAAACCATGAAAGCTTGTGGAAGCCACACTAGCTCTTTGAGGCTGGATGTAATGTTCAACAACAGACTGACTACTGCATGTGCGAGGAGTACCAACCGGTTCAAACATTTTTTGCCCTCCATTTAACTGCTCAGTCTCACTTAGGGTACCATGATCGCCAGTCAAAGCCACCATCACTCTTTCAGGCTCGGGGCACCGAGAACTTGCAGAGCTGTCATTTATTGAAGTTACATTTCCAGCCGTCTGGGTCGTCAGTGAATCACTGGTCATAAAAATTGCAGAACGAACATCTTGACCTGCATCAATAACGTAGTAACTCAGAGCCAAAAAACATTCGATACATAGAAGAAAAGGTACTTAAGCATGCCACACATACCTTCCTGTAAGGATGGATGGCAATCCCGTGGCATCTTATGTCCAGCTACAAAATCCATTAACTGGTGATTACTATTTCCCATAACTTGTTCCTCTGAAAAGGCACTATTGATATGCTCCTTCATCGCACAAGGCTTTAACTGGCATCCGAATTCAGGAGTGATCATCTGACCACTGTAGGAATAGTCCATAGCTACTGCAGGCTTAGATTGAGTAGAATTGAGCAGCTCAGGGTTATCTACAGGTAAACTGTGACTGTCTTCTGATGTCCCAATCGATGCAAGCTTAACACCATCAAGAGTTAAGGCAGATGTTAAAGGAGCATTTTGGGAATCTTGATGTAATTCTTGCGAGGAATACTTAAAATTATCTGCTTCAACAGCAAGCCCAGGATTAGGCACATCTAGATGACCACTAATTTTCTCTGCAGATTCTTCCATGAGTTGCTCGACAACGCCCCTCAAAGGAACACCTGCACATTGGGACACCAAAGAGGGATCTGCCACTTTGTTTCCTAAATCATGGCACTCCATTTCTACTTGCATCTTCTCGGGTAAAGCATCCCCTGTGTCATTTGATGGTGAGTTTTTCCCATTATGACTTAAAGTGCCATCCTGAAGGTGGACTGGAACTGCCTCTTCCAGTAATCCAGGAGTTGATGTTGCTTGAGAAGTTCCTAGCAGATCCTTTGGTGGCCCCTCAGTTGCAGGATTCTTATGGTTTTGTACTACATCCAGGGCTCCAGTATTTTCACAGGGAAAAATCACTTCATCAAGATCAGGAGTTCGAATATTATAACGTTGCAAATTTGTACTGCTAACCATCATATGTTCTTGCAACATATCAGGCTGGCCAGCACTGTGATCATAATTTACAACATCTTTCCTGGACTCCTCCACAGTCTTATTTTTGTCATGGTCAGTTTGATAGCCATCAACATCCATGTTAACAAATGGGGTGAATGGTGTTTCAGGTTGAGCCGATAACTGGTTCTCGACACTAGATTCATGCCCAAATAAGAAAACTCGAGTTATTATTAACCAATGGAACCCAACAATCAAACTGAAAATCCACTAAATTCTGAAAAGTAGCCAACTAAAAAATATATATCCAATTCAGCTTTCTGCATTTGACAATTATAAAACGTAGGTATACTTCCTACAATCAGCATAGACATACAACAAGGAATAGCAAATAGCATGGAAAGTCGGCTAGGAAACACATTTATTATGTACAGTTAAGATAATCTGTTCAATATTGAATAAGAGCTCCAAAAGAAAAATGCCACAAAATAGCATGAAATCTTACTTTTTTGTTGAAACAGAAGCACTACTAGTCAGAACATCCTTCTTCAAGAATAATCCCTGGTAAGCAACAAATGTACAAAAAGTTAAATAGAAATACTAGAAAGACGAACAATTCATCCAGAACAATGCCTTCATAGATGACTTGGGGCAGATCTACCTCACCAAACTCCAGGATGCATGATAAATAAAGAATACTTGTTGACTTCCATCAAATGTATATGGGACGAAATTTGAACATTAAACTTCTAGAGATTGGAACATTGAAAGTACCATCTGTTAACTTTGCTATTATATAACACCGATGACAATTTAACCTTAATACCTCATCCTATTTTTAAGGCCCTAAACACTTAATTTTGATAAAAATAAACCAGTGAAGAATGAAAATACAGAATACCGAAAGCTGTAAAATATCTCAACACTTCATCTCTCCAAAATCAAAATATACATGAGCAGTGGTGCAAAAAAATCCAAAATTATTTCCAAGCTACTTGGAAGAGGGCTGCCTATCAAGGATAGGAAGAGCACTGGGTTAAGGTGAGTGGGGAGCAGAGGTAGAAAGGAGTGTCCAAGGTTTCAATGTCCAATGTCTCCGATGCGAAGGGCTTGGCCATTTCGCAAGAGCTTGCCATGGCCTAATCATTTATTTTTAATAAATTAAGGAGGGGGCATTGTGTGGACACCTGCAATCAAACAGCATTGTGCGTAAAAAACTGGCAGACATCGATGGAGCCTCAACGGCAACTGCCAACGTTCCAGGGATGGATCCTTTTGTGGGCTGTTTGGATGCAGAGTGGCCAACCACTGTTGACCGGTTTCGGAAATATTTGCCCACACTAAGAGAGAATGTCCTGGCTTCACGTGGCACCTTCTTCATCAAAGGCGAGTTGGTTTGTGCATGTGGATTATCGTTGGAGGAGGCGACACAGATGTTAAGATCACTGGAGATGTCAGTAAGAGTGATAGGCGCATGTTGGCAACGGCCTCTGCAAAGGTATGGTGTTGATCATGAGGGTTGTCAGCATATGAATTTGCTTCAGATTTTACCGCTCACGCATAAATATTTCAGTTTGATAACCTCAACCCTTGGCCCCATTGTCAATGACAAGGTTGATCTCAAGGTTGCTGTCGAGCGAGACCTCGCACATTATCGTCGAGCTGGAAGGTAAGCCAGGTTAATTTCTTCCAGTGTAGGTTCATTATAAGGCTGACAAGATGGGGTTCCTTAAGCATTGGCCATAAAAGATGAAGGGTAACTTCAAGGGAACGAAGGGACAGTTTCCAAGGTTGAAATACGGTTTGAAGGTGGTGTGGATCAATTAAAGGATGGTCCACAGATCATGTAAGGCGTTTACCAGGTCAAGGCATGAGTCTTGTTTTGAGAGTCTTGATTATCCGCTCACCGCCATTGAAGGTCCAATGAACGTGGATCGTGCGTGTGGGGCAAGAGGAAGACTCCAAGGTGGCGATCAATGTGAATCATGTACAAAGGGAGGTTTCGGGGACTGTGGTGGAAGGTCTTCTCCTTCGGCATCTATTGCCTACTGCAGATGGGCAAGGTTGTGACTATTTTTAGATGGAAACAAGGTTGTGATTGCCGCTCAACATTTGAAAATCGTGTTCCAAGAAAGTTGTGATGCCGATAGCTCCATATCGTGCATAGAAATGTTTTTTTTTTTTGAAGCCAAGAAAAGAGGGATACACTCAATGGTGTTCACCCCAATATATAACTTTAACACAAGCATGACAATATTGGAGTCGACTCCAATGGAGATGACTATGACCATGAGTCTTGAAACCATGACAGGGTTTGCCAAGGTGCCTCAGTCACAATCCTTGCCTAAGACAATGGTGGGAAGGTGAATGTGGTAATGAACGACCTTTACAAAATGTGGTCGTATAAAAGATGCGAGTTTACGAGTTTGGGATATATGTTGCGTTACCATAGGAAAGTCCTCAACGGAAATATTCAGAATATGTGAGACCCGATGAAGAGGGATCTTATGGCAAGTTATATGATGAATTGCATGCCAGAAATTGTATTGTTGTAGGTCACAAAATAGAGCAATGAACGACCAGACAACGAGGACCATACGTGGTACCAAATCAATAGACTTCCTAGTGGTTGATGGCAAGTGGGAGAGCACAAGGGACCTTTGATTGATGGAATGGGGATATATTAGAGTAGGAAGAGGAGGGTGACTATCTGGACATGGTGAAGGATTAAAAAATACTTTTGCCAGATGAGATTGATGGGAAGTTGGAGCAGCAGAATTTTGTCAAAGAGGACAGAAAAAAGAATGTATGGCAGCCCTCCATGAAAATGGAAAAAACGAGAAATGCGAAGATTGCCTTCTTCCACTCAGGTGCTAATGGAAGGAGGTGAAACCACATTTAGCCAGTTGAGGTCTCAAGGACTCAATACTATGGAGATAAATGGGTAGGGAAAGCAACGATGGTGAAGCACTTCAGACTGTTAAATAAGTGCAATAGAGACCTAATCTAGAGATGGTCAGGAAGGTGGCCAACAAACTTAGTACTAAGCACACCAATTTTCGGATAAGTGGCTTCTCTGGTTATGAGAATTAAAAGGTTGTGCATGATGGACGATTCCCCTATAGACCAGATGGGTTCCCAATTTTTCCCTTCGGATGAATTCTCAGATAAGTTGAGTTCAAATGTTATAAAGGTGATTGAGGAATTTCAGGGAGGAGAGGGAGGGTGAAGCAACTCTTTTCTAATTCCTAAAAAAAGATATTGTAATAAAGATGGGAGGACAAAACACGATTTACCCTAGGTCTTACTAACAAGCAGAAAGGGGTGACGAACACATTAGTTTGCTTCAGACTACTTTCGTCCACGAAAGGTCGAAGGTGGAAATACAGGTTATGATTTCTGAGATTGTAGCTTACTAAAAGAGGAGACAAATGGAAGGTTCGTTGTGGAAAGTGGAATTCTATAAAGCATCTTTGGAGCTCCCTATACAACAGGTGTTTCTCATACTTATAAATGGTTTGGATGAAGAAATGTGTCATATCAACATCATTCTATGTTTTGATCGCAGGCATCGAAAGATGGTTTCTTCCATCGACAGGGAGGTGTCACACAAGGATGTCATTTGGCACTACTCTTGTTTGTATGGGCGGCGGACACTCTGGTCGTGGTGGTGTTCCATGATATGTAAGAGGGTGTTTCAAAGGATTCTCGACACACGATGTTTCTATTCATGTTTAGCAATATATGAATGATTACGTCCTGTATGGAATTGAGGAGGCCTTGATTGACATTTTTGTGAACTTTTTTGGCTGTGAACTAACAGAGAAATCCATGCCCGTACAATTTAGTACATACGAAGAGATTGTTGTTGCAAGTAGAGCTATTGGCATGCCATGTGTGTTGAGATATTTTCTATCTTTTATCTCTTTCATATCTTTTATGTATTTTCTATTTTTTCTATCTATATTATGTAATTTACCCAACAGGTCTCTCCTCTATATAAGAGAATCATGGGGTCTCGTGAGAATGCAATTTCATTATTTTCCCTCAACATGATATCAGAGCGACGATCTTAGACGGAGTTCTCGTACCCCATCGTACCCTAGCCACCCCCTCCTTCCCTCTCTCTCTCTTTGTGGGCCACGCCATACGCCACAGCCTCCCTCAGCGTGGCTGCCGTGTCGTAGCCCCTTCCTCCGCGTGGCATGCCGCCACTCTACGGGTCGTGCCGCCGCCTCCCTCCACGCGGTTGTCACGTCACCGTCTCTCCCTTCACGTGGCACCCGCATGTAGCCGTCCGTGGGGGTCGTTCTGATCCCTACACGGGCCATGTGGGCGGTTTTTCCTCCTCTTCGTGACCAAACTGCATGTCTGAAACAGTCGGACTTTGACCGAAAAATGAGATTTCAGACCTATAAATCTCATTTTCCGGCCTCAGCGCAGCTTGAGGAGTAACGATAGCTATATGAGTCTACACGTACAACCAATCTCTCATATGATCGCGTAGACTTGCTCTTATCGATTTACTTTCCCAGTCGAGTTCCGTTTTTCGGCATTCTTTCATCAAGTCAGAAAACAAGGATGATGTCTTCTCATCGTCTGGTGCCTTCAAGGGCACGGCTCCCATTGTGAAGATGATGGGACTAACTATGAGTTATGGTTTATACAATTTCTGATCCTTATGCAATGCAACAACAAGGAGCACATTCTGACAAAGCCAGAGCCGACGGACAAGACTGGGGACAATGCTTTGTGGAAGCAAGATGTCGCGTAAGCGCATATTTGGCTCTCTAGGACCCTCACCACAGAGATAGCCAATAATAATGTAAATCAGTCCACCGCCAAGACGATGTGGGATATTCCGGCATTCACTTATGCTCAAGTGAAGAATGAAGCTAAAATTCTTCAGCTTCGATTTGACATATACAAGGCAAAGCTGAATGACTATACACTGCACACATTCTACTCCTAGCTTTGTGGGATGTTAGAGAAGCTTCACAGCTTCATGTTGATTACGACCTCTACAAAACAACAAATGGCATACAGGAACTCCGCGATGGTAGGAGTTTTCTTAGTTGCATTTGATCCAAAGTATGTGGCAGCACGAGCACAACTTCTTAATGGGACGACCATACCTCCTATGGAGGAGGCTTATAGTTGTCTCATCAGGCTTCTTATTCCACATGTAGCTGCCACACAGACTTCCTCAGCGATGGTTGCTTCTCGCGGCAAAGGGGGTTCTACTCAGTTCAGAGAACGTAACCCTCATGGCAAAGATGGTAGATGTCAGCACGGTTCCTACACTTATTGTTGTCATCATCCAGGACACTCTGAGGACACATTCTAACAGAAACATGGGTATCGCACATCTTCTCATGTGCAGAGCAGATTGAGCCTTCAGACATTACAGCTCCTCAGGCAGATCTAAGCCTTGATGACATTGTCTCTCGTATACGAGAGATCATGACTCCAGTGATCGACACTACCATTACAAGATCCACATATACTGCAGCATCAGCTAAAGCTCTTCGAGCTCCTCAGGTATCGCATTCGCATATGCTTTTACTGAATGTAGCAGTGGAGATATGACATAGTGGACAAAGCCTCCAATGCTTCTCACCGCCTATGTGGAGACAGAGACCAATTCAGATCTTACAGGTCTATACCCCCTGGTAAATGGATCTTCATTGCAAATGGAGTTCACTTACCCATCACAGGGTAGGGGGAGGTGCATTTGACGCCATCCATGCGCCTGCAGAATATTTTATATGCTCATGATTTTCAGATGAACTTGATGTCTATTAGTCAAATTACAAAGGATCTGCATTGTCGTGCCATTTTTTACATCTCTTATCTGGTGTTTCAAGACATACTAATGGGCAGGGTGATTGGATGTGATCGTGAGTAGCGGAGGCTCTACAGACTGATCCAGCATCCTCATGCTGGTGCTTCTACTATTCCTACTGGACCAATCTCACCGTATCTGTGGCACCTTCGTTTTGGCCACCTTCTTCTGCAAAAGATATGGCATGTCCTCCCACAAATCTCTACGCGATCTCCCTTCCAGTGTGAGGTTTGCTAGCTTGTGAAGCATCACTATTCTTCATTTCCATCTCGTCAGAGTTGGAGCAGTCCTCAGTTGTTTGAGCTCCTTCACTTAGATATTTGGGGCCCGAGTCGTGTCCCAAATCACTAGGGACATTATTTTTATCTGGTTGTTGTAAATGACTATTCTAGACATTCTTGAGTTTTCTTGTTAAAGAATAAGTTTAAGGATGTGCCTGTCAGTATATCATTTATTAATGAGATAAAGAATATATTTCTGCTACTGTCAAGTATTTGCGTTCTGATAATACCTTAGAGTTTTGCATTTTACAGCTATCCGAGTTTCCCAGGTATCTTGGCATTGTATAGCAGACCTCATGTGCCTATACATCTCAGCAGAACGGCGTTGTTGAACGTAAACATCGTCATTTATTCGATGTGACCAGAACCTTTCTGATTCAGAGTCGTGCTCCTCACTCTTATTAAGGTGATGTAGTTCTCACTGCCTGCTACATAGTAAACAGTATGCCATCCTCTATTTTGGGAGAAAAGGTACCTTTTTCGATTGCGTTTCCCGAGAAGAATTGGGTCTCCCTTACACCCCGTGTGTTTCGATCTGTGGCCTTTGTTCTGATGAGGAGGTCTACATGCCTCCACCTCCTACAGCTCTACCACCTCCTACAGCTCTACCACCTCCTGCACCTGCTCTACCACCTCCATCACCACCACCACCATCACCACCTCTAGTATCTACACCTGCTCTTGTAGTTGCCCATGGAGCACTACCCACGTTGACTCAGTTTTTTCCACGTGTGTTTACTCGCAGGTCTCGCGTTGTTCCCCCTGCTAACAGGTCTTCACCATCATCTAGTACGCCTCAGGTAGGTAATGAGAACATTGTTTCTACTGATGGCACTATTGAGTTATCTATGCAGCGAGATCCATTATATGATAAGCATGTACCCTCTCAAGAGGGAAACTTACAGATTCAGGAGGTAGCAGATGATCTCGATGTGCCCATTGCTCTACGAAAGCAGACACGTACTTGTGTTTCATATCCTCTTACAGTCCAATTTTCTTTGAACAGACTTTCAGACGATTTCAAGAGATTTACCGTGGCATTGTCAGCCGTGGAGATACCACAGACATGTCAGGTTGTCATTCAGGATAGTCAGTGATATCTTGCCATGTAGGAGGAGATGGTCGCGCTACAGTCATGTGGCACTTGAAGCCTGATTTCAGCTCCAGTTAGTGCATCCATTGTTGTAAGTGTGTGTTCACGGTGAAGCATCGAGCAGATAACAGTGTAGATTGCTACAAGGCGAGACATGTGGCACGTGGGTTCACCCAGACATATGGGGTAAACTATCAGGATATATTCTCTCCAGTGGCCAGGCATTCTACTCTGTGTATACTTCTAGTTGTTGCAGTGAGAGGGAATTGGCCCCTCTATCAGCTTGATGTGAAGAGTGATTTCTCCATGGTGAACTACAGAAGGAGGTTTACATGCAGCAGCCACCTGGGTTCCCTGCTGAGGAGGAGTTTCAGAAGGTTTGCAGGCTTTACAAGGCGATCTATGACCTTAAGAAAAGTCCAAGAGCATGGTTTCAAAAGCTCTCGAATTTGATACAGCAACAGGGGTTTGTGAGATCGATTGTTGATCATTTTCTGTTTGTTTAGAGGACTCAGAGAGGTACAGTTATCGTACTTGTATATGTCGATATCAATGTTACAGCGGATGACGAGCAGGGCATTCAAGCTGCTAAAGACTTCCTATGTCAGCAGTTTGTGACCAAGGACCTTGATAGCCTACGCTACTTCCTTGGACTGGAGTTCGCCAGGAACTAGTGAGTTCTTGTCACGACCCAAGGAAGTATGTTACAGATCTTCTCTCTGAGACAGGCATGGCAGATTGCAAGCCCGCCACTACTCCTATGGATCCAAGCATGAAGCTCTATGATGATGACATTGAGGAGGTCGATAAGAAGATGTACAGGGAGCTTGTTGGGAAGCTTCTTTATGTGACCATCACCATGCCAGATATATCCTTTGCATGAGCAAAGTGAGTCGGTTTATGGAGTAGCCTATGCAGGCACATATGGATGTCGTCCATATGATTCTGAGGTATCTGAAGGTCTCAAATGGCACTGGTCTTCTATTCAACAGAGGTACATCCCATGTCGTTGCAGCTTGTGCAGATGCAGATTATGCAGGGTGTAAGACGGGAAGTCTACCTCTGACTTTGTAGTGTTCATAGGAAGTTCTTTGGTGTCATGGAAGAGCAAAAAGCAGACAGTGGTTGCCAAATCCAGCGTAGAATCAGAATACAAGGCTATGGCACAGGCTAGCACAGAAATGATAAGGGTCAGATCTATTCTTATTGACCAAACTGTTGAGGTGTCTCTTCCCATGCACCTCCAATGTGACAACCAGCCCGCTATCTTCATCGCCAACAACCAATGCACCTCCAATGCCCCTTTTATGAGATGACCAAGCATATCAAGGTAGATTGTCCCTAAACTAGTACTGCAGCTACTGCTACAATAACTTAGAAGCTTTGAGTTCTTCTAGGGTGACAGTGACACACTGAGACTAGAGTAATTTAGGGATCAAAAGTTAAAACCAATTCAAGAAGCAACCAAACATCAATTTTCCCGGACGAACTTCATAGTTGTTAAGATTACCTCATTGAGATCAAGACCAATCTGGGAAGTGTCTCCATCGCCAAACCTCTCTTCAGAAAACAAAAAAAGACCATGCACGTTCAGTGATGAGAAAGAAAATGTATAAATAATCAGCAAGAAATGACCACAAGCTCTTTTCTTCGAAAGAAACGTCTAATAAAAGTAAGACATTCAACAATACAAACCGTCAAGCCCAAACTGTGTTGCAGAGTATATAATATTCTCCACTTTATCTTGAAGTGTAATTTGTTCCCTCGTGCTGACATGGTGATCCACAAAGTTGCTGTGTTTTTTCATCAAAAATTAAAACAGCCACATGTAACATATAACTCTATAGCAATATAAACTGCATAGAAACTAAACCAGGCAAAATGTGGAAGATAAAGATAAGTCTAAGCTCACCCTTGAAGAACAGCATCCGGTAACTCAAAGTCATCAAGGTCGAATGTCTCAGGGAGAGTGATGGAATGATAGGGTGCAGTTGATTCTTCTGGGGGAAGATCAACTGCCGTCGAACGAAATGCTTGTTTTATCTTGAGCAAAGCCTCGCTACAATCATGAAATAGATAGTTCACCTTCTTTGAATATATTCTCACTACACCAAGAAGAAGATGACTGGAGAGCCGCAAAGCAATAGGAACTTCTGGGCAGATAATTGAATCTGCAAAATGGGACAAAAACATAATCTGACAATTTGCAGGTTGATAAATTCTAAAAGTAAAGGATTACATTAATCAAGAATCAAACTTAATGTGATCCATCACTTACAAAATTGGGCCTAATCCCCATCACAGAGTATGCAGATGGCAACAAGAACTCTTAAATGTACTCAACATTTCATTAAATTTATTTAAATATCGCTGAAGGGATGGCTGAAACATGGCCAATTACGCATCTTAGCTGACAAAAAGCAGCCGGACTGACTTTCAAAGTATCTGTGTAATATAGGGTTGTTTTTTGTGTTCAAAATGGTGAAGACAAATTAAGTATATTAATTCATCCAAGTGATTTCCATTTTTATGATCATTAAATGAGCAACAGATGATGTTCAGGTTCTGAAGTGTCTTGCTCAAAACGTCAGGACTTACAGTTAGTGTATTACCAACATTTAATTATTAACAAGCCTATACATCAAAATATTGGTTATCACACTAATACAACGACAGAGGTGATGCACAAAATATGCAGAACATTTATGCAGCTATAGCTTATAACCATAACTACTACTCGGCTAGCGAGATGATAGATAAGAGAAATCCCTACTATTCCAAAATAAATATGTTACAAATCAGCAATATGAAACCATAACGGAAGACATGTATAAGCAACAGAAAAATACACCTAAATAAGATGGGCAAGGAAGGGAGACAGATGGTTCATTGAACGGATCAAACAACAAGTACAATGCATAATGATAGTAAATATAGCACACATGTAGTCACACGACCAAAATTGTAGGGAGAACAATGCCCTATTTTAATCCCCCAACCATGGCCATCTCTCACATATCAGTTTTGAATATGATTAATATGTAATAATATCTAGCTAATATTTTTTGAATTTTTTTATGAACTTATTTTATGAATAAATTTTTAAAGTTGATATGTAATTTTTATTTTGGTTTTTGATTTATAATAAATAAGAAAATGTTTTTATTTTCAAAACTGATTGAATAGTATAGAGTGGATTATTAGGTCTTTACAGGTATTTTTATAATACTTTTATTCAACATTTATTATTTATTATGTATTTAGTATATATATATGAGGAAAGGGAGCCTGCTGCCCAAAGCAGGCAAGCTCCCTGCTCCACAGATTTTGGCCGTTGGATGTGGAGAGCTTGAACCGTTGGATTTGATGGTATGTTTCTGGCAGCATGTCAGACAACGTAATCGGCAACATCTTCCTTCCCCCATCTTCTCCACCCGGACCTTGAGAAAGAAACCCAACTCTCCCGCGCACATACTCCTCTCCCACACACGCACGACCTCTTGAACGACGCCCTCCTCCGTTGCGGCAGCTCCAAGCCTCTCCATGCACTTCCATCTCTCCCCGCGACAGAACTACATTGTGACGCCGTCCCTCGCATCCTCCACCACCAGCATCTACGTCGTCCCTGGCACCCCCTCCTTCAGCGCCACTTTCCTCCTCCAGTGGCACACTCCTCCCTCCTCAACTGCCTCCCCCCTTACCGCAACCTGGCTTCGTAGTTCTCTCCCATTGGCATCTCCTCTCCTCTCCATAGCTCTGTGTCGATGCCGCCGAGTCAATGGCCACAGATTTTTCCATCTTTCAGGCCATATGCTGATCTAAACATGATCTAATGTATTCTAAAGCCCAATGAAAAGTAAAGTCTCTGCCATCGTCATCAGTTACACCATCACAATTAACTGCATTTCATGACAGATTACCGAATTAATTAAAGATACATACATAACAAGCATTAAGGTTCTCAAAGCTTTCCCATTTTATAAACTTATAAGAGAATGTGGGTAAAGCTTTCAAAAAAATATCCAAATGAATAGCAGACTATGCCCCGCCTCCTCACTCTCACACCCTCAGGAGCCGAAGGCCATTGCTCGCCTCCTTGCTCATGCGATTGCGGGAGCCGAAGGCCGTTGCCGAGCCTCCTGTTTTGTACTCCTGCAAGAGTCGAACACCTAGAAAATCCTTAAGTACCCCATGCTTGCATCTTCACATTAAAAATGGCTAATTTTAGTTACTATAATATCTCTTCTATTTCCCAGGGAACCATCATGTACCAATAACAATGAGTAATATATTTTAATTCTTATTTCTAATGAAATCAATTATCTCCTAGTCATCTTTCTTTTTAAATAAATAATGTGATTATGTTTTTTAATTTCTAAATAAAGTTCTGTTTACATTTTGATGGAAAATAGCTGTAAGATGTTAAGCATATTCTTACGATGTCATTTTGTCAAATTGAAATAATGTTCTAACTCATTGTCCGGGGTGAGTCAGGAGGACTCCGTATTTCTTATCATGCATTTTGAAGACTGGAGTGTGTATTGTAGGAACTAAACAGGGGTCATGTTTTGGAGGCCTATACTTTGTTTGTTTTACTTCCGCGAGCAATGAACTTGACTTATTCAGTAAGTCGAATGAATTTGTTTCATATACATGCAGAAATAGAATCCGTAAAATGTTGTAATCATTGTGCAATCTTCGTCCTAGTACTTGTAACTGATGACGATGGCAGAGACTTTACTTTTCATTGGGCTTTAGAATACATTAGATCATGTTTAGATCAGCATATGGCCTGAAAGATGGAAAAATCTGTGGCCATTGACTCGGCGGCATCGACACAGAGCTATGGAGAGGAGAGGAGATGCCAATGGGAGAGAACTACGAAGCCAGGTTGCGGTAAGGGGGGAGGCAGTTGAGGAGGGAGGAGTGTGCCACTGGAGGAGGAAAGTGGCGCTGAAGGAGGGGGTGCCAGGGACGACGTAGATGCTGGTGGTGGAGGATGCGAGGGACGGCGTCACAATGTAGTTCTGTCGCGGGGAGAGATGGAAGTGCATGGAGAGGCTTGGAGCTGCCGCAACGGAGGAGGGCGTCGTTCAAGAGGTCGTGCGTGTGTGGGAGAGGAGTATGTGCGCGGGAGAGTTGGGTTTCTTTCTCAAGGTCCGGGTGGAGAAGATGGGGGAAGGAAGATGTTGCCGATTACGTTGTCTGACATGCTGCCAGAAACATACCATCAAATCCAACGGTTCAAGCTCTCCACATCCAACGGCCAAAATCTGTGGAGCAGGGAGCTTGCCTGCTTTGGGCAGCAGGCTCCCTTTCCTCTATATATATATATATATATTATATAAAGTATATATGGACTAGTTTGTAATTAAAGGAAACTTATTTAGTTCACTTGCAGTAAAGAACAGGCACGCAGGTCGAGCATGCAAATTTGATGCAGCAGCACATGGTTGTGCCTGCGAATCCAATGGAGTTAGGACATGTTCACGATTATTACAAATGTGGAGGTTATCTGTGCAATTTCACCACCACCCTCGTCATCATAAAATATGAAGGATGCCTCTCGTAGTTTAAAAGGCTCTTTAGGATTGTGTGAACAAATACCCGGTAAAACCTTGAAAGTTGAGGTTAAATCTTCTTTAGTGTGTTCAAGGAAAGGTAATCATATATGAGGTTTTGTTACCCGCATTTTAAGTAACAAATATACAACAACAACAAATATAGTGGGAAAAAATATTAGATCCAGTGATGGAAAGTAAAACCTGAAGTCTAGATAAAAAGGTTTTTCCCACTAGCAGTTTTCTCCTTAAAAATCATTAGGTATTCTGTGGTTTGAATTTTGGCGATCATTTTTTTATAGGAAAGAAGGGTGGCGTTCCAATATGAGACCCACCTCACTATGTGTATGTATCAAAAAGTTTGTATTTACATCATATTACATTTGTCATGACAAACAAAGCATCCTACAATGCTCAATTACATTTTCGATATAAAACATTTGCCCCTCAAAAAAATAACCATGTTCCTGGCACACCAGATCGACAACAGCAAAACAAAAGGTGCGAGTTGTCCTCATGTCCGAAGTAGCAAATCGATCTAATATCTCGCCAGAAGGCGGTGCAATCTCGCCGCGCAAGCCACGTGATGCTGGCCCGCTTCCATACCTCAGCAGAGAAAGGACATGAGAAGAACATGTGGTCCACATCTTCCACCGCCGACTTGCATCTATCACACGTCACATCCTCCAAACCCAGCAGTTGTCCCTGACGACCTTTGGTTAGAAGCGTCTCGAGCCTGAGCAGCCAAAGGAAGACCTTAATACGGTTCGGCGTCTTACACCGTCAAATCAAGCTCGTGTCCAGCCAAAGGAAGACCTTAATACGGTTCGGCGTCTTACACCGTCAATCAAGCTCGTGTCCACCCTGACATCTTCATGAAGCACCTCCACATCCTCAACCAGGGAACAGTACATCTTCCTCACCATAAACTTACCATCTCCCCAGATATAGTGATCTCTGCCCGATGTTAGACACTCGCTCTACAACAGCTCCGTCTGAAGCGCAAGGAACTCCTCCACCCTCCTGAGCTGACAAGGGCGATGCGAACACCGGAGACCAAACCCCCACAGTCCCACACTTGCTGCCACACTCGCCTCGTCATCCTAACCAACCTTGGGAGTCGTGGAGTAACATTCCCCCAACGCTCCATCCCCCATGTGGTCGCCTCTTCAAAGTCGAAAAAATGATCCACTCTGAAGCATCAGACTCAATTAAATAGCGATCTCCGGAATGACCGCAGTAATCTCCTTCCACAGTGAGCACAGAAAACGTCCCAGGATGACCTCCAGCAACATGGTCACACCATAAATCTTCCTTAGCAAACGACACACTAGGTCGTCTGACTTCCCCTAAAGCTGAATCACCCATTTCTCCATAAACGTCGTATTCATCTCCTCCATCCACAGTAATCCAAACCGCCCTACCTCTTCGGTGCCGTCACCTTACCCAATCCACCAGATGGAAACCTTTCCTGCCCTAACGTTTGTCTGACCAAAAGAATCTCCTCATCAGAGTCTCAATCTTGGCACACACCCAAGCACGCAACAACCTCGTGGAGTAGAAGAAAATCGGGATGGCCAAGAGAACATGCTTCAAAAGCACCACTTTCCTTTCCCTTGAGAGAATCGATGCCTTCCAACCCGCCAACCTCCCCTCCAGTCTCTCCAAAAGTGTCCTCCAATCCTCAGATCTCGGCTTCCCTGCCACCAGTGGGAGACCAAGGCCTTAAATGTCGGTTTCGGTTACCATTTCGGTATCGACCAAAACAGAATTTCGATGGAATTTTGATGGAATTTCGACCGAAATTTAGGTCATTTCGATCATTTTTTGTACTAGGACCCCCATATTTCGGTCATTCCGATCATTTCGGTCGAATTTCGATTTCGACCGGATACCGATACTCGACAGAAATTCGACCGAATTTCGCTGAAATTTGAGGCCATGTGGGAGACCCAAGTACATGCCAACACCGGCAGTCGCATGCCGCAACTCCTCCTCACGAGAGGAACCGTCATTTATTTCTCCCTATTGACATGAAGCACGTGTGGGGAAAATGAAAGCATTGTTTATTCTTGGGAATCGTAGGTTCTCTTATATAGAGGAGACCTATGGGTAAATTACATAAAACATACATAAGAAAAGATAAACAGAGAGACAATACATAAGATATAAAAAGATCTCTATACTACTCCTCAAGATGGAGCATAGATGTCGACCATGCTCAGCTTAGATGAACACTTCTGGAAAGATCCTCTGGGCAGGGCCTTGGTAAAGAGATCAGCAGTTTGATCACCTGAGTTGACATGAGAGGTAGAGAGAAAACCTTTCTGGATCATATCCCGTGTATAGTGGCAGTCCACTTCAATATGTTTTGTTCTCTCATGAAACGCATGGTTGTTGGCAATGAATAGTGCAGCATGGTTACCATACTGTAACTGCATAGGAAGAGGAACATCTATATGTAAATCTGCAAGAACTGCTCGAACCCACATCATTTATGTGCTTGCTTGTGTCATAGCCTATATTCAGATTCAGCACTTGACATGGCAACCACAGTTTTCTCCTAACTCTTCCAAGATACAAGAGAGATGCTAATGAATACAGCAAACCCTGTAGTGGACTTTCTGTCCTTGGAATACCCTGCATAGTATGCATCTGCGCATGCTGAAATGGAAAGATCTGCCCCTTTTCTGAATAATAATCCTGCACCTGGAGATGACTTTAGGTATCTCAGTATCATATGAACAGCATCCATATGTAGTTGCCAGGGTTGCTCCATGAACTGACTTACCCGAATAACTGTTAAGGAGATATCATGCCTAGTGATAGTGACATAGAGAAGCTTTCCCACCAATTCTCTATATCTTCTCTTGTCTACATCTGTATCATCGCCATATAATCTCATACTGGAATCCATAGGAGTAGTGGCAGGTAAGGGTGCACATGGATCGGATAAAATCCGTAATCCGATCCAATCCGATGTCATGGGATTGGATCGGTTTGGATTTATAAGTTTAATGGATCGGATCGGATTGGAATTTTACAAATCCGTTCATTTATGGATTGGATCGGATTATTGTCAAAATCTAATCCGATCCAATCCGTTAATCCGTTAATAAATAATAATATATACTACTTTATTTATTCTCAATAAAGCATATTATATATTACATTTTTTTTGAAAGCTATGTGTAAATATTCAAGCTAGTCTATGTATAACTTAAACATATTCCAATTCAAGTTTTACTACACACAACTTGCTGGAAAACCCCTTATCTCACCCTACTAGTTGGTATAGAAAAAGTAATACCTACCCGCAATGTCCTTTAGGCCCTTCCAATTTTTCAAACGAAACAAACTTCTAAAAATCCAATCCGTTAATCCGTTAATAAATAATAATATATACTACTTTATTTATTCTCAATAAAGCATATTATATATTACATTTTATTTGAAAGCTATGTGTAAATATTCAAGCTAGTCTATGTATAAACTTAAACATATTCCAATTCAAGCTTTACTACACACAACTTGCTGGAAAACCCCTTATCTCACCCTACTAGTTGGTATAGAAAAAGTAATACCTACCCGCAATGTCCTTTAGGCCCTTCCAATTTTTCAAACGAAACAAACTTCTAAAAATAATAATACATAAACCTAAACCCACTCGGGATCCATTACAAACAAAACGCTCACTTGCGCCACACACATCTCCACCCTCAGGTGCACACATATCTCCACCAAATGTTGTCGTTGCCTAGTTGTGCGCATGCGCAACCAGGTCTTCCTTGTGCATGTGTAGTTATCTAGTTGTAGTTCCTATTTGATATATACAAACTTGCAATTTTATTCAAAGTCAATATAATTCTTTTATGATTTCTACGGATCACAAGTATGTTATTTTTATTTAGTTATACAATGATCGGTTGTAATAAATTCATAACAAGCATATATGTTTTTGCTTTTCAAAAAAATTAAGTCAAATTGCTTTACAAAAAATTAACTATTCTTTTCTTTACATTTATACATAATTTCAAATTTAGAACCATGATTCGAACGTCGAGTTCGACTATACTACAAACTTAATCATAGATTAGGTGAGCATTAAAAATCCGAACCAATCCGATCCAATCCGTAATTCGGTGGATTGGATTGGATTTGCATGTTTAATGGATTGGATTGGACTGAAAAAAAAAATCCGTTATGTATGGATTGGACACGGATTAAGCCAAAATCCGATCCAATCCGATCCATGTGCACCCCTAGTGGCAGGTCTACATCCAATTATTCATGTCTCAACAAGCATATCTGTGACATATTTCCTCTGGGTCATGAGGAGACCCTGTTGATTCCTGGCGAACTCTAATCCCAAGAAATACCTTAGAGTTCCAAGATCCTTGGTGACTGTTAGAAAATAGGAATATGGAAGCATATCAGAGAAATAAAGAAATAAAACTTGAAGAACAAGATTTTTACGTGGAACCCTACTCCCTAAGTAGCGAGATGAAACCACGGGAGAATGCCTCAAAGGGCCATATATTGCATTCAACTTTCTCAATGGATACAGGAGGTCTGAGGCTCCTTATATAGCCTCCACAGAGCCTCCAAGTCCCACTACTGGTAGATGTGGGACTAAACACCGGGATAGGGTAAATGGATCCTGGAGTGATCCATTTACCCATCTACAACTCATGGGTCACACATGTAAACAATACTCCAACACTCCCCCTCAAGCTGGAGCATGCAATGCTCAGTTTGGACAAACAGAAAGAAACTCAACTCACAATACATGACACTACAGACAGTATCAACTCAACGTGCACAACCGTCGACTTCCGTCGAGGATGTTGCTTCTCATGCCATGCAGGTGAGGAGGACGAACGGGATGGAGTATTAGTCAACTAAATCTCCTCGTCGGAGAGCATTTGCTCTGAACTGCGGCTATCAGAGTCGCTGCAACTGGAAAAGAGTCTCTTCGTCGGGGTACTCTGGCCCGCCACAACATGTGGAGCGCAATCCTCTTCGGAGTCCATGGTCGCTGGAGAATGGAGTCTGAAAAAGTCTCCTCGTCGGAGAACTAGGTCTCTCCCATCTGGCACAAAGAACGGTACTCTACTCTGTTGTCCCTATGATATCACATGAAAACCCTTACCCACATGGCATAGGGAATGGTCCTCTACTCTGGAGTCCCCTATGGCTCACATGAAAACTCTGGCCGACAAAACACGAAAAGATGGGGACCACATAACCATGATGGCAAACATGTGCACATCTGAAAAGAAGACCGCATACATGTGCGTGTATGAAACTGAAGACTCGGAAACCATCTGACGTCGAGTCTGAAATATCTGATCACTATAGAGTTTGAACAATCCGGCTGGTCCGGAGAATCCGGATCTGAAGAAGACCTGTGACTCTACAAAATACTCCCTTTTTCTCCCATACTTATCGGAAAATCAACATCGATAAAGTTGGGAGAAGACAAGATAATGTGGGGAGGAATCAATAAGCCGATCCTCTTTTTTTGTCAGCTTTTCAAATCATCATTTTTTTAAACAATATTATTTAAGTCGTTTTTCTTCCTTTTTTTCGGCTATTTGCATTTTTTCCCGGCTATTTCCATGTTTTTATAGCCGCCACACTCTTTTTCAAAATAAGTTCACTTTTTTTTTATTTTTTCCCGATTTAAAAAATATTGCGTACGATTTTTTTTTGCACACGCCATTTTACTTTCTTTTTTCCTTTTTTTGTTTTTGATATCACATTCCAAAGGGTCCAAAGATAGTGCTGCTCCTTTTTTATTACAACAGATTTTCTTTTTTTAAATGATGCCACTCTCTCTCATTTTTTTTTGATACACGGCCTAACTTGGCCCTTATTTAGGGCTCCCTTAGGAACTCTTTCTCATACTAACAGCGGCCCACGATGGGGCATGCTCAACTTTGTCACCGCAAGGAGGAAGACGAAGGGGCTTCACCACGTGAAGATGCTGTCAGGCATGAGCGCTGCCTGCTGGAACATGGAGGGGCGCGAAGGGGTTGCGGCAATGCCACTGTGCGTCGAGAAGATCGCGCATGGTGGAAGCTTCGCCAGAAGGTCGAGAAGGGGAGGCCAGCGTCTGGAGGCCTTGTGCGTGGTGCGAGAGAGATGCGCCTGAAAGGAGAGATGCGTAGGGCCTCACCAGAGAGGGTTCGATGCCTCCCGGGGTTGCCGCCAAAGGGGGGTCTGGGGCTCCCGCCGCCTAATGTTGTGGGACCCGGGGTTGTGCGTCCTGGGGATGCCACTGTCCTGTGAGTGGATCAGAGGTCCTGGAGGTGCGATTGAGGACCGGAGGCGGCGAGTTCTGCAATGGAGATTGGGCTGGAGAAGGAAGCACGGTAGGGTTGCCGCTTCTTGGATCGACGCGAGAGGAGCAGGACTCGCAACTGGGTGTTGGTGCTGCGGGCGGGCTCCTCTCTGCCTAGAACTTGAGATAGTGTCGTCGCTTGCAGCAGGAGGATCCTGCCTGGGGATGGGTCAGCATAGAAGATGCGACGGAGGTGACTTGACACCCAGACCTGTGACAAACGCTTGTAGGGTCGGAGCCTCGACAAGGGTAATGGGAGTTATAGCATCACCGCCTGGAAGATGATAGATTGGAATTTTTAGATCTGCTCAAGATGCTTTTACAAGATTCACAATATTAGGGTTGATGGCGAATCGAATCGAGCATTAGAAACCCTAGAATCGAATCGAGCAAGAACAGAACTGTTGAAATGGCGAGCAGAGGGAGTGCGAAGGGCGATGGGAATGCGAAGTGCGATGAGCGCGAGGGGAGTACGAAGTTCGGTGGGCGTGCGCAGGGCGATGGCAGTGCGAAGTTCGGAAGAAGTTCGGCGGCTACGAAGGGGAAGGGGGTGTTCCTTCAAGTCGAAGTTGTTGCTGGGAGAGGCGGTGGCGCTATCGCGAGGAGTTCTGCGGAGGGGAGTGGACGCACGTTTCGCACAAAAAGCCGGCGAAGCGTTGTTTCAGGTGTGGGGAGAGGGGACATCTGGCCTCTCGCTGTCCTCTTCCTCCGAGGTGCTTCGCATGCGGGAAGCCGGGGCACCGTCGCGCTTCTTGTTGGGTTCTTTGTGATCGCCGCCAGGTGCAGTCTGGGATGGCTTCCTCTTCCTACAAGGTGTGCGCTTTGCATGGCTCTCGTTCCGGTCCTCTCGATTGGCGGGAGGTTCGTTCTTACGCTCAGGTGGTGGATCCCCATTCCTGCTCGTCGCGCGATGGCTCTCTCGCTGCGGGTCTTCTGGTTGATGACGCGGAGTTGCTTCGTCGACCCCTTGGTGGCGGGTGCGAGGAGTTGGTGGTTGGTGGTGTGGATGTCGGTGCAACTCCAGTTTCGCCTGGGGTGGTGGCGGCGAAGGAGGTCATGCTTTGTGCTAAAGTGCATGGGGAGGTTTCGCATGTGCGCGGGAAGGAGGTTTGGACGTGAGAAGACGCATGGTGCTTATTGGGGTGGCACAGCGGTGCAACGTCAACTGGGAGGCTGTGAGGGCGCAGGCTCAAACTCTTCTGGGCCCTCTCTTCTATGGGGACCTATTCCTTTTAGACTCTGCTCATTGCTGTGTGCGTGGCCTGTCCCCGGAGCAACGGGGCTGCTGTGCGCTGGTTCTAACGACGAGGTTGTTTGGAGGAGGACTCGCGTGGCGGATGGTGCCTCTCTTTCCACCGAGGTCTGCGTCACGGCTATTACTGGCGTTTTTTTCTTATCACGAACTGTTCCCTGTCTCTCCAAGGCGTTTCGTCGTTGGGGGGAGATACTGGCCATCATCGACGACGGCCTTGCTCCGGAGGCTGATTGGAAGTCAACTAGGGTTCTTCTCGAGTGCAGCTCAGCTTTTCTCAAAGATGCGCCTGGCAAGACTTTCTTCGGGACCCTTAAGATTGGGCGTTGGTGCTTCAAGCCCGAACTCTCCATCATCCTCCTCCGCCGGAGGCTGCTTCGGACCGGGAGGCGCTGGTGGACGGTCCGGTTGCCTCGGCGATGGTGCTCGGTCCAGTTGCCTCGGGGCAGGAGTGCGACGCTTCTTCTCTGCCGTGCCACGTGGAGCGTGATGCTGATTATTCCGAAGCGTCCCTACTCATGGCTGACGTGGATGGAACCTTCGAGGCAACCTTTCGATCCCCGCGCCAACCGCCTGCATCTTCTCGTCTCCCTGACTTAGGGATACCCGAGGTCGATTCGATTTTTCTCTCTCGTCAGATTGGGTCGGCTCCCGCCTTGTTTGTTGGCTTATCGGGTCCCTCCGCGGATCTCCAGAGCATGCGGGTTGGCGGACCCGTCCAGTTCGGATCTTGGTCGCGGGGCCTCTCAACAGAATCTTCGGGCATTCTCGCCCGACTCTATGACGGTTCAATTCGAGGATTTGTGTCTCCATGACGGCTCAGGTCGTGAGTCTATGCTTTTGGCTACTCCTCGGACACCGGTGCGGACATCCTCTATGCTTCATGCGGACTTCTCTTCTACTCTTCTTCCCTCGGGACACCAGCTCTTCGGCGATGAGGAGGGCCATTCCTCCAGACGTTTTGGGAGAACTTACAGGAGGCGCACTCTTGCTGTGCATGAAGCTCGGGTGATTCACTCTTGTGCCTCTCTGCGGGAGGCTGTGGCGGATGCTGCGGGCCTTCGTGGCCTTCGGGGAAACGACAGAGGTCTTGGGGATGGAGGCCTTGGGGGAAACGACGGAGGTTTTTAATTAAGGTTCTCTCATGGAACGTCAGAGGACTTGGGGATTCGGTCAAGCGTCGATCCTTGGGTTCGCGACTCTCGGAATGGTCTTGCGACGTTGCTCTCATACAAGAAACAAAGTTGCGAGACGATGATATTACGTGGCGCTCCTTTGGCGCTGGTTCCTTTGATGAATTTCGAGCGGTGAATGCGGCTAGCTCCGCAGGGGGCTTTCTCGTGACATGGCGATCTCAAATGTTCTCTTTTAGTTCAATGCTTGTCGGCCGCCATATGATCTCTGTTGCTTTGAACCGGGTCGATTCCATTGATCCGATGGTTTTCTCGTGTATTTACGCCCCTATGTGTCATATTATGAGAAGGGAATTATGAGAGGACATGCGCAGCGCGGCTACTTTATTTGGGGGCCTCCCCTGGATTCTGGGGGGAGATTTCAACGTAACCATCCATTCATCTGATCGGCCTCGCGGCAGGGGTGGGCATGACCCGGGATCTCAGGATTTTATTGAAGTAATTGATGACCTTGCCCTGGCTAACTTGGTACCAAACGACATTTCTTACACATGGCGGAACAATTCCTCGCGCTCTAGAATCGACCGGTTCTTGGCTAATGGGAAGTTGTTGGAGTCCTTCCCCCTCTGCTCTGTTTAATCTCGCCCCCGATCATTTTCGGATCACTCTCCCATCATCTGGGACTCTGGCGAGGGTATTCGACCTCGGGGTCTTTTTCGATACGAGAAGTGTTGATTGTTAGAACCTAATTTCAAGCAGGTCGTTCAGGACCACTGGGCCCATGTTCCCGTCTCGGGATCCGCGGCTTATAGACATGATCAGAAGCTTGCTTCGCTTCGGAGGGTGCTTGA